>JAMZEH010000073.1:7037500-7067500 GCA_024699665.1 Ostrea denselamellosa | reverse complement strand
GTTTTATGACATGGTCTGAGCATTACACACGGTAGTTTTATATTGACTGACAAATTGTACCCAGGCTTGTGATTATTGACGGACAGGTTTTACATGATGACTTCGACGTAACGTCCCTGGTTATATCTGAGGTATCACAGCTGATATTTTGCTAATGACAATTACCATATAACAAGGAACTTCTCATACATATCATAATAATACAGAATTTTTGGACCATTTATTTTCACGATTCCCCTGCCTTTTTTTTTATATTTTTTATTTTTTTGTTTGGCATAGTGTCATCTGTCGTTAACTGTTCATAAAATCAGAATGTTACTCAATTAAACAAAGTCGCACATTTACGACCTGCAGATGATAAACATAAAATGTGAAAACCACGCTGAAAAGCATGATAAAGATATCTGTATGACTTCCTGAGTCAAACGCATATAATTTATTTTTCTTATATAGTCCGTACCATCGATTTTTATCAACTGCCTTAACTAAAAAAGATAAACTTTTAAATGCTTTATATCTCACATGGGACACCACAATAGATCGACGTAAAAACAGATGTCTCCCCATGCACATTATACAATAAGGCATATTTGAAAGAGGTAACGATAACGAACAGTGATCAATCATAAATACAAAATTGAAAGGAGGCAAATAAGACTCGTGGAACTTTCATTTTGTGGCTGTATGGTATTGAATTGTATTACAACAATTACATACCTCATAGCCGTTACCGCCTTTTAAAATGTTATAATATGGATTGCAGGAATTTAATTTAAAATGTAATTTAGTATTTACAATCAATATTTTCAACAGGAAATTTATTCCTTGGCTTCTTATAACTGATTAGCATTGCAATCATATTTTTAAAAAATATTTCTGTCCTTCATTTAATTTCAGATGAGCAATGCTCAACGCCTTAGAGTAATGCATATTATAATAACTACTATATAAATGTTATTATTATGATTCAAAGTTTGACTCCTCACACCGAGTGATAATCGTCATCTTCTGTGAGCGATCAAAATATACAAATTCTGGCACTTTCAGGTTGCTGTCAGCATCAAATTTCGTGTTCGCATTTTGAGAACGGGGTCAACTCGACTGAGTTAACGCAGAACGAACCTATGTTTGGTTCAGCTGTCTGTTCGGTATAAAATCAAAATTTACATATGCATGTATAGTCTCTACCACAAGTTAACGTTCAATGAAAGTATTGTTCGTGTTAGTTACTAAGAAATCTTGATCAATAAGCAACAATTATTTATAAATAATTGTGTGTGTGTGTGTATGAATAAATACACTGATTCAATTGTATTGTAATTCTACAGATTTTCATTTCCTTTATACAATTGCTATAGAATTCTCCCATCTGTCTTTACAGGTGTGAATTGCCATGTTACGCAATTTCACCGATTCTTTCCATAGCTGGCTATACAATTCCAAACTTTCCCTGTCATTTGATGTGGTCGGTAACTAACTAGCCAGCTCTTAGTTATTCTCCCTCTACAGACGCTAGTGAAAGCAACAAAAAATTTGGCACACCGATCAGCTCCCCAGTTCTCTTACCTTACATACATTTACATGTTTAAATGTGATTTTAAATTTGAATGAGCATTTTGATGTGTCATCGTTTTGTTGTTTGCTTTATGTGTTTTATGTTTGTGTTCTGTACATCTGTAATTTTGGGGTATCAGCATATTGAAATGCCATTTTACATTATGTGACTAACTGTTGGTCTGGTCCCATATTAAAGTTTCATTGTTTTCTATATTTTTTCATCATCTTCAATACATGACAGTTTTCATCTCATTTAATTGATCCTTGCTCAGCAAAAAAAACACCCCAGATCTGCGGTGAAACTGTACGGCATGAGGAAAAAAATTATATCTATTTGTTTTCCAATCAAAGATTAAATTATGGCATCCTTATTTCTGGTAAGGTTTGCTAGGGTTTTTTTAAATAGACGGAAGCAAGCGGGACAGAATTCCGGGTATATGCAAACCTGTGTTACGTACGTCAAGCAACAGATTTCTATGACAGTTAGCTAATGAACATATTCCTAGGACAGCCACGGATGTGTCATGCGAAATTCAACTGTTAAGCAACAAACATTTCTGTTGAGGCCCATGTATTAATCAAGTTCAATTTTGTTTGTAGCATCACAGGTTCCACAGTAAAGCAGAAAATTTTACAGATTGCAGGTGTATCCTAACCCTCCGTCCCCAGGGTTTGGGTTACAATGAAAGTAAAAATTTAGTTCCCCTTAACCCATTCCATTTCCTTGAAAGTTGCGCTCATTGCAACATTTGTATGCATCACACAAAGCTTTAATAAGTGATGCTTAGGTCCATTAAAACCTGTGCGCCTCGTGTCCCTGAAACAAACTCTCAATGGCTGCATCTCTAGTCAGTCACTCATTTGTCTAGTGGTCCGCTGTAGTTTTGTTCCGTCTTGGTACATCTTGTAAATATGTTCACCATGACTTTTAAGTGATCGGCAATATTTAATTTTTCTCCACATACGCTGAATCTCCCAGTTACCATTTGTTGGAATCTAGTCCGATAGAAGTACCGTTACGGTTTGAAGCAATTAAAATGTCAAAATGACAATCCTGACATTTGACTGTCCAAAGTTGATAAAGCTAGGTAAGCAATTCGGCCTCTCTGGAGCCTCTTGTTATATAAAAAGAAATGTCTGCTGTTTATCTAATGTACTACATGATTATATCGTTCCGCATGATTCACGCAACACTATGACGTGTTTCAAAGATATAACGAGGAAAGTAATATAGAATTCATATCCAATTAAAATTCAGTCTGCTAGAAAATTCTTCAAACGCTCCAAAGCACGGGGTGCAACGGAGAATTTCCAGTATGCAGCGGGCTTTTCCAGGTGAGTCGGTGTAACGCATTACATGCATTTGTACCTATGTCTTAGTCGTGAGAAAGTCGGGTTTATATACAAGGATGTAATCGGAAACGAATGCCATTTCAGATGAGAGAAAGGTAATGAAATAACTGCTGCGTTTATTAACGTTTCATAAGCAAGTCGAAGTCCTTAAATCACTTTTGGCACGATCAATTATGTGTGCTTAATATGATTCAAAGGTGAAGTTCGTGAAACAGTGATCATAACCAAAGAGAAACCTCAAATCAGAGGGAAATACATTAATTTACCGGAAGTGAACAAATCTATTAAAAATATCTTTTCGTACTAATTGTCTTGAACATCGCTCCATTGACACGTTCCGGACAAGTTCTCGCTGTCTGAATACAGTGGTAGCTGCTTTTAATTGTTTTATTCGATGGATCTAACTGAAGCAGGAACTAATTCTCGTGGTCACGAAAGACAACTCCGCAAGAGATTTGGAGTACAAAACGTTGACTTTTCTGTATCAGAGAAAATTTCTCGAGTGGGGCGTTAAACATCATACACACTTCCAATGCTTAGCGAGTACGTCGTGTGTGATTATATCTTATATTGTCATATCACACATACTAACGTTTCCTGTAACTTATCGACCATACAAAAATCATATATGATAACGTTTCAACAAAAATATGCAAGAAATGTAATCTCAAACAACGTTCATGCATTCCGTGAAAAACTGCTTTCTAATCCCCAATATACATATAACGTAAACAGGTTATTATTTTTAAAAATAATAGATTAGGTCAGTTTATGTCTTCGCTGCATCCCGATTAAATGTGGGACTAACACTAGATTGAATTAGGAGAAATATGAAATTGCACATTCAGTATCATTATATATCGGTTTAAATTATATTGTAAGAACGAGGTGCATGCAAAGACACTCTCTAGCAAGAAATATACAAGTTCGCTATTAGATAATATTCAAGAATCTTGCATCGTTACCTGCACTTACATGTACGGTACACAATGTATACGAAAAATCCAATATAAAGGCTGAGCTAGCCGATTTATTCGATCATTCGCTGAGTGACACTCTATCACGCCGTATTTAGTTGGGACCGGATAGTTATCATATGCAGTTCTTAACGTGTACAGTGACATTGTGAGGATCAGCAGATCAAAATGGATGACAGCTCCAATATGTTAAACACAAGTGGCAATTTTCTATTTAAAGATGATTGCATTTCAGACGTTGGACTCATGGAGTGCATATTTTTGATTCTGTATGCTTCTATTACCGTTGTGGCTATTGTTGGAAACTTCGTGGTTTGTTACATTATATTAACCGAGAAGATGCTACGAAGTGTTACAAACTTATTTTTGTTCAATATAGCTATTGCAGATATTACCAAAACCATTATTCTGGTTCCGTTTTCTTTCATGCCAAACCTGTTGCTTGCATACTGGCCATTTGGGACGTTTATGTGCCCGTTCGTTCTTTATTCCCAGATTGTTGCAGTGTTTGCGAGTGCCTTTACTCTCGTTGCAATGAGTGCAGATCGTTACGTAGCCATTATTTATCCGCTGCGACCAAAACTGACCCATAAAGGTGTGATGTGTATTTGTGGGGTTGTATGGATTGTGGCGTTGTTGGTTCCAATACCCACTGCTGTGACAGGGAAAGTTCAAGTCGCATTTGAAAACAGAACGGGAATATGTCAAAAGGGAAGATGCTTTGAAGACATGGACAAAACATGGAGATTTCCGTACAGTCTCTGCATTATGTCGCTTCAGTATTTCATTCCCTTAATTGCGCTTACTTTCACGTACGGCCACATTGCATATGTGATCTGGATAAAAATCATCCCAGGAGAAGTGGTACAGAGACAAGATGAACGTCAGGCATCATCCAAACGAAAGGTAAGTTTATATATATATATATATATATATATATATATATAATTATATTACGGATAATTTAATTGTGTGTATAATTATACATCTTATTTTCCTAAACAATGGTATGATCGTCTAATTCATGTCGAGGGAGCACCGTCTTTGTAATATTTTTATCTACCTTACCATTACTAGTACTGAATCATTCACTAAAGAAAACGTTTTCATCGTCTATAATGTAATTAAGAAGCTTCTCTGGTATGAAATTGAAAACGAAATATTTTCAAATGTGATTGTCCCAGATTCTTGCGTGTATACATCTTTACTGTATTCCATCGATCGTTACCATGGTATAGTGATATCAGTGATAGTAGAACACTTAATCAGTTGCAACAAAACATGAAATAAGACGCTTCTATGATATCTTCATTAATGGGAGCTGTTACGAGTGAGTGTTAATGATCGCTGTAACTTGCTGAAATTGACAGTCTTTTGTATGACGATCACTCCATTCTTAAGGACAGTTGCCCAAGATTACATCACAATTTCAAAATAAACTTTCTAAAGGTGTAAATTTTCATTGATTAGCGACGGATTATTAACTTTAACGCGACTATATACATGTAGAAAGTCGTTTGCAATGTGAGGGGGAGAAAAAAGAAAATTTTTAGATATCTGAAGTTCGACATTTACATCTTAATATAAAACTAATTGTAACAAAATATTTCATGATCCTGTTAATGGGGTCGAACGTGTACAAAATATCTGTGACTGAAATTCAGCTAAAATCAAATACGCGGAAATCGTTATTTAGAGTACTCCAATTTCCCACGAAATCTACCAATGATCAGGTGTGTAAAATATTCCTTTTTGAACTTGAACTAATATCGAGAAAACGCAATGGATATTGTACAAACATCTTTGAACCTGTATGGAACATTATCCTCAACTTAAAAGCAAGAACCTTTAAATCGATCGTATCTTATTCGAAAAACTGATTTTTTGTTTATTTTTCAAAAATCAATTTGCTATTGTGGGGGTATAAACGAATGTTTAAGAATACTTTCTGCTGTAATGTACGTGTTTGCCCAAGTTTCGGCTATGAGATTGATCACTGCTCATTATCTACAACTATCCAGGTATGAATGATTAGTGACAAAATTTTTATTTGCAAGGCCCAACAATATTCTTATTGTTTTATTAATAATAATTATAACCTTGTCTTATCATTTTGAATACATATTCAGTGTTAGCGTTTGAGATTAATTTAATAATTCATGAAAAACATGTTAACGGTTGTAAAACCAAACTGCAACGATGGGATACGAATGTTAAGTATGAAAATGTTACTGCTATTTTTGTAACACTTCGTATATTAAGAATATAACATTATATTATAATGAATTTCATATCTTAATATCGCAACGTTAGCGTTTGAAGTGGAATTTGAATATTCATTGAAATGTAAAAATAATTTGCTACGGGTAGTGGGTCACAGGCGGATGTTTAAGTACAAATTCTACTATAATATACTGAAATGTTTGGTCTTTGGTTTTGTATGAATAAAAATATCCTTGTCTTACAATTCTGAATATACAGTCAAACTTGTCTTAGCGACCCACCGTATTAAGCGACTTCCCGTCATGTGTGACCGTCAAATTTCCCCCCCCCCCCCCAAGACAATTTTCTATCATCTACAACTGAATTAAACAACCTCCTGTCTAACGCGACTAACGACCGCAATTTTTGGTCCCAAAATGCATGTTTTCATGTTATTTTACCTCCAGTTAGCGACCTTGTATTTCCCCGAGAAATATTAAAAACGGCGTTTTCCTGAGCAGAAATGTGAAGTTGAACTTTCGTTATCGTTTCTTAGTAGGTAAAGGGCAGACACCAAAGGTGTTGCTTCAATTAAATCAAATTATGTGCTCATCGTTATGTACTTTCCTGTTCCATTCTCACTAAGTAAAGGACCGACAACAACAAAAGGAGCTGCTTCTATTAAATCAAATTATGTACTCACTCATCGTTATGTACTTTCGTTTTTGTTTCTCGGTACGAAAAGGGCAGATAACAAAAGGCGCCACTCTTTGAACATTGTCGGTAATTAAATGACAGGCCAGACTTTTTATGAAATTAACATTCCTTTTACACGTACATATAAACAAGAAACATTATGCATAAAAGCAAAGTACATGTAATTATTTGTTTTCAATAGAATATACATGTAGCTTTCATATCAATTTGTAATAAATGCCATTAACTGATGATGTCAAAATAAATATACTACATGTTTAAAACATATCAGTTTCGTTTATCCTCTGAAAAATGGGCACCTGAATTAAGTGACCACCTGTCATATGTGACCTTTTTTCTTATGTCCCTTGAAAGGTCTCTTAATACAAGTTTGACTGTATATGAAAATAGTTCATTTTTAGCGTTTGAAAGGAATTTAAAAATTTGACGACCGGTCATTGTAGCCTAGTAGGAAGGATTCTCGATTCGTAA
Source organism: Ostrea denselamellosa (assembly GCA_024699665.1). NCBI lineage: Eukaryota > Metazoa > Mollusca > Bivalvia > Ostreida > Ostreidae > Ostrea > Ostrea denselamellosa. Next base: position 7,060,223 of record JAMZEH010000073.1, on the reverse strand, counting down.
CGGGGCCGGTAGGCCCGGGCTCACAAATTAGCATAAGTAGCGTCTGTTCTTTCGCCAATCGCCCGATATTAGAAGTGAAAGCCATGGGTCTCATGGATAGAATATTGAAATGGAGGCAATGACAGGGAAAAGAACCTTCGTTGCCACTTGCGACCTTGAGCGCCATGGATTCATGAAGATTATTCACCTAAAGCTGGCGACGCCTACACATGAATGGACAATTTCTCGAATAGGACGTAAATCAATGTATAAATAAACAAAATCTGGTGATGAAAATCAGTCAAATGTTATTAAAATTAACACATTACTTTCAATAAATGTTTTACATAAATTAGCTGAAATCAAAGTTACTTTCATTTTTCAGTACTTCTTCCAACAGAAAACATTGCCCAATAAATTGCAATATTATGCTGCATTCTGCCACGGTTATTACACAGATCAAAGGAATGCCGCTGTCATTATTCTGCGATCTCTCTTCATACATAATAACTAATTACACTCGCTTGCACTTCGTGTGTTTCTCCTACAACAATGAAGTCGGTAATTGCTAATTTGATTTTATAATCATTGAAATTAATCAATATATGTTCCAAAACAAATTTATAAACGAATGGCATACATTTGTCATTCAATATAAATCAATCGTCTGCATACCGAGAAAGATACACATGTAAACATGTCGATGCACACAGACAAGTCATTCTTGGAATATGTGGGGGGGGTTTTTGTGTATTGTTTAACGTCCCGCTGGAGAATCTTTCACTCATATGGAGACGTCACCATTGTCGGTGAAGGATTGTAAAATTTAGGCCCATGCTCGGTGTTTATGGTCTTTGAGCGAGTGAGGGATCTTTTTCGTGCTACACCTGCTGTGACACGGGACCTCGGTTTTTAGTCTCATCCGGAGGACAAGCATGGGGGGGGGGGGGCACTGAAGACCTATTCTAGCCCGAGTCACAATGGACTCTTGAAATGTATATTCAAAGAAATTGATATAATCCGTCAACTTTAAACTTACTTAAAATATTTTTTTAAAAATATAGATCTACTATACCACTACCATCTGACATTTTTCATTAGGAAAAAACGTAGGCCTAGTCGGATTCGGAAACTGCCATGACGCCACGGTGACCCAGTTCGTAGCTTTAAAGGTAAACAATCGGCTGTATATACTTCCGAGCCGTGGTAGAACAGAAATAAAGTTCTGGTTTTCGTGGATGATGCACAATAATCTAATCGGTCTCATGTTGTTTGAAATATAAAAGCTTCGGTTTTTATATTTAAAACAACATTTCTCGAACTTGGAAGTTATCCTGCAACATACACGAGATCCTTATTCTTCAAGTTTGATCATTGTAAATTATTATTACAGTTTTTATTTTTAAAAATGCACATTGCTTGTCTGTTTGTTTGTTGTTATTTTTTTTTTTTTTTTTGCTATATTGTTTAGTTGTAGATGCTAAAGTTTTGCTAGATTGACTTACTACATAATAAATGTAACCTTTTAACCCTAAACATTGGTTGCTATGGAAACACAAACAATTAATTTTCCATAGCAACCTGATGAACATACATGTATCATTATTATGAAGAGTTATGAAAAGTTTCGTTAAAATCAATTATCAATGCCACCTTTTGATTCTTACATAGATTACTACTTGAAAGGACATGGACGTGATTTGAACTGAAAATTTATTTTGTCCGTTTTTAATGTTTACAATGCTTGATTAAGATATTTCTAATGATCCAATCAGTTGGTGAGTTACAAGAGAGATACAACACTCACAGGGGCCTCCGTGGCCATTTGGTTAGAGCATCGCGCTCAAAATCACAAGTCCTCTCAACTCTATTCGGCGCAGGTTCGATTCTCGCTTTCGCCGATATGTGTTTGCCAGTTTACTTTCGGAAGGTCGGTGTTTTCTTCCTGGGTACATTGTATCTGGGTTCTCTCTTCCACCAATAAAAAACTTGATAAGTGAGAGGTTGTTGACTGTGGCAGAAAACAACAAACGAACTATTAATCGTTATGCACAGTAAACAAGGCTCGTGCCATGTTTTTGTTTACATATAGATCGCTGAATAGAAAATATCATGTTTAAAACAAAATTAGATATGACAAACACTAGAAACTGTTTAATTGTGTTCAGAATTAACTTGGAAATTTAAAAATCTGCTTTAAATAAAACCTTTCCAAGTATATTTAACCTATGTAACAAAATAATAGCATGAGTCTTGCTTACATGTACATAACAAAGAATTGTGAGCTCTATATCTCTCATGCAATTTGACGGCTGACATTCAAATATTTGCTGACCATTAGAAATACCTTAGTTAAGCATTTAAACGTTAAGAATGGAAAAATAAAATTTAAAAATTTTCAACTCCACTCGTGTTCACGACTCTTTAAGTACAGTTCCAAATGAAAATCAGGCAGAGGGTGATAGTCGACCGTCAGCTAATACTTATATATATATATATATATATATATATATATATATACATTGTTTATAACAACTCGTACTGTGAAATTATTCTTTCATATGACGCACCTTCACAGAGCTCTGTTACTAAAAATAGAACACCCATGTTTTAATTGGCTGTTTGTTGTGTTACGCCACACTCAACAATCTTTCAGTTATCAGGTGGCGTCCAGTTTTAATTGGTGGAGGAGAGAATCCAGATACGATGTACCCGGAAAGAGACCACCGACCTTCCGAAAGTAAACTGGCAAACTTTCTCACATATATTGGCGCGAGCGAGAATCGAACCCGCGCCGACTTGAGGTGAGAGGCCTTGTGATTTTATTTTGACTGACTGATATATTGTCTATTGTTTTACGTCCCGCTCGAGAATCTTTCATTCATATGGAGACGTCACCATTGCTGGTGAAGGGCTACAAACTTTACGCCTATGCTCGGCGCGTAAGGCCTTCGAGCTGGGAGGGATCTTTATTGTGCCACTGGACCTCTCGGTTTGTGCGGTCTCCACCGAAGGACCGACCCATTTCGTCGCCTCTTACGACAAATAAGGCGATACTGAGAACCTATTCTAACCTGAACCCCACGGGATATTGAACATAATGCTCTAACCACTCTCTTTGTTATATTGCCACAACGTTGACAAAGTTCAACAACCTGCAATTTTCTCAAAAAATGAAGATAATCAAATCATTGGTATATGCACATTGTCAATACCTATACAAACACTGTAAAACAAGAGTGTTCTCACTTGAAAATTGTACTGTAATTAGACGGACAAATTATTACTCTCCGTATATAATTAATTTTCAAATAAAGGGGCAAAATGTCTTTAAGAGAGTCAAATGGGATCAAAATTACAATATGGTCTAGTGTGAATCGCATAGAATATAAGTATTAAAATTTTACTTGATATGTGACAAAGAATCGTCAATCTCTGTCGGCTACATGTAAGTGTTTCAAAGTGAAGAAGGTTATCAAGATTCGCCCATTTGGCGAGGTCTTCGCTCTGTTTCTGAAAGAGATGGATACCATATCCTTCATAAGTTTGGTTTCCTTCAATCAAGAATACTCTTTAGATTCAGAAGATAATTCCAAAATGTTTTAGATCCCATGAGATTCAGCAAACCCTAATGTTTTTATTTTCATTGAAATTTCCTTTCTATTTTGTGTGAAATTAATAATACTAAGGGGATTTTTTACAACATAAAGCCTATAATTATTGCAATAAATGCCTTTCACAAATATCTTAAATTTTGTTATTTTTATATGAATTACATTGACATTTCATGTAAGAATTTCGTACATCAAAATGTGTGTGACGAGTTACAAGTAACAGAGAGAAATAAGTTATGTATGTGTAACGTTGTAAATTATAAATTCTTTTATAACTCGGGTATCAAGCAATGATACAAGGAAATGATGTAACATTAAGCGCATTTTACAGCCATATACTCTCTGTATTCAAAAATATCCCTGCTAATGAACCTGTTGTGTAACTTTGCAAGTCAAACAAAAGAGATCAGTGACGGGGATTTTTGCTGCATTGAATTTCGTTTTAGTGCTTCATTTGAAATACCACCGTAGGAATCCTTTGTAACGTTATAAAAATTCAGACATGTTTCGTTACTAGATCGAGCATAATGAAGTGGTAGGAATAGATGCAAAATATTTCCCAACAATGCTAAGGAGTGAAAAAATTGTATCAAGCTCGTTTCTTCTGCCAGGAGATCTCGAGATGTTCGATTATTTTGTCGTTTTGTTCGCCTATATAAGATACACTTCATTTTGATTTCCATGACTCTAAAGAGTGATAAAACGATTACCAGTATTAATATAAAACAAACGATACCAATTTTGATGCGCATTTCGACAAATAATGTCTCTTCAGTAATGCTCAATGTTGGAAATCTGAAATAAGAACGAACTTGGAAGAATTGAAAGAACCAAAAATATCAAATAGTGGAGCCCAATCCGGCAAAGGATTAACTGCTTTTATTTCACGTTAAAACTATGTTGATTAAATACACATTCCTCTTAACCGACAACATACTCTACATGAACCCTCAAGAAAAATACAAATCAATTCTTTGACTATATCATATGATCAGGTATCGGAATCTTGGACACCTTATTCCACAAAATCTTCGATCAAGAACAATCTCATTGTCAGCTAAGATGGCTTGAATGAGCTTTTCTGATCTAAGTCTTTCGTCTGGGTATTAAGAATCACTCAAAGGCCGAAGGCTACACAATGGCATATTCAATTCTTGCAACAAGGGATTCACGTTTAATCAAATAAGGGGCCATAGAAAGATAAGAACGACACTAGATGTTGTCCTAAGACCTATTACCCACATGGACTTGTTGCTTTTATTAAATATACTCTTCATCGCACCTGTTTAACTAGCAAAGAAGCTACAATACTTATTTTATAATTTACTTGAATACGCATGATCAAATTTAGTATAAAATGCTGAGGTGAGAATATGACTTCCAGAAGGTATACATTACATTTTTCAGATGTACTTCACACATGTATATGCATAAGGCGCTGGCTAATGGTAGCGTTAATGTACACTATCTAAACAATGAGCATGTGACGGTAATTTGGGGAAAAATCATTGTAATTTAATTCAACCTGGCCTCTTATGTTAGTATTTCACATAATTTATTTATAACTTAATAAAGAAGAAAAAATCATAATTAGTCAATAATAAATTTGTTTGAAAAGGAATTGTGGAAAGAAGGTTTCTGGGGTTTTTTTAAAGTACCTACTACCACCACAAATATATTCTTGTTGCACATGACACAATGCACTGAGCACCATCTAGGATTTTATTCGTCATTTTTGCAAATCATTTGCTCATCAAGATCGATTGACTGATTATGTATTGTTTAACGTCCCGCTCGAGAATTTTTCAATCATATGGAGACGTCACCATTGCCCGTGAAGGGTTGCAAAATTTAGGCCTATGCTCGGCGCTTATGGCCTTTGAGCAGGGAGGGATCTTTAACGTGCCACACCTGCTGTGACACGGGGCCTCGGTTTTTGCGGTCTCATCCGAAGGACCGCCCCATTTAGTCGCCTCTTACGACAAGCAAGGGGTGCTGAGGATCTATTCTATCAACCCGGATCCCCACGGGGTTCATCAAGATCGAGGTGAAAAACAAAATACCGAAAACTTATTGCAAAGGACACCACCAGTCATCATTTCCCAACAATTATTTGGCTACTGCATAATACGTAAGAGAAGTTATAAGAACCAGGTATTTTTCATAGCAAAAAGTCGTTTTTCAGTCCACTCCTTGGCCCCCAGTGTAAAAATGCAAATTATGAAACCTATTGCACATTTAGAAGACGCAACCATATTACTTCCCAAAGGATAATTTAGCTAAGAAAGGGGTTCTGGTAACCAGGAGAGGGGTTAAATAAAGTCTTTTGCCCCTTAAATTTTGGAAACGTATTGCACATCCAAGACACTACTAATCTTCCAAAAGACGACTTGACTATTGCGTAAATTGTAAGAGGAGTTGTGCAAACATTTTTTATTTAGCAAAGTCGTTTTTTAACCCCATTTGCGACCCAGATGAAATTAAAAATTTTGAAACCTTATTGCACATCTTCAGGGCTAGCTGCAGAACTGTAGGTCTCTGATAATATATTGGGACAGGTCAGAGAGCTACAGATCCACCCCTTGGAAAAAACATCAGTGGCACCCCGTGGGAATCCGGGGTAGAATAGGCCTTCAGCACCCCTTGCTTGCCGTAAGAGGCGACTAAATGAGGCGGTCCTTTGGATGAGACTAAAAACCGAGGCCCCGTGTCTTAGTAGATAAAGATCCCTCCCAACTCAAGGCCCTAAGCGCCGAGCATAGACCTAATTTTGCAGCCCTTCACTGGCAATGGTGATGTCTCCATATAAATGAAAGATTCTCAAGAGGGACGTTAAACAATATACAATCATTCAATGGCTACGTCAACAAACGAAATCACATAAAGCTGTGAATTTTCGGGATGCATGGGGCTTTTATGTATATTTGAAGGTAAGATTGTACATAAAGGAAGTGGAAATAAATGTAAGGATTTTTTAGGTATTAAATTTATGAGACGGCAATGCAATAATACAGTGATATCAGGCCTTAACCGTGGGAACATTTTCGTGCGCCGTAAATCAAAGGTTTTTCTAAGGGGTGGATCTGTAGCTCTCCGATCTGTCACAATATATTATCAGAGAGCTGCAGCTACTACAGGGCACACCAATCATCTCGCAAAAGATGATTTGGCTCCTGCGTAAAATGTAAGGAGCCTTGAGAACCAGGTGTTTGTGGCAAAATGTCGTTTTCAACCCCCATGGTGAAAATGAAAATTCCGAAACGTTATTGCACATTTACTGGACACCACCAATAATCTTTCAACAGAGTATTTCGCTATTGCGTAATATTAGAAATTGTAGGAACCAAGTTTTGCAGAAAAATACCCTACTTGCCCCATAAGATGAAAATAAAAATTCTGAAACTTTAAATTGTACATCTAGAGGACACCTCCAATCATCTCCCGAAATGTCAATTGGTTACTGCTTAAAATAAAAGAGGAGTTTGAGGAAGAAGGGAGTGTGACAGATGGACGGACTGACATGGTTACGGAGACTGTCTATTGTTGAAAATAAAATAGCATCAATAAATGAACTGCAAGGTACAGTGCATTCTGTAAAATGAGTAAATTAAACAAGTCAGATGAGGGATTTTCAACATTAAATAAAGAATTCCCAAATCTTTAAATCCAAAAAAGTTCGCCTGGAAATATGTATGACTCGGTAAAAGAAACAATAGAGATCAATAAAGAGGGCTATTACAAACAAGACGCTTGTAGATCTATGTGCTATTTCCCTAAACAACAACAAAAAGTGAACATAAATCTCAAGATAATGACTGTCTACAGAGTGAAAATTCGCTCCATGCGAGATAATCTTCTGCTCTCTAGCATAACAAAAGAACATCACGAAGACAGAAAGTCATTCTTCAGAACTTTCCTCGGAAAAATACAAGATAGACTACGAAATATCGTTTCACAGAATGGGAAAACAGAAACGATAGTGTTTACCTCAAAAATATCGTCGCAGAGGTTACATCTTCAAGGAAGGGGGGGGGGGGTATCCGAACACGAGCACCGCGCTGGCTGAGCGTCACCGGCGTGTGGGCAAACGAACGATTCCCTCACAAAGTCGAAGACATATCCTGTCCTTTACAAGCCAGGAAAAACCACCCCTTGTGAAATTAGTTAAGGACGTGCTGCACATCAATGGAGTCGAGTACATTCCTCCCGGTGGATCCCCTCATACGCGTAACTCCGCGCCTCGTCAAACTGCGAACAACCGACCACCCATAAAGAGACAGCGGATCGGATCCACCCCTGATAATTAGGGATACCCAGGGCAAGTTAGCCAAAACATACCGCTAAATGATGAAATAAAACTCAATGCACCATTCTTATCTCAGAAAGTGTGCTGATTAAAACATACACTGAGCTATAGTGATTTCCTTTTTAAACTGAATATTTCCTAGCTTTCGCTGAAACCCCGATGATGTCCACACCCCGACTACATAATATTTATGAAAAACAGTCGATTTTTGGCTTGTGTGGTTTATCTACATTTGTAGTATTTGGAATGAGTAATTTTTTACATGCAAGTGATAATAATTAAAAAAGGTTTTACTATTGTTATTAAGCAAAGATTACAAGAGCAACTTATACAAATCGGCATTCAATATTTATAGTTCATCTTAGGTGTTATATATATATATATATACTTCTTAAATTGAATTTGGAATGTAAAAAGTTTTTATAATATGGTTTGCCACTTCAATAGAGAATATGTTTTCGTTAAATTCAGTACTGGAGGGTTAAGCTGGGAAGATGAACAGATATCAAGTTTGATGGAAGACTTTGTACAAATTGTAACTCAGGAAAAACAGCTTACGAATTTCACTATATTTTAAAATGTAGCGTTCTGACAAATACCTGGAATAATTATATAAAAGGATGTTATTCTGATAGATTGAATAATTTAAAATGTTCAGAACTGATATACCAGGTGTTAGGTCACCAAATATCAATGTATATATAATAGGTCACCAAAAATCTATGTATATGTTTATCATAAAGATTTATGAAGTAACCTGCCGTCCAAGACGTTTTTATTTTATTATCTTTGAATTATTTTTCTTGTACCTCTGTCCAAATTTTATGTGTATATTCTGAGGAACACTAATAACGCAACACTTGATATTTTGTTTCGTTTTACCTTTTATTTCATTAATTTGAAACATCATATTCTGGCATATAATCGTTGTACAGTAACTCCCATATCCGTCTATTTACAGCCGTTGCAATTCTCTGAGAGACTATAAAAGAGGTCAAAAGCGGTAGGGTTAGGACAAATTTCTGAATTGCTTCAGTAAAACCGCGTATGTCCCACCGTTAGCATTTATGACAGGCATGGGTGATATTCTATTGACAAATCGTCCGAATGGTTCTTTGAGGAATAATATTCTGCCACACTTCCAACAACGCCCTTCCCAGTTCTTGTGGGTTCTATGGCTGATGCTGCGCACACCTCTACCAAGTGCGTCCCAAATATTTTTTTAGGACATGGCGGGTCAATCGAGTACGTCGATGCCATTTCTTTGAAGAAAATTCCGTGTCAGTCTCGCAGTGGGCACAGCACATTGTCCTGCTGAAAAACTAATTTGTTGCCTTGTCTGTGCTGCTATATCAATGGTGCTAGCACAGGCTTCAGCACGTTGCCTATATACCACTGAGTAATTTTAAAAGTTGCAATATGACCAAACGGAAGCGAAAAGTTTCGTTAATCGCGCTTCAAACCATGACGCTACCTCCGTTATTTCTGTCTCTTTCAAGCACGACATTATCTACGTAGCGTTCATTCACAAGTCGTATTCTGCCGTCCGCAGTATTCACGTAGAATCTTGGTTCGTCATAAGACAAGACTAGGGTCAACTTTCGCCATTGGTTTAACCGCTATCAGGTCCACGGTGGTCTGTAACGTCGATGATTGGGTTTAAGTTGTAAACCTTTATAAGGTCTTCTGCAGAGAACCCAATATTGTTTCTATATTCGATGTATTTTCTAACAATTTTATAAAAATATGGCTTGTTTTTATCAATTATCTAAGATTTAAACCCATTTGACTTAAAACCCCATTGTAATCGATCCAGACAAATAATCCCTTCTACAACCGCCTATCTTTAAGAAAATCTAGATGAATACATGCAGGAAGGTCTCTACCAAGATGTAAAATTCATGATCCCCTGAATAGAGGTTCTTTCATCAGGATGGGGTCAAGCTTGGTATATGTAGTGTATGTGCAAAATATTTAAATAATATCTTTAATGCTATTAATACTAAATTAAAAGAAAAGAGATATTTAAAAGGAGTAAGCAGTGAAAAGGTATTTAAAAGGAGTAGGTAGTGAAAAAGCGAAGACAACGAACAGCGATCCATCTCATAACTCCCACAAGGAATACAGAAATAGAGTTGGGCAAACACGGATCCCTGGATATACCAGAGATTTCCTGGGAAGAGTAAGCATCCCCGTTTGACCAGTCACACTCGCTGTAAGCCATATATTTTGATCAAGTAAACGGAATAATCCGTAGTCATAATCAGTGTGCGAAGAACACATACCTGAACATTGGTATGAAATAGGTCCTTTACTAAAATTGTAAATTTAGTTCTAAGTTGGATCCAAAATTATAATAATTATTTCCTGTTTTCATTTGAAAGACTTTCTTTACGCTTGCTGTTACGGTATCAATACTAAATGCGTATTTAAGGAAAGCAGAAAAGGAAGTCCCAAAATTGTGAATTTCGCAACCCCAGGATTTTGACTGTAGGATGGGTCCAAATTAGTTATATCGTGTTAATATTGCATATGTATGTAGTCTTTCATCGGTATATTAGGCACTTTCGCGGCCGGGACATTTAAGTTTTAATTACACATAATGTTTTATACTGTTGCTGAATATTATAATTTAGCTTAGATATTCAAAACACGATTTTTTTCTCCATTTCATAGTCCTTGGGACTATTGATACTTTTACCTACTATTCAGGTGACCGATAAAACCTGCCTCTTGTTTCATTAACAAATTTATTTTGTCTTCTTCATCCCCAACCGAGTGCCATGTTAATCTATGACTCGATAATGCTTGCCTAGTAAGGTGAGTTCTGAATGGCCACACGGGAACGAACGGTTTGAAGAATCTAACATTTTTAGAGAACGAACTGTTTTTGGTCTAGGAACGTACGATTTGGCCTAATAAATAAATAAAGAAATTCCCGGATTGGGAATCTCATAAGGAAGTTAACGGAAAGGTTCATTTTGTGTAGTAATACGCCTTAGGTTCTGATTGATTGATTATATATTGTTTAACGTCCCACTCTAGAATCTTTCACTCAAAAACCGAGGCCCCGTGTCACAGCAGGTGTGGATTAAGATTTTATTCAAAGAACAAAACGAACAGAAAATTGTTTGTATTGCTTACCATTTCATCCATCAAATTTGATATGTAAATTTATGTGCAAGTCCCTCGAGGTAAAGAAGAAAGCAGTTTTTAGTCCCTTCTCTACATCTGAAACAATTCTTATATATCTACTATTTCCTTTAACAAAAAACATAAACGGTACCAATTTTGATTCACCAGATGCGCATTTCGACAAATGTCTCTTCAGTGATGCTCAAGTCAAAAATGTTGGATGATTGATTGATTGATTATTGCTTTCCGCAACACTCAACAATTTTTCGGTTATCTGGTGGCGTTCATTTTTTTTAATGGTGGAGGAGACAACCCAGATACAATGAAGCCGTGAAGAGACCACCGACCTTCCAAAAGTAAACTGGCAAACGTTCCCACATATATATCGGCGCGAGCGGGAATCGAACCCGCGCCGACTAGAGGTGAGAGGCCTTGTGATTTTGAGCGCGATGCTCGAACCACTCGGCTATAACTTGGAAGAGCTGAAAGAACCAAAAATACCAGATAGTGGAGCCAAATTCCGCAAAGGATCAGAGCTATGCATTGGGAAGAAATCCTTAATTTTTGAAATGAATTTCTTGATTTTGTCACAGCAAATTTTTATCCGTAACATTCTTTTTTACGATATCGCAAGCTTCACCCATTACTGCCGATCTTTGAATCACTTCGGACCAAGCTTGCTCTAATTTTAGGGAAGCAATAAATCTGTATATAGCAGGATTTGTAATGCCAACAATACTGGCAAATCGTCTATGCCACACTTCTAAGAAGATGTTGGCACGAGAATCTTCATTTAAGGCCCTTTCATAGACAGACAAAACACGAGGGGGGGGGGGGGGGGGGGGCTGTTTTCCATACAAGACACAAACGATTGCCAGTACTGTTGACGGATTTGTAGTATCCAACATTAGTTCTTTCAAGATAAACTCGCTAAAAACTTCATGGGAAAGAAATCCCTTCAACTAGATAAAAACGGGAAATGTTTTCTCTTCATGAAGAAAAGCTAGTCATCAGGCGGACTTTCAGGGCAAAGTCAACATTTTCTGTGTACTTTTACCGCAATCCGAGATTCATAAAACGGCGCCAGTTTGCTTGCCAAAAGTGAAAAAAATCAACAATGCAATCTGGAAAAACTTAATGGGAGCTTGTAAACAGGCCATCTCAAAATCAAAACGAAAATAGTTCATAGTGATTGTGTATCCATATTTAGATATTTATTCGTTGATAAGTTTTCCTTGGAGGCAAGCAGTATACAAAAGGTAGGATTCTACCGAGATAATGGTCATGAACAGTATATAATTGCTGACACACAGGGGGAGGGACATTGCATGTCTTATCCCCATACCATGCGTCAGAATCTGACAATATTAGTGAAATTTTGTCTCGTCGAAAAAATCAAGATTCCATTCCCATTTCAAACAACTGATCAAAACTCGAAATAATTTTCACAATAGCAGTCAGTGTCCACTCTCCGGTGAGATTGATTTTTTTCTGACGTTGACGGAATTGCAAGCATATTCTTTCTCTTGCCCCTTTGTACAACTCATTGAAGCGACGATTCTTTAGGAAATACTCCCAGAGATGCGTGGGTACCTTGCTGGCAACGTCGTCATTAACAATTGCTGGTATTTTACAATGACCAGCAGCTGTTAGTTTAGTTAAGTCTTGTTATAGTGTTATTTTTTTCTAAAATGTTAATTTGATTGAGTTAGGACTAATTTAACAAAGAGCATTTATATACCCAACACCTATATTCGAGAAAATTTCCTCCACAATAGAAGAATCTGGTGCATGATCATGGGTCCTGATTTTTCTTGCATGATGTCTTCATTTGAGATAGATCTTTATTTACAGCCTGGGATATGGCAAACCCAGTATGATTTTTTATCCCTCTTTTGATCAAGCTTGTAAATGTAACCAGAGAAAACAAGTTTATTATTTCCTCTTTGGGATTGACCAAATTCAAATTCATGCGGAGTACTTGGAGTTGCCATGATGAATAATAAAGACTCAGAAAGCTGTTCTTTTCGTATTATTTTACTTATCTGAACACATAGTAACATAATATATAAGAGATAAACAGGTAAATATCATCGTGTAGGCGAGTTTATACTCATGAACACTCTTGTCGGTGAAATGTCCATTCGGCGAAATTACACATTTGAGCCGTTCCAAGCAAAACACCTCCTTATGTCAATCCACCGTAGTTTTAAGTCACAATAAAAATACACGACGTAATTTATGCGGGAAGAAAGAAACATGTGGCAAAATGAAAACATATAAAACGCTAATCAAAATGTTACATAATGGATAAAATTAACGTGATAAATGCAAATTGTGGTACTGCAAATCTCCCCCTCCAATATTATTGGAAATGATCTTAGTCAAATACCTGCCAATAGGCTTTCATGCACTGAGAAATTTCAGACGCATTATAGGCCTAATCAATTTCCGTGATAACGGCTGCCGTACAATGCTAACGGAGCGCACCATTATCACATTGTGTTTTTCCTTTGCTTGTAAATGAATTTATGAAATTTAAAATCTGATTTTATTACTATGCTATCAATATTTATTACAAATACAATGCTTTGTATATGTTTATTAAGAACTGAGGGCAAACAAATTCAATATTGCATAGGCCTCGCTGTCATATGGGCCTTGCAGTATCGGCCTACATGCTCAACTTTTTTGGGAAGTATCTTTGAGAATAATCAAAAATGTCGGTGCATTTCAAGAAATGGCACATCCATTCTTTACAGTGTACAGCATAAAAATATGAACTTGCTAACGACAGCACCTTGAAATTTGCTCCACGATTAATAATTCCAGACGATGGTAGAATGTATGGTGCGCTATAGAGAGATTTAAACTATGGAATGTAATTTCAATATTTAAAAGTGTTTCATTTTACTTTTTATTGAAATAAAGATTTTAAATGGAAATGTTATAGATCCATCTTAACATGTTTTTGGGAACAATGCGTGTTTGTTTTTATTGCTATGTTGAAATAAATTCATTTGTTAAAAAGAAAAAAAATATTCCTCAGCCAATATACAAGTCAGCTAAATCATAAATAAATAAAAGTCAGTTAAATCATAGATAAATACAATCAGTTAAATCATAAATAAATACAATCAGTTATATCATAAATAAATACAATCAGTTATATCATAAATAAATACAAATCAGTTAAATCATGAATAAATACAATCAGTTAAATCATAAATAAATACAATCAGTTAAATCATGAATAAATACAATCAGTTAAATCATAAATAAATTCATTTAAAAAAAATATTTCAAACCATTTTGATTAAAATATTTATACCTTTTCTTAGTATTGACTACTCGGATGACAGTTTATTTAAATTTTTATTTTATTATTATTGTGTGTGTGTGTGTGTGTGTGTGTGTGGTTCCCCCCATTTTATTCAGAGTAGTGGTGACAAGGGAGGGAATGGGGAGTTCAGTTATGATTTTTTTGGTGTACTGGTATACTCTTTCTAAATGAATCATAGAGTTGTATTTTAATGCTGTTTTAAATATAAATATCAAGCTCCATCTCAACATGCCATTGAATAAAACAAACTAAATGGGGTGTATTTTGGTTGGATTGATTGATTGATTATTTATTGCTTTCCGCCACACTCAACAATTTTCAGTTATCTGGTGGCGTCCATTTTTTTTGGTCGAGGAGAGAACTCAGATACAATGTATCTGGGAAGAGACCACCGACCTTCCGCAAGTAAACTGGCAAACTTGCTCACATAACGCTGCGGCCGAGATTCGAACACGCGCCGACATAGGTGAGAGGCTTTGTGATTTTGAGCCCGATGCTCTAACCACTCGGCCCCTATTTTGGTTGGATATAAATATGTAGTTGACATAGTTTGAATTATTTTGTTGGCAGTTGAACAAATATTTTTGCATGTCTATTATTTTTCTACATTTCTCAAGAACATGTTGTCTATTAGAAAAAAATCAACACAGGTAGTGAAGTTAACAAAGAATTCATGTGCAAGTGCAGTAGTTTAGAGAAACTATTTAGGGCCTACAAGTTGGAAGATAAATCGTTTTACACAAATAAAAACTAAAGCGATGTAACAATTATGGAATAATCTACCGTTGGAACTTCGCAATCTTGAATCACACAGAACATTCCGCAAGAAAGTCAAAACACCGCTGTTCAATCGTGAATATATTTTAGCAGAAATCAATATCACATCACAGACTACATATGTATTTCTTGTCGTCTCGACATCTGACTGTCATACTTTTACACAGCATTTTGGTGTTTTATCGCTATTTTACTAATAATTTGTCAATTTTATTCTTAACAGTTCTTTTTATAAGTGTTTTATCTTCATTAGGACAACTTCTGTAAAGCGCATAGAAACTATACGTAATTCTGCGCTATATAAATGAATATAATAATAATAAGTGGCATTAATTGCCTGACCCCATGAAGTCCGTGTGGCTGTAGTTTGAATTTATATGATGCAAGTGTAGACATACTAAAGACTATATTTATTCATTTTGGTTAGGAATAATGTATGTCTATAATTTTATGACAATACCGATAGACTACTCCAAGAAACATCTGAAACATTAGATGGCTCTTCAATTTCTATCAGTGTTAAAAACATGAGCTCGCCTAAGAATGATGCATATATATATGGTACGCGGGTATTATTAGAAAGATCAAAACAAACAAACAATATATATGTGAGCGATAAGATCTGGGATCTAATCTATTTGCCCTAATAATCTGAGAAGTTTGTGAGCACCTTGTGAAGGCAAATCCCCAAGACAAGATGTGTCCCGCTTCTCCAAAGTGACTTAACGTCAGTGCAATAAATCGACATCATTGCTCAAATATAGTTATAATCTTTGGACCTATATAATATGAACGTAAATCAATAAACCTTTAATATTTTAAAGGAATGATGTCCATGGTGTATACATTCATTTAACACCCAAAACTAATTTTCGAAAAATTTTCACATGGGGGGGGGGTGTGTGCTTGGAATGGCTCATTCATTTGTCTGTGAACTGTCTTTCGGCGAGTTATCCGTGACCGGTACTGAACACCAGGTTATTGTGCATCCCCCCCTTTTTTTTTTACATCCCATTTTCCCTTAAGGTGAAAAAGAAAATTCCGAAAACGTGTCCTTCTAAAGGACATCACCAATCACCTACATGTAACAAAAGATGATTTGGCTACTGCATAAAAATGAAAGAGGAGTTGTAAGACCAGGGAGTTTTCTTTAGAAATTCCTCAACCCTAAACGACTTAAATTTTGTATTGCACACTTACAGGACACCATCAATCATCTTTGACAAGACGATCTAATGAATTGTAAGAGTTCTGAGAACAGTTTTTTTTTATTAAAAAAAACATTGTTTTTTAACCACCCACCCCCCCCCCCCCCTTTTCGAACCCAGGGTGAAAATCAAAATTCCAAAACCTGATTGCACAGCTACAGGACACCACTAATTATCTTCCAAAAGACTATTTGGCTACAGCGTAAAATAAGGGGAGTTCTGAGAACCAGGGTTTGTAGAAAAACGTCTCTTTTTCAACCCCCATTGTCCCCCCTCCCTTCGGAGGTTCAAAATGAAAATTCCAAAAACTTTATTGAGCATTTACAGGACACCACCAATCATCTGCCAAAAGATGATTTGGCTACAACATATATTGTACGTGTAAGAGTGGGTTTTAAGAAGAACGCGTGACAGACGGAGGTACGGCCCAGGGTAACAACAATATATCAAAACTTTCTTTGGAACGTGCGGGTATAATTAAATAATATACAGCGAAGTTCGCGTTTTTAATTGAATTTTCATGTACTTTAATGAGAACTCCTATTTTGAGTCTCATCTACCATCTGTCCTTTTCTGATTGCAGCTAATGAGTGGTATGCAACGAGATTGATATGAGTGTTCATGATTGGCTCGTCATACCTAGCAGGGGGTACACCAAGGAACGTGCCAAAATGCTGATGTGTTTATTTAACAATTAGCGCGTAGAGCCAGGTTCACTTTAATTTTATCTACTTAAAGCGGTTAAAAAATAACAGAGTAGTCAATTAATGATGAAATAAAATCAAACAGGACAAACACAAATTAATTGACGCGTGTCTTTCATTTATATCTGGGCATTTATTGGTTATAAGCAACCGTCAAATATCGTTTACTGGTCTCAAATGCGAAAAATTGATAAATGGAGGACGGAAGTTGACACCATTATGCAAATGAGAATCCCTTGCAGAACATCTGCAACAACGCTTGTGTGGGGAAAAGGGGGTGGTACTGAATGTAGGGTAGTGTGCAGCCCTCCCACCAATAAAAGTTGAGATCGACAGTGTAGTTTTGAGACGGACTGACAGCAGGGAATTTAATAAATCTATTGCAGAACAACATTAGAATTGCTTATGCCCCCTCCTTTTTTTTTTCATTTTGCTTCAACTCCAAACAACTAGGTTTTATCATCCGTTGTGTCAAAATAAAAATTTACAGATAAGCAGTACAAGAAATTTGGATATATAGATGTCATGTGAACATCTGAAAGTATGCCCACGTACATGTTTATGGGTGTCAATTCCATTATGGACTTTTCTTATTACGTGGCATTTACTTTCGACTAATTTTAATACACTGAAAACATGAATAAGTTATCACGTTTAACGCTGTAAAAAACAAAGTATACACTAATAGGATTGTTCAAGATCCGTTTCCTCGCTAAAACACATTTTCCGTTCAAAATTTACTGCTAATTATTTTAAATTTTATAAACCAATGAAAAAAAGCTATCCCAAAAGAATATCAACCTCCGTCCCCCTCCCCCTCTACCGATTTTACTGCTTAATGGACTTTCTTTCCAGTTCACCATAACTATTTGAGAGACAAGACCTTGAGAAAATTGCTTCTAAACGGTAGGGGTCTAATTATGAATTTTCGACGAAAATTGCAAGTGATGCAGCTGGTATAAAAGAAAACGAAGATGGAGACGTGATAAACCCTGTGAATAGCTTGTATGCAGGAAGGCAATTTTTTATAAAATATAATTAAAACGTCGATAGTCTTTGTTCATAGTAACACCAAAGCAGAGAAAGCGGCAAAAATGCATTCCATTGTAGTTTTGTACGCTTTAAAATTACCTTCACTGATTTAAAATATTTCATAAAACTATATATAAATTCTCTTTGGCAAATCTACTTGGATATCTGTGACACAAGTAAATTTTATCCAGTAATCAAAACAAAGTGAAGAAACTGTGTAACGTCGTACTGAAACGCCAGGATGCATCAGGCATTCAAGTTTGGCATTTTCTTATATCTTTTCCACAGAGAGGTTCAGCCTGAATGTATATATTGTGGATGTCCATTAACTATACAGTACATTCTTTTAAAATGTGGTGATTTTACCATACTAAATAAGACTTTTTAATAATGTGCATTCAATGCAAAAAATTAACAATCATAGCATTACATAATATTTAAAAGGGATGAGTGCAATATTTTACAGAAATTTGAATACTTTTATAATACAAATATTTATATACAATCAAGAAACGATAGGTATTTTTACCTGTTTACTTACTCTTTAACTTTTATATCCATTGGATGGAACGTTAAACCGTAATCAATCCATCTTGATGTCGTGTGATCCTCCTCACGATGCTGTCACTATTATTCTCAACTAAAACAAACTTTTCCACATCTTCCACCTCGTCTTTCCCTACCTTTACCTTGTCTCTCTTCCCATTGTCTTGCACTTCGTTCTATCCAGCTTAAATCCCACTCTCACAGCTTCCTGCTTCATTCTTATTATTCTTGTTTTTATTTATTCGAACCTTAATAATACAAGCGTAAAATTCAAGTCTTCTTTGTCTGTATGTGTTCGAACCTTGATAATACAAGTGCCAGGTCGTGCATAAAATTTCAAGTCTTCTAAAATTCTGTCCTGAGCTTCCACCTGATTATCAACTACTCTCTCTTCTGATCACGTCGTGGTAGCTCAGTGACTGAGCGTTAGCTTTGTAACCGAGAAGTCGTGAGTTCGATCGCGCCATGACCGCACGTCAAACCTAAGATGCAAACATAGGTGGTGATTGCTCCTTCGCCAAACTTTCGGCATTTAAAAGTGAGAATAACGGTTGATTGATTGATTCGGGTTTTACGCCGTGTTGGCAATATTTCAGCCATTTTACGGCGATTAAACAACTGAAATATGGTTGGTTATGAAAGCTGAAGTTTCCCTGACGGCCCCTAGTGAGCCTACTCTTTTTCGAAAATCAAGGAAACGATCTGTTACGTGCCAAAGGGGTTGTAATCCTTGTAATCCCTTTAACGTCCCATCCGACGGACTTAAAAGTTAAAAATACGTAAACAGGTAAAAATACATATCATTTTGGGTATATGAATAAGATAAAATTTTTCTGTAAAAGTCGCATCCTTGTAAATATTTTATAAGATGATAGTCAATATTTGTAAAAAGTTGATACATTGATTGCACATTATTAAAAAGTCTATTTCATGTGGGTGTAAAATCACTACATTCCAAAACAATGTGTTGTATAGTTAATGGACAGTCAGTCACAAGATATACATTCAGGTTGAAGTTCTCTGTTTAATAAATAAAGTGTCAATTTTGAATGTCCGATGCGCATTTTTGAAATAATGACTTCGTCCTGGCGTTTCATTACGATGTTACACGATTTGTTTACTTTGTTTTGAATAGAATACAGTTTACTTGTCACAAAAATCCCAATATATTTGCCAAAGATCATTTACATATAGTTTTATGTTATATTTCAAATCTGTGCAAGGAATTTTAAAATTTACAATATCGTTTTGTAGTGCATTCTCTGTCTCTTTGTCGGCTTTGTTTTTACCATGGATACCACCAATATGACTAGGAATCCAGCAGAACTCAACTATTTTATTTTGTTTAGTTAGAAGATAATACTGGTTAAAATGTCTAAAATATATGGATGATCAATATTCATGTTACTTATAGACTGTAGACAAGATAGGGAGTCTGAGAATATAGTGAAGTATATGTCATTAGAAATTTTAATGTACTCTAACGCAAGTTGGATAGCCTTTGCTTCAGCGGTATAAATTGTTGCTTCATTTGGGAGTTGTGCTGAGAAAACGTTGTTATTGACCACTGCAGCAGCAGCAACTTTATTTTGGTCTTTCGAATCATCTGTATAAATATCAGTTGTAGAATGTTTAGATTGTTGCAGTTCGGATAACTTTTGTTTGAAAATAACGGAATTTGTTTCAGAAAGTGAAATGTCAACTTTTGGTTTTAGTAATTTCCATGGTGGTATTTTTGAACGTGATGAGGGTTTTATGATGTCCATAGGTAAGTCAGAATCATGTAAATGGTTTTTGACTCGGAGACCAATTGGTTTTATACACGTCTTAGTTTTTTTATACAAATCTTCTAACTGTTAAATGCCGGATCTTTCGAATTTGACACTAAAAACGGAGATCCCGTTTAGAGACAGGCGTTGGCACGTTATAAAAACCATCACTGCTACGACTGTAAGCGCTTAGCATAGGTATAAATTTGTGGTACTTCACCTGCAGCTGATGTCGTCTATTTATTGATGAAAAATTTTCGACGGGACGTAAAATAACCAACCACCATATCATCACGTAATCTAATGTCATTAGAAACAGGAAAGCTGACTTGATACATCCCTGTTTAACTCCAGTATTGATCTTGAACTACACTGATATTTTTCCCTCTTCAATCACAGCACATTAAAACCCATCATACAGCTCTCTAATCATTTTAAACTATTTTTTCTGTCATCTCTACGATTCTAATATTTTCGACAGGCTCTCCCGATGCACAAAGTCAAACGCTTTCTCAAAGACTATGAAATGCAAATACAGTCCGACATTCCATTCATGTCTGTGTTCGATGACATTTCTGATTGCATGTTCTTCTTACAGGTATAAATCCTGCTTGTTCCTATCATGGTGCTTTTTCAACATCCTACATTCTGTCTCATTATTCTCCCAAACACTTTACTCATCATTGATAACTGTTACGGCTCTCTAGTTATTCCAGTCTCTCGTGGCTCCTTTCTTCGAGATCGTCACAATTAACCCCATCCACTTTTCTGGGTCTCTTTCCTCTTCCCAAATAATATTGAACACGTCTGCGAGTCTCCTACTCTCTTCCACATCCACTTATAGCAGATCTCTACTCACATTGTCTACTCCACGTGCCTTACCCTTCTTTACCCTTTTCCGAGCTGCCATCACGTCTTGTTGACTACGATGTTCGCCGTCTATTTCTCCCATCTCCATATTTTCGTCTGTTGTTGAGTACTTTGGCTCTTCCCTGCTGACCACTCTCTTGAAATGCTCTACCCATCCTCTCTGACTTCCCCTGTCCTCAGTATGTCATTTACACCCTTCAGTCCTCCTGTCTCTTCTCTCCTGTCAGTACCCTGATTAAGTCGCACCGCTCTTTCACCCTTCCATTCCTGCTTGCTCTGCCAGATTATCAGTCCACTTCCTCTCGTCTTTTCTCATACTCTTCACCTTCCTGTTCTTATCTCTCTACTCCTCAGCATCCCCCTTTCTCTCTCTCCTTGTCCTGGCTAGCTTTATTTTCACCATTCTTCGTGCTTAACTTACAGTGCAATAACGTTTAACGTGTACTACGAATGTCTCGATAAGGATCTTATTAATTCATAAAATGTTGGTGTTCAATTGTATTGCGTGCTAAAATTATTTAGAATTTAAGAATGTTTTATTATTAAAGAATTAAAATAAATGTTTTATCGACCTTATAATAAGATCGATAAAAACACGTATTGACCAATATCAAAATGTAAAATATTATATAATTATTTTATTATAATTAACTAAACTCTTTAAAACTAAAAGTTTATAAAGTTTGTTATTAAAAGCAAATGAAATAGATACTGCCTAAAATAGATGTTTATGAGCTCTTACTAAATGCATACAAAAATAAAACATCCATAAAATCTACCCAAATATAAGTTATTTTACTGTCTGTGCCTATAAACCTTACTATACTAAACTAGGACATTTTATACACGTTTTATAACAGAGTCACGAGACAAAAATCATGCCTTTACACGCAACATTTCACATAGAATTAACAAATTCCGCTTCACAAACGTCATAAGTACTCACACTGCACACTGTGAGGAGTAGATTAAGTTCCTGCTCTGCTTACCACGGTGTATATCACAAACATTTGTACATTGATCGAGTTATGCATTTCTCATAATCATCTTTAATACATATATATTTTAGAAAACTCAGAGTTCCATGTAGTTAGAGCTATATTTTCCTGTCATATTATTATGGTCACATAATTGCTCGTAATAGGTCAAGGATCTATAAGACATTTTCCGGGCATGTCCGACAAACGAATCACAGTAATTCCGTTATCGGACTTTCTGATAATTGTTTATCAGCGAGTTTGCTGACAGGTGATGACGGGCCTTCAAGCGATATTTTTGTGTATACTGAAAATAATTATTATTTCAATTTCTCTAATGATACTGCCTCCATTTGAATATATTTAGATTATCTTGGAATGCCCACTCATGTATATTCATAAAGACTACGCGAAATCTAGCAAATATGTCCGTATTTTCAATCGTCGAAAAGTTAATAGTATT
>JAMZEH010000073.1:6695000-7035000 GCA_024699665.1 Ostrea denselamellosa | reverse complement strand
TATAAAGTATACGTTTGCAATTTCTTTAATGCTTTACTTTTTTCAAGAGTAAACTGGCGCATAGAAATGAAGAAAGGTATATAAAACCTGATTTTGAAAAATTTTACGCACGCACACAAATGGAAAAATTTTCATTATCAACTAAAACAAAGTTTTAATCGGAGAAGGTTCCGTATAACGAGCCCCAGCTTCAAACTTGTAACAACTCTCTGACGGATGAAATAGTGCAAAGGTGCTTGTACAGTGTAGAGGTTATTTAAAGATACATACGTACTAATATGTCCAAACTAACATGGTTGATGCATCTATGATGGAGATACATATTAAAGTGTGGATTGTAAATTATTTGATTTCATCCCAAACGAAAGGAATACGTCGACTTTTTAGTTCATTTTTGACAAATTCTCGGACATCGTATAAGGTATGCATTGCGCGCGCCTAATTCAAGGTGGTCGGAAAGAAAGCGATGGCGTCGGTAATTCATCAGCTGTAGGTATATTTTGGAGCAAGGACGTATCATTTTAAATTCATTATACTAGATCACGTGTAAAACACTAAAAGGTAGTAGATACGCACAAATATCTAAGAATAGCTGGGAAATAGCACATGATATACTATTAAGACAGTACTCGGTTTGTTTCGGAAAGAAAGTAAGCAAAACGACAGGGTATACTTAGAAACTATTTTCATTTATATTTCATCAATTAATAGTTTTCTCTATGCATGTTTAATATAGTGTTTGTTTCATTTTGTATTCCTAGGATACCGTATTTCTGATATAGCTATGAAAATCTAACATACAAATTAAAACATATATGTACCTTTAAATCCTTTGTAAAATGAAGACAATCCGATGAATTCAGTGTGTCGAACCGGAAATAATTTTCATATTATTTTAAAGAACAAATAAGAGAAGAATTTGTAAAAACAAAGTTAATTCAGTCGGAATTACTGCACTCTAGCCATTTTGTATACCGATATTGGAACCGGTAGCTCAGTGGTTAGAGCATTCGCTTCGTAACCGGGAGGTCGTGAGTTCGAGCCCCGCTCGTGCCATGGCCACGTCAAACCTAAGACGAAAAATAGGTAGTGATTGCTTGCTCCTTCGCCAAACGCTCGGCAATTAGAAGTGAGAATCAAGGGTCTTTCGGATATGATCTTAAACACGGAAGTCCCGAGTCACAGTAGGCGTTGGCACGTTAAAGAACCTTCACTGTTACGGCCCTGAGCGCTAAGCATAGGTCTAAATTTGTGGTACTTCACCTACAGCTGGTGACGTCTCAATATGAGTGAAAAATTCTCGACGGGACGTAAAACAAACAAATAATAAACGTCCCGTCGAGAATTTTTCACTCACCAGCGGGGCTCGAACTCACGACCTCCCGGTTACGAAACGTCATTACGTATATTGATTGTTTTTGTTTTAAGATTGAATTGAGACAGTGGTAACAATTGACTAAATCTACCAAACACTCGAATGCATTTATGATCGGTTTTCGAATATCGAAAATGGCCTACGTACCTACTACCTTTAAGGACAATTACAAAATTTACGAATTCTTTGTTGGTATGTTTTAATATAATTTTCAACAATCTTTCAGTAAAAGAAACCATGCCTCCTACTGATTTCTTGCATGAATTCATTGATATCCTTTATCTCACTGTAAAGTATTGTAGTAACTGTTGCAGTTTTCCTCAACGATGTTAGCTCCAACATGTAGTTCTAGTGGATTTGATGGTTGAATTTTACGAAATCAGGGTCACGGGACTGGAGATTCCAAAGAAGTATGGATTCTAAATTCACTAACGACAATTATCTTTTTTTTTTATAATCAATAGTGGGAATGATGCGAAACCGAGAACAAGAAGCATCTCTTATCAACGTACTTAAACAGTCGGAATGCGTATCATCGTAACATCAGCTTGAAGTTAAATTAGTGCCACTTTTGCATAAGACTATTATTGGCAATGAAAGTAATTTATAGATCGACAAAATATCGGTTTAGACTGAATAAGCCACATCCTAAAGCTGCTGTGAACATCAAAGAAGCATCAACGCTGTTTCAGATTTCTAATCTTAATGGGAATAACATCTTATTACGTGTCTTATTATATGTTTAATCCCTGTTATTCTTCCCCTGTTACTCTTTCGTAATTTCATTCTCAATGATGAATGCTTCCCTTTCTTTTATTATTTGCATATATTTCTAAAACGTGATCTTATAGTCCTTCAAAACGCATAAAAGTCAAGGATTTTTTAAAACCCTTTGCCAACGTCCAAGTTAGAATAGGTCCTCAGTACCCCTTGCTTGACGTAAGAGGCGACTAAATGGGGCGGTCCTTTGGAGGAGAGCACAAAACCGAGGCCCCATGTCGCAGCGTATGTGGCATGATAAAGATCCCTCCATGCTGAAAGGCCTAAGCGTCAAACACAGGCTTCAATTTTGTAGCCCTTTACCGGTAATGGTGACTTCTCGTTGATATTGAGACGTCACCAGCTGTACGTGAAGTACCACAAATTTAGACCTATGCTTAGCGCTCAGGGCCGTAACAGTGAGGGTTCTTTAACGTACCAACGTCTACTGTGACACGAGACCTCCGTTTATAAGGTCATTTCTGGTTGATTATTTGTTTGTTTTAAGTTACGTCGAGAATTTTTCACTCATATTGTAAAATTTAGGCCTATGCCTGGCGCCTATGGCCTTTGAGCATGGAGGGAGCTTTATCGTATCACACCTGCTGTGACACGGGGACTCGGTTTTTACGGTCTCACCCGAAGGGTCGCCCCTTACGACAAGCAAGGGATACTGATACTATTCTAACCCGGATCCCCACGGGGCAACAATCAATTGAATCAACATATGAATGAAAGTCAGTTTTGTTACTGTTTGTTTGTTATTTGTTTTACGTCCCGTCGAGAATTGTTCACTCATTTTGAGACGTCGCCAGCTGTAGGTGAAGTGCCACAAATTTAGATCTATGCTTAGCGCTCAGGGCCGTAGCAGTGAGGGTTCCTTAATAAAAGGTTTCTTTTATTCTCTGATCACGGTTGGTGGGTTGTTTAATATTTAACGTCTCACGTGAGAATTTTTCAAACACATCGAGACGTCACCGGTCGCGGTAGCTCTATGGTTAGAGCATTCGCCTCGTAACCGGGAGGTCGTGAGTTCGAGCCCTGCTCGTGCGATGGCCGCGTAAAACCTAAAACGAAATATAGGTAGTGATTGCTCCTTCGCCAAACGCTTGGCATTTATAAGTGAGAATCACGGGTCTTTCGGATATGACCTTAAAACGGAGGTCCCATGTCACAGTAGGCGTTGGCACGTTAAAGAACCCTCACTGCTACGGCCCTGAGCGCTACGGATAGGTCTAAATTTGTGGTACTTCACCTACAGCTGGTGACGTCTCAATATGAGTGAAAAAGTCTCGACGGGACGTAATAAACAAACAATCATAAACACACACACACACACACACACAGTGTTAAACAGTATTTTTAGAATGACTATTTCTTAAGATGTTAAATTCCATACCATTTTTCCCGCTATGATAAACTATATATGTGTAAATAAAATAATATCTGACAATTTCGTCAAATTATTAATTAGTATTTATGAAGTACGAGCTGGTCGATTCAATGTAAGTGGAAAACGGTGATTTTCTAATGCATAAGCATGAACTGAAGAAAAAACTTTTGTGGTGGATATGCGTAAACGCGCGGTAGTCAAATATATTTTTCAGTGATGTTGGAATTTTATCCTCAAAATCTAATTTGTGCAGTCTGACAAATACTGGATAAAAATTGTAGCTGAAATCATGGGCGCCGAAATATTTGCATTCCCATCCAGTGATTTATATTGAAACCATACTAATAAGTTTTTTAACAGGCACCATTCCTGGTAGTCTGACAACACTTGGAACAACTACATCCAGACCTATAGTAGAACGATCAGATGAGAGAAGAAACATGAATCTTTTACACACTGAAACTTGGATACCATTAAAGAATGTTTGATTTTCTTTTTGTATATTTTGATTTTAAGGTCTGTTACTTATATGAACAACAAATCACAGTATTGTACGGCAGATCATCATAAAATTACATTGTTCATGCTGAGTTATTCGTCCACCAGTTAGATGTTGACATAAATTGTATAATGGACGAACAAATGCATGATACTCAAAATGATCATATCAAATTTTAATTTAAAAATTATTCGATGAAGATATTCGATATTCATTATTTTATTACTTCCTATATTTCCGACGACAGTTTCTTTAGGAGTGTGTACAGGAATCAAGTTCCGTCTGTATACGAAATGCTTTCCAGGCCTTAAGTGATTTCACACCATATTTCAAACAAACGTTCACGATGTGAAGGTGATGCCCCACAGATTTCGGGGTCTAAAGTTCAAAGTTCAAGAGAACTGGGGTTTGTTATAATGAGATAACGGTTTCCGGGCTAGAAGTGGTTTCTCAAATGCTTGGTGCCAGCTTTGCATACAAACTTGTCATGCGATGACAATGATCTCTATCGATTACGAATACTGGGTACTGGTATACATTTATAAGTATTAGACGCTGGTATACATTTATAAGTATGATACGCTGGTATACATTTATAAGTACTGGACACTGGTATACATTTATAAGTATTGGACACTGGTATACATTTATAAGTACTGGACATTGATGAGTACTAGATACTGAAGTACATTACTGGACTCTGATATACTTGTTGGAAAACGATTTCATTGCCTTTGAATTATTTCTTATTTCATATGATCTCTATCAGTTTTAGGGATCAAAAAGGTAAAAAAAAACAACTGGACCTTGATTTAGGGAAATGGCCTCAGCATGGTGACTCCCCGTTTTATATGATGTTACTAAACGTCACATACAGACTCGCCATGGTACGAGGAAGACCTGTTTACTTACTGGTAAAAAGGAGTAAGGCAAACTAGACCTTGAGACTGAAAAATGGTCTCTGGGTCACAGGTGATTTCCTCTTTCATCTGGGTTCAGAATAGAAACATAATATAACTTACAGGACCCCACTACTTTATCTCCACCTCCAAGCAATTGTATTTGAGAGGGTATATCAGTTCAAGTAGTGTAGTTCTAGTTTTGTTCCGTCTTCATCTTTGGCTATTTCTCAGACTAAACTTACATGTACACGTTTATATGTTTGATTCCTACAGTGCATCGTCTCTGTTTGAACTGGTTTCTTCTTCCTTATTTATACAAAAATTGTTTACTTTCAACCCTATGCAGGGTCTTGACTCTAGAACGAGTCCAAATCAATGTTACATCATGTTGGGTTGGTTGTATATTGTTTAACGCCCCGCTCGAGAATTAAACAATATACAACCAGCCAAACCTGAAACCAAGCCACATACTATATATTTATAACATGATTTATAGAAAACACAACTCACTGGATGAAAGTCATATCAAACCTCAAACCATGTGATATTCTTTTATTACATGTTAACCCCCTTCTCCGGTTTTCCATTTACATTTTAACACTCTGTCGCTACGTCATGTCAACACTATTACGCATAAGGGCGTACTATAATACACAAAAAAATCATGCTTGAGAAGATCTTTTTTAATTGTTGTATGAATTAAATAAACTGGAGCATAAATTTTCATAATATTTACAGTTTGTTACTATTTCATAATTGTTTTGTATCAAGCCACTCATCTCAGTTGCCGTCGTGGTTTTTTCTTTTCTTCTTGTTTTGTTTTGGATGTTAACGGTTATTTTCACCCAAATTGTTACCATTGACAAGGTTTTGGGATTAATATTGTTGTGTTGGTAGCTCTATTATATAATGTGTTTCGAAAGGTATGCAGCATTATTTTGATTGAACTGAAACGGAGTGGTGGATCCTGATTGTTATGAAGCTGTTAAATTTGAAAGAATTTCGAAATAAAACAAACTGGACACCACCAGATAACTGAAAAATTGTTGAATGTAACAACAAACAATCAATCAATCGAAATATTTCTGTGTTGGATTTTATTTAAACTGTTGTAACTGTAAACAGATTGGGTATTATTGTGATCAATTATCTGCATAATTTGGTTGGCAGATGTTATTTCTACTATTTTTTAACTAAATTGTTGTGATTTGTTAAACCTTTGTCCCAAAGAAGTCCCACAGAACTGTCATTATTTTCATGATAGACTCTAACCGATCTTTTCAACAGTATGAGGGTTGGTCGATATCTAATTTGTATTGTACGATCTGGAAGGTATGGTGAGTGTGGCAAGACGGTAACCATCTCCGACTTCAAAAATTGCTTCACAAGCTCAGATGTATGTGACGGAGCATTATCATGAATTAGACGAACATGCCTAAAACCTGACAGGGCGTCGTTTATGATATTTCTTGAGCTTTTTCAGTATAACATCTCGGTAATACCGACCTGTCACACCTTTGCCCTTCGGCACCGGAATGTGTACGGCCATCACATGTGAAGAATATGCAATAAAGAACGTTCCTCTTATTGTTCTTTTGGCAACTACGGGCCTTCTACCGTGTTTTGTTAGCCATATTTTGTTTCCAATTTTTCTTACTGGTTCGAAATAGTGAATATTTATTACGTCACCAGTAACAATGTTTGCGAATTGTCTTTGATTGAATTTGGGAAGCATTTTGAGCAGTTGCTTAGCGGTTTATACTCGTGCCTGTTTTTGGTCATCTGTCAATATATGCGGTATCAATCTGGCAGAAATCTTTCGTACTTTAATAATACGTTTCAAAATGAAATGTACCCGCGATAGCAATATGCCAACAGCTTCGACAATATCACGTATCATGTACCTGCATCATTTTCAATTATTTCCCTGACTTCTGAGGCATTTGCCTTGCCTGTTACAGTCATAGGTTGGCCAGATTTTGATGCAAATTTGACGGACTCTATGCGTTTCAGAATTTTTTTTCTCCACCTACGAACTATCTCCTACGATACCTTATCAGACCTGCATTCTAAACGAACTTGACATTATTTCCACATTCATTAATCGCACATATACTCCAACTACCCTTTCTAAAGATGAAATTCTTCAAAATCACGCTTCAGTTTTAAATACATTTATATCCCAGTCAATGAAGCGAATGAATATGAATTACCGTACCTATACTGGATCCCCAACCTTCACAAAAACTCTTACAAAGATACACTGCTGGACCCAGTAAATGGTCTACCAAACCCCTATCTTTGCTCTTTACAAAAATATTAACTGCTGTGAAGGAGAAACTTCAAACGTACTGTGCCACTTCATATGCCAGAAGTGGTGTTAATCAAATGTGCATTCTTAAAAATTCTAAAGAACTTTATTGAATTTGAAATCACAAAACTTTTCTCGATTTACAACATTAAAACGTATGATTTTACAACTCTTTACACGACCATACCTCACGATAAATTAAGGACTTGACCTTTTCACATCATTTCGTGAACAAAAATGGTAAAGTGAAACGTTCATATTTAGTGATTGGTCATCCCAAAAATTATTTTGTTAAACACCAATCTTACACCACGCACAAGTACTCTAAAGTTGATATTAAAAAGATGCTAGAGTTCCTCAGTGACAATATTTTCGTAGGTTTTGGTGATCAGGTCTTCCACAAATCAACAATCTGTTGGAATTCCCATTGGCACGAATTGTGCTCCTTTGTAAGCTAACCTATTTTTATATTCTTATGAAGCAGAATTCATTCAATAGCTTCTACACGAGAAGTTAAAATCTCTCGCTGTGGCCTTCAATTTGACACTTAGATATATCGACGACGTTTTGGCTATTAACAATGATAATTTTCATTCATATGTCGACACCAAAAGACACCACAGAGTCTTCCACTTCTGCTTCGTACTTAGATATTTTACTGAAAATAGATAGCGGCGGCAAACTAATAACTCAACTTTATGACAAACGGGATGATTTCAATTTCTCCAACAGCTGGTGACGTCTCAATATGAGTGAAAAATTCTCGACGGGACGTTAAACAAACAAACAATGAATCAGGTTCCCCATCGTCAACTTCCCTTATTTATGTGGCAATATTCCACCATCACCTGCAGATGGTGTTTATATCTCCAACTGATTCGATACGCAAGAGCTTATTCTGCTTATGGTCATTTTTTTAATTGACGCGAGCTACTGACAAAGAAGTTGATGTTACAGGGTTTTGTACAGTCTCGTCTAAAGTCAGCATTTCGCAAATTTTATGGTCGTTATAACGATCTAGTTGCCAATACAACTTCCCATTAAGTCAAATGCTGTCTGATGTGTTTCATACCAATTGTTAGGACCGGTCGCGGTAGCTCAGTGGTTAGAGTGTTCGCTTCGTAACCGGGAGGTCGTGAGTTCGAGCCCCGCTCGTGCCATGGCCGCGTCAAACCTAGGACGAAAAATAGGTAGTGATTGCTCCTTCGCCAAACGCTCGGCATTTAGAAGTGAGAATCACGGGTCTTTCGGATATGACCTTAAAAACGGAGGTCCCGTGTCACGGTAGGCGTTGGCACGTTAAAGAACCCTCATTGCTACGGCACTGAGCGCTAAGCGTAGGTCTAAATTTGTGGTACTTCACCTACAGCTGGAGACGTCTCAATATGAGTGAAAAAGTCTTGAAGGGACTTAAAACAAACAATCTATTCAAGGTATAGCACGTACCATTTCAACTATGTTATTCGACACAGACTCCACGTTTCAATAACGATGCCATACAAGATTTGTTGTCCAAAAACTCCACCATTAAAAGGTTCGTTTGTTGGTGCTGTTCTTCAAACGAGGGTAAACTGTGTCATTGGGAAAAGGTGTGGGGTAGGTGATTTTATCTGCGATAAACGCAGAAGAAAACTATTTCAAGATAACGGGGCAATGAACCAACAGATGGTTCTCAAGTTGGAGAAATGGGAATATCTTCAGACATTGCACAGAGGGGACCGGTTTATACATTCCTAAATGTAGGTATGTATACGCCGGCGCCCATCAGTATTTTGAAAGGAGATCGAAAAACGTTCCTGAAGGGTATTTAAATGTATGTGAAGGTGGTGGGGTATTCGATGTGTCAATAGGTCAAGATATGGAGATAACTAGTAAGATAGAACACGTAGAACATGAAATTCTTGTATCAAATAACAGTATTGAACTTCCAATTATTTCCATTGGCAAAACGAGACGCATTTGTGTTATCTGTAGAAAATCCTCAAAATTCCAAAGAATTATTCCAAATGAAGCAAGGGTTAGACATTTTTACTTGGCAAATAACACTGTTTTCTCATTAACAAAGAAATATTCATTTGTTTTGTTTCATTCCTGTATGAACCATATATTTGATAAACTCATATATAAATTTAGATGACCTTTAAAATGGTCAATCAAATCCGGAACCAGTTTCGACTTTTATACATTGTGCATAAGATTTAAATCCCATATGGTCCTTTCCTTTTGTTCTTTCCATATGAGCTTTTATGTACATTTGTGACGTTGTCGACACACGCGAGAACATCGATTAATGACCAAAATGCATGTAATGGGTGATATCCACTGAATAGTGTAGCTATAATAAACATGTGATAACTCTTTCATCAGTATAGGCACTGCCGAGGGGCATTTAAGCTTCAAGAACGTATCTTGTTTAATACTGTTGTTCAATATTAGAATTTGACGTAGATGAATAGAACAGGATTTTTTTCTCAAGATCTCACAGCCCTTGGGGCTAGTGATACTTTTAACTAATACTCTTGTTTATCGCGTTCCCGTTTTCAAATTGTAATCCCAGAAAATTAGTTTTCCGGACTGAGTGCATTATAATTGGACTTTTGATACTGAAATATCAGACAGAATCCCACCATAAATCTATATCATTCAACATGATTACAAATAATGTTATACAAATATTGTTCATGGGAGTTGGTAACGTTGCAATCAATTTGTCTTGTTTATCAATTAAGATTGTCTCAAACATATAACTAACACGTGGTGATTGCGGACGGAATGAGTAATTTATAAAGTGAAATACTTCTGGAAGTTTTTTAATTCACAGCTTAAGCATCCAACATTCTGTAACATTGTGACGTGTTTCATCCTAATTGATAGGACGTTCTGCACATACTGGTTTGGACTACGGACTACCCCTTTTTACTGATCATGATGAAGGGCTCAAGGGGTATGCGCGGTCAACAGGAGACTTACTGTTCGTTTATATTCACTTTTTAATTGCTACAGGGATTGCACAAGTGTTTCAAAAATGTCGTCCTAAGGTTCTAGAAGATTTGTTTGTGTGTTAATTTTACGTTTCTTCGGGAATTTTTTACTCACGTCTGTAGAAGTGCCATAAATGCAGATCTAATCAGCGGGCTTAGTGTCATAGTTTTTAATTCATTGTGCCAATGCCGGTTTGTAACGGCTTATATGAAAGACCAGCCATTCTCATCCAGCGTTTGGCGAAGTAACAGACACTATATTGGGTTTGACGCGGTTATGGCACGAATGGGACTCGAATCAACAACTCGGTCACCAACTGCATGCTGTAAACACTGATCAATATGGGTTCCACAGAGTGAAGTGGGATGTGCACGTAGGTTTCCTGAAAGAGATTTATATTCAATATCAGTTTACATTGCGCAGCTGACGCCCTAATTGGTGGATATGGGGACAAAGCGTCCGGAAACGAAGCTTTTGGATCCAGCAAATTATCATGGAGGACCCAGCAAGGGTGGGGTTGTCAAATTGTCCCCAATATCCCGAATTTTGCATTTGATATTATTACTATATTAAAACGAAGAATTCTTTTGATTTTTCGGCCTCCTCCACTGTTTTTGTTATTATGCATTTACCAACACCCATCCTGGTATCCGCTATTTAATAGGCGTTTTTCAATAACGAAATCAATAATCACTTTGGTTTCAGGGCTCCACCACGATCCCATTAAATCAATTATTTCATATTCAAGTCAATTATAGTAAAAAAAAACTTGAAGAACTTAACAATGATAAGTATCGGACATTCACTGACCGCTGTTGTTGATTAGAACCTGGAAACTTGACACATCAAACCATCCGCATCGCATGGTCGTGATATGTGATTCATCAGTAATGCACAAATTGCAGTTAAGTGGTACTTAAATTTTGTAATTTATTTGGTAGATAAAACTTAAGTTTGGATCCACTGGTAAAAAAGTCATAGATCCGCTCCTGATAATATTGTGGTCCAGTGGTCAAACCTACGTGAATTATATTTAGTTTCATAATTAACAGATAGGTTTGTTTGTTTGTTTTACGTCCCGTCGAGAATTTTTCACTCATATTTAGACGTCACCAGCTGTAGGTGAAGTACCACAAATTTAGACCTATGCTTAGCGCTCAGGGCCGTAGCAGTGAGGGTTCTTTAACGTGCCAACGCCTGCCGTAACCTCCGTTTTTAAGGTCATATCCGAAAGACCCGTGATTCTCATTTCTAAATGCCGAGCGTTTGGCGAAGGAGCAATCACTACCTATTTTTCGTCAAATGTGGACCTGAACCCAACAAGGATGCTCACTTCCTCCTCCCTCCACAAATTCAAACCTAGAATTTTCTGACTCGGATACACTAGAGATAAGCTGAAATCTTAAATGCGATATTTTTTTTTGTTTAGATCCTGAATCTACCAATGCAATCCGGTTGTGGTACACAGTGGAGAGGGAATCGAAAATATCATTTTTTACATTAATCTCTTCTCTCTCTGTGTGTGTGTGTGTGCGCGCGCGCGCGTTTGTGTGTGTGATTTCCTCTACTTTTAAACGTCAATGTTGCTGACAGCATTCAGATACATTCTTATTCCTCCTGTGTATCTGTCTGCTAACAGACATTTAATCATGAAATCCATCACTGAATCTGCAAATAACTAGAATTTATTTGACAGGTCTTCCTGCATGCGATGTCTGGAGAATATTTGTAAACAAAGCAGCACAATTATAAAGAAAAGGATAAAGCCACTGGGAGATTATGATATATGATGTGCATATCATGGCCGACATTGTAAATTAAAATCTTTGTTTGACACTTCGTGGTTTCTGAGAAGCACAACAACAACAAAACTGCTTTTTAACTTAATGCTATCGATAAATGAAAAGAAACTAGTCTAGGAGGCATTTTTATTGTTTCCTTGTTATTACAGATGGTGAAAATGATGATTGTTGTGGTTCTTCTGTATGCTATCTGTTGGCTTCCACTCCATGCCCTCCAACTGGCGACAGATGAAAATCCAGACATATATATCAATGTGAAGAACTTCCGGTATATTTGGATCGGCTGTGAAGTGGTTTCCGCCAGCCATTCATGTTATAATCCATTTGTTTACTTTTGGATGAACAGAAAATTTAGAAATGCCTTTCGAGCATTCTATAAGAAATGTTTCTGCTGTTTAAGATCTTCACGATTTAAATATGGCGACATACCAGTGTCACGCCAAACGTCAATGACTATGACTGTAAAATTTGGAAGACAATCCAGTAAATAAAATCACACACACACACACCTATATATATATATATATATATTAGTGGTTACACTACATTTATCTTACATCCATCAATCGGTGTCGTGATGTTATTAATAATATCAATTTCAACTGGTTATATCGTATTCAGGTTAATCTGGTGAATTTACCCATGAAATATATTACTTCATGGTATATATACATCATGTCGACGAAGCTTCTATTCTACATTTATTGATGATATTGTTATTTATAAAATTTCATTGATTGATTATGTATTGTTTAACGTCCCGCTCGAAAATCTTTCACTCATACGGAGACGTCTAAATTTTCACCCCGTGGAGATCCGGGTTGTTAGAATAGATCCTCAGTACGCCTTGCTTGTCGGAAGAGGCGACTACATGGGGCGGTCCTTCGGATGAGACCGCAAAAACCGAGGTCCCATGTCACAGCAGGTGTGGCACGTAAAAGATCTCTCCCTGCTCAAAGGCCATAAGCGCCGAGCATAGGCCTAAATTTGCAGTCCTTCACTGGCAATGGTGACGTCTCCATATGAGTGAAAAATTCTCGAGCGGGACGTTAAACAATATTTAATCAATCTAAATTTTCATTGATATTTGGACGAACGTTTTTTAATTGCGCATACAAAGATGTTAAAGTCTAGGTGTTTCCTGTATACCTATAAAAACCATGCCCATAGTATTCTTTTCTTTCCTTTTTTCTTTTTGTCTTCAACTAAGCTTGATTGGATTCTTGGGTTATGTTGTAGATATTATATTGTAACCAATTTTGATGTGAATTTGATAACATTTACAGTATTTAATTTTTTTGGTATTGTTATAGGGCATTTT
This sequence comes from Ostrea denselamellosa, assembly GCA_024699665.1. Classification (NCBI taxonomy): domain Eukaryota; kingdom Metazoa; phylum Mollusca; class Bivalvia; order Ostreida; family Ostreidae; genus Ostrea; species Ostrea denselamellosa. The sequence continues at coordinate 7,021,656 of JAMZEH010000073.1, read as the reverse complement.
GTTTGTAAACCATTGCTTAATTTTGTTTAATTTCGATTGTTATGTTTTGTTCTTCTACACCTACAGCTGGTGACGTCTCAATATGAGTGAAAAATTCTCGACGGGACGTAAAACAAACAAACAATCTACAGCATGCCATAAGGTGAAGAAGTAATAAAATTCATGATTATTATCTTGATTTCGTTAATACCCTATGGGTTAGTTAGGGTACTTGTTTTATAATGTTATGGAGGTTTCAACAGTCTCGTTTGAAATCAACATTTCGCAAATTCTACGGTTGTTATAATAATCTTATTTGCAAATATAACCTGTCGAATGCCATTCTTTCGATACTGATTTTACGGATTACTCTGTTTACCTGATCAAGATAGCAGGCTCATGGCGGCTGTGACCGATCAACAAGGAATGCTTACTCCTTCCAGCCACCTCTGTTGTGTCCAGAGGTCCGTGTTTGCTTTTCTTTTAATTTTACTCTGTAAGGGATTTATAAGACTGATCACTGTTCATTATCTTCACTTTTACTATTACGGGTTGCGGTAGTTTATTTCACAACCGGAATATCCCAGGTTCAATTCTCGTTCTTGATAGATAGTAACTATCCTGAAAGTAAGGTATTAGAAACAAAAGTCACTGGTTCTTCTGGATTTGATCATATAAATGTAGGTCCTGAGTCACGGTAGGTGTTGGCACTATAAAACATCCTCATGGCTACGGTTTTGCTTGTCATGCATAGTTCACAATTCATAGGAGTTTGTTCTCGGAGACGTTCTAGTAGGAGAGAAAATTTCTCGAATGGGACATAAAAAACAAAGAAATATAACGGTTATCCACTCACTCATTGCACATCAGGTGACTTTTCTACTTGCATTTCCATCATCCTCAAATAGCTACACGATATCTTATGCCGAGAAACGCAGCTTTCTAACAGGAAATGTGACCAAAAAAATTTGCAGTTGATACAAGACAATATACCGTTTCAGACGTTTGTTACAAAGAACTGAAGATGATAAGTTTGATTGGGTCATACCAGGAAACGTTTTGATTTCTGCGAGACCGCTTGCATGTTAAGAATAAATTTTATTGTTAGCAATAAGTTCCAGCACATGGCCGTTTGAAAATGCTACGCGATAAATTTTACCCTGATACCTGTGATTAACTGGGATTCATTTCTACCATTATCGAATTGATTTTAAACAAAGTGTTGCTTTCGAAGCACCGTATAAATAAGCTGCATTGATATTCTTATGTTTTACTACAGAATTAAATGTTTGTCTGCCATCTTCCGAACAAATGATTGAAAAAAGGATGAAGATCACGAACAGTGATCAATCATCTCATAAATTCCATAAAGAATACAAAATTTAAACTAGAGCAAACATGGACCCCTGTATACTCCAGAGGTGGGATCAAATGTCTAGAAAGAGCAAGCACTCCCCGTTAATCGGTCACACACGCATTGACCTCTCCATCCTAATCACGTAAGTGGAGCAATCTTTAATCACACAAAATCGGTATAAAAAGAACGGTCTACCAATTGATATGCAAGTCTGACGGCATTCTACCTAATGATAGGTTATGTTTGAAAATAAGATCATTAAAACAGCCATTTTGACAGAATTGATTGATTATTGTTTTTCGCCACACTCCACAATTTTTCAGTTAACTGGTGGCGTCCAGGTGGAGGAGAGAACCCCGATACAATGTACCCGGGAAGAGACCACCGACCTTTCGAAAGTAAACTGGCAAACTTTCTCACATTTTTTCGACGCGAGCGAGATTCGAACCCGTGCTGACTAAAGGTGAGCGGTTGTGACAGAATATGCGAAATGCTAACTTGAAACGTCTATCGAATTTACTGCGATTATTTATTTCATGACAATTATGTTGACATTCATCCAGTCTCAAGTAAACAAGGCTGTTGCATTGATTGATTATATATTGTTTAATAATGTCCCGCTCTAGAATTTTTCATTAATATGCAGACGTCACTATTGCCAGCGAAGGGCTGCAAAATTTAGGCCTTTGCTTGGATCTTTATCGTGCTACACCTGCTGTGACACGGGACCTCGAGATTTTGCGTCTCATCCGAAGGACCGCCCAATTTAGTCGCTCATACTACAAGCAAGGGGGGAATCTATTCCAACAACCCGGATTCCTACGGGGCATTGAAGCATGACATATCTCCCCAAATTTACATCCTAATACCAGTCACGGTAGCTCAGTGATTAGAGCGTTCGCTTCGTAACCGGGAGGTCGTGAGTTCGAGCCCCGCTCGTGCCATGGCCGCGTCAAACCTAAGACGAAAAATATGTAGTGATTGCTCCTTCGCCAAACGCTCGGCATTTAGAAGTGAGAGTCACGGGTCTTTCGGATATGACCTTAAAAACGGAGATCTCGTGTCACGGTAGGCGTTGGCACGATAAAGAACCCTCACTGCTACGGTCCTGAGCGCTAAGCATAGGTCTAAATTTGTGGAACTTCACCTACAGCTGGTGACGTCTCAGTATGAGTGAAAAATTCTCGACGAGACGTAAAACAAACAAACAAACATCCTAATATTAATGTGTGCGACATTTCACTGATTTGGATATAGAGGATATAAAGGAGTTTACAACAATCTGATTAAAATCGAATCCTTTCCTCCCCTCACGATTAGCAACTGATTATGCTAAACCTTGTCTTGATAACTACCATTCCAATTCCTTTCAAAATTATATTTTAATGTGTTTTGATACCAATTGTTAGGCCGTTCTTGACACACTGATTCTGACTACGACCGTTCGCGGTAGCTCAGTGGTTAGAGCGTTCGCTACGTAACCGGGAGGTCGTGAATTCGAGCCCCTCTCGTGCCATGGCCGCGTCAAACCTAAGACGAAAAATAGGTAGTGATTGCTCCTTCGCCAAACGCACGGCATTTAGAAGTGAGAATCACGGGTCTTTCGGATATGACCTTAAAAACGGAGGTCACGGTAGGCGTTGGCACGTTAAAGAGTCCTCACTGCCACGGCCCTGAGCGCTAAGCATAGGTCTAAATTTGTGGTACTTCACCTACAGCTGGTGACGTCTCAAAATGAGTGAAAAATTCTCGACGGGACGTAAAACAAACAATCAATCAATGAATGGGAGTATGTGCAGTCCTAGACCTTGCAGATGTCGCAGCTGCCTCTGGAGAAGCAGATATTGAATTTATTTCTGTCCTTAAATGATGAAGGAACTCTTGTTGTTGGGATTATATCTGGTATTATATCGTTCTCACACACTTGTGTCGGTATCTCCTTTGTTGTGGTTTTAAAACCGTTGCATACGATGGCAGATTATGTTTAGAAACACAGTACATATTGACAAGTTGTTTTTTTTTGCCTCGTAGGTTTCACCCAGGTCGGACATTGTTTAGATTGATTGATTGTTTGTTTGTTTTCCGCCACACTCAAGAATTTTTCAGTTATCTGGTGGCGTCCAGTTTTTGTAGGTGGGGGAGAGAACCCAGATTCAATGTATCCGGGAAGAGACCACCGACCTTCCGAAAGTAAACTGGCAAACTTTCTCACTTATATCGGCGCGAGCGGGATTCGAACCCGCGTCGACTAGGGGTGAGAGGCCTTGTGTTTTTGAGCTCGATGCTTTAACCACTCGGCCACGGATATCCCGACATTGTTTAGAGGAAAACATGTGATCACCTTTGCAAATTTGGGATTCGTGTTCTTTTAGAAACCTGCCTCGGAGCCTTTACCATGTTTAGCCATGACCATATCGCTGACATTTAAAGCAACGTAGCAGATTTGGCACAGACATTTTTATTATTGTTTGAATTTCTGGTTTTGTCTATTAACAATGATCATTTTCATTCATATGATATATCCCAGTGAACTTGAAATAAAAGATACCACAGTCTTCCACCTCCACTCCGTAATTAAGATATTTTACTGAAAATAGATAGCTGCAGCAAACTAACAACTCAATTTTATGACAAACTGAATGATTTCAATTTCTCCATCGTCAACTTCCCTTATTTATGTGGCAACATTCCATCATCACCTGCACATGGTGTGTATATCTCCCAACTGATTTGATAAGCAAGAGATTGTTCAGCATATGATCAGTTTTTAAGCTACTGACAACAAAGTTGATGTTATAGGGGTTTTTACAGTCTCGTCTAATTTTATGGTCGTTATAACGATCTAGTTTGCCAGTATAACTTACCATTAGGTCAAATGCTGTCTGATGTGTTTCATACCATTTGTTAAGCCGTTCTTGGCATACTGATTCTGACTACGGATTGCTCTGTTTACCTGATCGGTATGTATGGTTCACGGCGGGTGTGACCGGTCGACAGGGGATGCTTACTCCTCTTAGACACCTGATCCCACCTCTGGTATGACGAGAGGTCCGTGTTTGCCCATCTCTCCGATTTGCATTTTCTATGGGAATTACCGAATTGAATACTGTTAGTTATCTTGGCCTTTTCATTTGATAAAGCACGACTTTAATATTTGCTGGGAATATCAGCATTCAAATGTTAATAAGTACGTATTTGTTGGTTCAATGTTCTTATTCGAACGGAAGGCAAAAGGTAATTAAAAAAAATGGATTTTCAACGGCGCAGAATTAAATTTTCCGAAATCTGTTATTAAAACTTTTTAAAGGCAAACAATGCCCGAGGTAAATCCACATATTCAAGAAATACTAGAATATTAATATACAATAGTGTTTCAGGATTTGAATAAAGGTCTCCCTTTTCACTATAAAGATATACACTCACTTTATATGTATTTTCAACCTATAAGCGTTGTTCTCCATCCTCATTTTATCAGGCATTCAGTTTATGTGCAGTTTTGTTCTTCTATACAACCGATCGTCAAAACGCTTTGTTATTTTATCACATCACCTGAGATGAAAAACGGAGCAGTGGAGTAAAATATGCCGATTAAATTGATTACAGCAGTTGAAAATATAAAAGGAAGTGGACTTTTGTGTCTAGAAAGATACTTAAGAAATTTTATGAGAGTTGCACGCTTATTATAACTATGCACCAAATTTCCCCCAGTATAGGGCTTAAAACGTTGAAGGTTATAGATAAATGGTTTTACTACATGCCAATTCTCTATATGATCCACAGTGTTGGCTTGGACCGTGACCGCTGACTCAGGGACCACGGATTTCACAATTATTATAATGGAAGCCTACATGAACGTTATAGATATTACCAATTAGTTACACATACAAACAAAACAAAAAAACAAAAAGCGGTGACTTTTTTCTCGATAAGCATGGATCAGATCCTGATTGTTCTTGGACTTGGATCCTCCTCTCCTTTCATAAGCTCTTGTTGCTCCCTAGGGGGCGCAAATTGGATTAATAATGAATCGTAATAAAGATGTCCCCAGCTTTGAATGAATTGCGACAAATCAGTGTAGCAGACCTATCAGAGTATCGAACGTACATGAAGTAACTGCGGTGGTATTTTAAATATTGTGTCAACGCTCACCACGATATGGAACTTCCATATTTGAGACATCATCCGCAAGACCCGTTTTACATTGTCTCGCAATATTTTTTTTTAGCTCTGGTCCGTCGCAGTCTGGACTCCAATCTATGACCAATTACGAAGAGATCGATTTTTCTTCTTCATTTCACAAGCACCTCCATGTTTACATGTATGACTACTATGAAATCAATTTGTCTGCCTAGAATAATAAATGACCTAATTTGTATATCATGTTCGATACAGCGTTTTGAAATACGCCCCTTTCGCAGCTGCTATTCACCCAATTTGTTCGGCGAGAATCGAATCCAAGGTTCCTGGTTGCAAAGGATCATTCTGTGCTATGGTAACTTGCTGAGGAATGTGAATTCACGTGTACGCTGATGCTAGAATGCACTGCTATAGACTGCAGGACATTTGTTTAGAAGCCGTGCTATGCACATAATCAGGGATATATTGTACACGCAGAGCGCATTTTGATTTCAAGTGAGTAACATGCAGTTAACTCACTGTGACTGCAATTATTACATAAAAGTGTGATAACTGATATTTCATCCTTTAAAAAAATGAAGGAAAAAATTCCATTAAGTATACTTTCTCTTGCATTTACGTTTGGACAGATTTCGATCAATTCAACGGACGAACACGCAGAGGTTGATTTGGACAGCAAATAGTCGCGTATGCTTTTAGGTGTTTATGTAGCTTTCATCTTTGTTCAATTAATATAATATAAAATATATTAGGTTTCCTATTATTGCCAAACGATTACACTACAAGGTCACCATATACAAATGCCACTTGCCATACATATCCAGAGACGTCTGCTCGTTTTCCATTTTCCCTCGGTGCCTGATGATGCACTGATATATGAAGTGATATAATATTAGGAAAGACAAAATTATGGAAACAATTAAAGAGTTAGAAATGTCAGACACGAATCTGTTATCTTGTCTGTCATGAAAGTGTATAACGCTGGAAATATTTTCCAGGGTTTCTCCATTATCGCAAAACTGACCGAACCGTCAATAGAGACGCTAAAGGGATTTCAACAAATTGAGACATCGAAAGTTAAATGAAACGGTGTTCAGTAAAACCAATACTAAAGAGATTGCGATCTTTATTTTTCGTAGAGCCATTTTGTGTGTGTGTGTGTGTGGTTTGTTTATTGTTGCTTATTTTTAAAGATTATATTGATAAACTGTAGATATCTGCCTCGAGAAGTTAACCCAATGTCAATATATATTTTTGTCCACATGCTAATTTCATTAATTGACTAGGACGTTGAGGGTTGAATATGATATTCTTTTTAAGATGTACCTCCAATGTGTCAAAAAATCATAGTGTTCACACACACACACAGATATATATATCTATGTGTTTGTGTCTGTAAGCGATGAACTTTATAAATATTAATGAAAAGATGCTTTGAGTGAACTTTCGTTAAGTAGGATTGATTGTATTACAACATTATTGTTAAATAATAATTTTTAAGTATTCATGTTCTTATATATATATATATATATATATATATATATATATATATATAGGTGGTAAAAATGTAACCAGAGTCAGTCAACTCGGGATTATAGCGCAACCTCTATATCTTGTCATGTGATTCTAAGATAGCGCCACTTGAAAATTTCGGAGACAATGGAATAGAGTAACGAATAGAGTAACGTAACTAATAACCCACCTTCCTTCCCCAAATATCACCATTATCTTGCCATCTTTATATTTTATATCCCTGGCATCTTTTGTCATTGTTTTATACCCCAACGTTTTGTTTTGTACTGTAAATATGTTTTTACTCTTTGCTTTTCTTTGTAATTTTTTGGCGTTATCTTGTTATATACCAAGGGAGATAATTACGCATTTGTTAATGAGTGCCAATGCACGAGATATGCTTTGATGATCTCCCCTTTTTACACCGTGATCTCACAATAGTTAGTTGTAGCTCAGGGGAGATCACTACGCAAATTATTAGTTCCAATGTATAGGGTTTGTTGATCTTCCCTTTAAATATATTCATTGTCATCTCAATAAATGACAATACACACTACGACAGCTGTTTGTGATATATTATGGAAGGGGATAGGGGGACTTTCCGAACTTGTATTACATAAATTGTTTTACATCCCTCTCGAGAATCTTGAAGAAGATCTTATTTCAGAATGTTGTATTTGTGAATTTGTGGTGTCCAAGAGGAATATGTATTAAGACTCTTGTAATATTATACACTGAAATTTTTTTTCCTCCCATGTGTAATGTGCAGTACACGAATATGCATCGTTAGACAAAGGATGAGGTGAAACAGCTCTTGCATTTGGCCCCATTTCCTTGGTCAATAAAAAGAATTCTACTATGCCAAATTTGCCAAAAATAGCATTGCAACCTATGAAAATATTATCAATTTTACCATCATATATTTCCCACCAATCACTACGAGAGGAAATGCATAGTCCAGAGCCCTGTGGGGATCCGGATTAGAATAGGTCCTCAGTACCTTGCTTGCCTTCGGACCAGACCACAAAACCCGATGTACCTTGTGACAGCAGGTATGACACGATAAAGACCCCTCCCTGCTCAATGGCCGTAAGCACCGAGCATAGGGCTATATTTTACATCCTTTTACCGGCAATGGTGACGTCGCCTTATGAGAGAAAAATTCTCAAGTGGAACGCAAAACAATATACAATCAATCAGTCTGGAAACAGAAAGAAATATACATAATTGATCATTTACACTTCATTTATAGGACAGTTTTGTCGTATCACAATGAAATGCGATTTTCTGTTTGAGTTAGAGACCTAGGTATTCGGTACATCTAGTAGAAAACCCGTCATAATTGTTCATAACGACGCACATAGTTTGTGTACTTGATATACAAGAGTAAAGAGGAAACTTGTAAAAGAAGTTAATGTATTTTTTTTGGTTACATCTGTTTAATTTAGTCCTGTCCTGGGCCCAGAATTACTCCTTAATCCTGGGACATGGATTTCACAATTTTGATAGAAGACCAGTTGTTCATTATAAAAATGAAAACAGATTTTCAGAATACTGAAGGGTTTTTTTTTTTAAATGAAATATAAATACATTTTCAATATACGATTTTTTCCACGCATCCCTAAAACTGAAATCCTGGATCCACTCATTCATATATAATGTGAATATTATACATATATATTAACCACACAGATGTGGTTGAATATACCACAAGACAGTGCTATGTCAGACCTGCAGAATGGAAAATACTCAAGCATATAAGCCTAGATAGAGGAGCACCGAAATCTTATAGTACATTTCTGATACATCGCATGCCTCCTGTCGTCTTAATGAAGCACTACAGCTTACAAATGTTGAATTTATAATGAATGAATGAAGAACTGACATGTTACACGTGACACTTTTCAATTTATGCAAACATTTTCTACAGTTAAGGACATAGCAACATTTCAGACATTTTCTACATTTTTTCCCATCTCCTCGATATGAAGATTGATTGATTATATATTGTTTAACGTCCTGTTTGAGAATTTTTCACTCATATGGAGACGTCACTGTTGCCGATGAAGGGCTGCAAAATTTAGGCCTATGCTCGGCTCTTATGGCCTTTGAGCAGGGAGTGATCTTTGTCGTGCCACACAAGCTGACACGCGGCCTCATCCGAAGACCCGTCCCATTTAGTCGCCTCTTACGACAAACAAGGTGTACTGAGGACCTAATTCTAACCCGGATCTCCATGGAACTCGATTTAAAGATTTCTTGTATAATAGGTTTAGATTTTGTAATGTAGTTAATATTATAAAGTGTAATATAGAGTACTGGGCAATCTGTGGTGAAGTCACTTATTTGTAAAGTAAGGGTTCCGGGTTTAATACTCCTATATTCCAAAGCTTTTTCTATCCTTCTTTGCTACGATGATGCCGATTTTTAACTAGCAACTATCTAAATGCTGTAAGATATGGTAACATACCTCAACTTTTTTGTAGAAATGAGATAGAATGCAAGTAACATTCCTTGTGAAATATATATTATTGAGAAACGTCGCATATGTCCTTAATAGAAGAAATGATAGATTTATCTTTTTCTCAACACAAGTTTTATATTTATACTTATCAAAGAACAAACTACATACTACCTTGTTTCGAATACGCAGTTCTGTCTAAATATTGAACGGATAATGTATTGCGTAACATTTACACAGTCATTCATTCCAACCCAATAAGACTCACAGTGCTCTAATATAATATGTACTGCAATTGTCAGTTACATTTAACATGTCTACATCTACATTTATATTGAACGAATGGTGCATTACGTAGTTACAAATACACACTTACAGGGGTAGAATATTGAACCCGCTGGTTTTCCAGTTTTCTACCCCCTCCCTAATTCCCCCGGCCTTTTCCCACCCTTTCATTTCTGCACTGATGGTTCTCCTGTTGGTATCCCTTTCACGTTTCCCCATCATTTGGAGTCGACTTTAATGGATATTGATTACTTCCTGCCGACATGCTATAACCATCGCACGTGTGTATTTGACAACACATCTGGGATCTTTTTGCCTGGTCCTTTTGTACACCTCAGTGTTCGATATAATGGAACACTGACAGCACATTGTTCTTCTTTATTATCATAAACGTAATCTTTTTGCTTGCAGTGCTGGATTTTCGTACGTTGTTGAACTTGATGAAGGTGATTCGTGCTCTCAAAAGTTCATGATATCTTTTTAGCAAAAGTCGAGTGATAAATACATGTATATATATATGAATGCGATGTCATCAGCAAAGTCTACGTGCTTTATATAGAGATCAGCGTCCATCTTCGTGTTTTATATAGAGATCAGCGTCCATCTTCTGCATCTTTTTTGCGTTACCTATTGCTTTCTTCATGACACAGTGTAAAATAACCAAGAACAACATGGATACCACAATCATCACTGGCACATTCCATTAAGAAGTTTGCACTAGTGGATTTTTAGAACACCTCAGTCACATAGGTGACCTTTTGCTACTGTACATCGGCCATCGTTCTTTTAGATAACTACCATTCCAATTCTTTCAAAATTGGTATGCAGCATATTTGGGGCATTAATTGTAAATTTCATGACTCATGCACCTCTGGGGCTTTAGGGGTGAAGCAAAAGTTGTAAGGAGAACAAAATGCTAAAGACATAGTCATTTAGGAACTCCTCAATGAAAATTGTAACTTTCTTGATTCCCCGGTCAAGGGTTTTGACTCCAAAACGGGGTCAAACTTGGCATATAATGTGAATGTGTGAAACATTTAAATAACATGTTTAAATCTATTGATACTGAATTGAAACTAAATGATATTTAGAAGGAACCCTTTACAAAAATAATTATATATCATGGACCCAGGGATAGGAAGTTTCGTGCCAATGTAGGTCAAAAATGGCCACAGTGAATAAATACATGCATTAACAATTGAACATCTTTATCATCTACTTTCCAATTCTTTTCAAATTTGGTATGAAGCATCTTTCACATGGGTGACTTAAATGGTAAAATACAGGACCCCGGGGCCTTAAGAATGAGGTAAAAATTGACCAATTTTCAAAAAAAAAATATTCTCCACAACCATATATATCTTTTCAAAGGAAAAAATTAAATGCATATTCGTATAAAGCAGGACGGCCTTTACCAGAATTGGACATTGCATGATCCCCGGGGTATATTTTCTGACTTCAGGATAGTGCCAAACATGGCATACAGAGTTTATGTGTAATTTTTTACATAATACCTTCTTTAAAGCTATTGATACTAAACAGAACCTAAATGGATATTAGAAACAACAAGTAACCCTTTACCAAATTGTAAACTTCATGATCCCAATGAAAGGGATTTGGATACATGTTCCAGGGGGAGTCTAAAATTGTTTCAGTGATATATATATGCCCGTTGGGATCCGGGTTGTCAGAATAGATTCTTAGGACCCCTTGCTTGTCGAGTAAATGGGGCGGTCCTTCGGATGAGACAGCAAAGACCGAGACTCCGTGTCGCAGCAAGTGTGGCACGATAAACATCCCTCCCTGCTCAAAGGCCTTGAGCGCCGAGCATAGGCCTAAATTTTGCAACCTTTCACCGGCAATGGTGACGTCTCCGTATATATATATATATATATATATATATATATATATATATATATATATATAAGAATAGCAGTATTTTATATCTTTCAAAAATCCTATCATAATCTTATGGGATAAAAAATCCTAAAATCCCGTAATTTTTAGTAGTAAATTAATCCTATATAAAGTGTGTTTGGAAAACAACTATTCTATATAGTACGTAGGTATGATCAAATGTTCCATGTATTTAATATTACATAGGAGTGATATTAAATATATGGGAAATTTTTCCTAGTAAGTATCAAATCGAGGATTTCTTCCAAACACACTTTATATAGGATTGATTATCCTGTTGAAAATTATGGAAATATTAGGATTTTTTCTCCCATAGGATTCTGATAGGACTTTTGTACGATTCTCCCACCATTCTCCTGTATGATTTGAAGTCTTTAGAGGCTGCTATCTTTAATTCTACAAGGATGTGTGAGCCTAACCTTGGACTATGACATAAATAATCCCACCACATGCTTTTTAATTTTTCACAAAACCTTTACCATAAGGGGTAGCAAAAAGTCTGGACTTTGTCGTGTCCAGAGTTAATTGTCGTACTGTTATATATATATATATATATATATATATATATATATACATATATAAATATGATATATATTACGCCATGTCTTTCATCATACTTATTATTAGGCGGTACACGTAATTACATTTAGCTAGAATAATCGCACTACTGGACGGGAAGTGTGTACTATCTACTGCTATTGTGCTATTAATAAGTAACCAGCCTATCCCATTTCCGATTGACCGAGACGGTCACAACTTTCATGCCTTGTTTCAATACATGTTTTATAACTGGGTACAAAATTGCATGTCAGGCATGGCTAGTGATGCAAAGGCATGTTTTTTATCTAAAGTTGAGTACCGTGCTGTAATTCGGCACTTGTATTTAAAACAGGCAAGGAAATACAAGGCGAGTTTGTGGGTCTTATGCACCATATTATGCTCAGGTTAAATTCTGGGTAGGGGAATTCAAACGCGGTAGAACGCCTTTAGAAGATGTAATCATGTCTAGACGCCCTCTAGATGCCACGGACGAAGAAATGTGTAAGAATTTCGGGATCTGGTATATTCTGATAGGCGAATTCAGATGGAAGAAATGGCGCAGGCATAAGGCATTTCACATGGCTGCTTTTCAACAATCGTGCATGATTAGGTATGCAGAAGCTAACGGCCCACTGGGTCTCCAAATCTCTTAGCGATAAGCAAATGGCAACCAGAGCATCAGTATACAGCGCCTTGTTGAAGCGTATTAGGTCAAAAGACCATTTTCTTTTGCGTCTGTTGACTTTAGACTTTATTATTATGAACCAGAGAATAATAAAGCTCAGAGTCGTCAGTGAGTAGGGCGGGATCCCCGAGGCCAAAGAAGTTCAAAACGCAACCATCTGCTGTCAAAGTGATGGCCACAGTATTTTGGGACGCAGAAGGTGTTATTAAGTTGAAGTTTTTACCCAAAAGAAGTACAATAACTGGAATGTACTATGCAAACTTGCTAGACCCGCTGAGAATCGCCATCCGTGAAAAACGCCAAGGCAAACTCTAAAAGGGTGTTTTGCTGCAACTGGACAACGCGAGAGTCCATACTTGCAAAGTTGCAATGGATGCTTTACAGCGAAACGGATATGAATTAATACCACATCCTGCCTATTCGCCTAGCAACTGGCGACTTCTTCCTATTCCCAAATTTGAAAAGGGATATCTATGGACGTCATTTTCCGGTCTGACGAAAAAGTCGTCCAATTCCAGTTGAAGAGTGGGTCAATGGAACGCGCCCAGACTTGTTCAGTTCTGGGCTGATGGCACTTGAACACCATTGGTCTAAGTGTTTGTTGTTTGTTTACTGTTTTCCGCCACACTCAACAATTTTTCAGTTTTCTGGTGGCGTCCAGTTTTTATTGGTGGAGGAGAACCCAGATACAATGTACCCGGAAAGAGACCACTGACCTTCCGAAAGTAAATTGGCAAACTTTCTCACATATATCGGCGCGAACGAGAATCGAACCCGCGCTGGCAAGAGGTGAGAGGCCTTGTGTTTTTGAATGCAGTGCTCTAACCATTCAGCCAGGGAGGCCCTCACACTAGAGGACAATTGCATCGAAAAAAAGAGGTGGATCTCAACCGCAAAAAAGTTAGGCTGGTTGCTTATTAACTCGCCTTGGCAGTTACATTTACAGTTGAACGAGACTTGTATACTGTGATACAGATTTTCATCAAAACTTGTTCATCAGCATTGTCTGGATAATACAATGATCTATGTCTAACTTGTATATTCCATGCACATTCTGAGGGTCTTTACCACAGGGGAACTAAATTACGGCTAACTAATCCGGGTATTTGAAATTTACATTTACAAGTGTTTGACTTCTTTCGAAAAGTGAAGTTAGGTCGGGTCAATCAACCTGCTATCTCAACGACCCAATATATATTTCACACCTATAACTTGAAGCCCGTGGGATCCGGGTTGTTAGAATAGATCCTCAGTACCCCCTTGCTTGTCGTAAGAGGTGACTAAAGACCGTAAAAACCGAGGTCCCGTGTCACAGCAGTTGTGGCACGAAAAAGATCCCTCCTTGCGTAAGGGCCATACGCGCCGAACATAGGCCTAAAAGTTTGCAGCCCTTGACCCGCAATGTTGACGTCTTCATATGAATGACAGATTTTCGAGCGGGACGTTAAACAATATATAATCAATCAACCTATTACTTGAAGTCAAACATTTGTGTGAATTTCATATAAATTTACCAGGATCTATTGTGATGAAAAACACTTCGAATTTGCATGGAATAGACAACTTATACATAATTGTATTATCCTGCCAATCCCGATAGCCCGATAAACAGAAAAAAAGCTATTGACAGACGAAACATGACTAAATTGAGGTTATTATTTTTTTTTTTTAAATTACTTACATCGTGAAGTGGATGGATCGCTACATGGATTGGAATTGTAACTTTCCAGCGTACATAATGCATGTTCATTCTTCTCACACCCAATTACTGCTACTATCAAATTAAGTGGGGTGGGGGACCCAATAACTATTCAATATCGACGTCAAAAATAGTGGGAGGCAAGCGTTCTCTCCCCTTCCAATTCCACGTGACTACAATCAATATGAAAGGACGTAAAACCTCTTTCAGATGCAATTAGTTCATAAAAGAATTCTGTTGAAGACAAAAATAATTTAATGGGTTGAATTTTATTTGCTTCTAGCCATATACCCATTCGATTAACAATAGTTTTTTTAAAAATTGTACATTGAATCACTTTGCATTTAGAATCATTAAAACACTGAAGGCATTACTGAATTTGAAACATCGCAATTGAGAGAGAGAGAGAGTATCGATAATTAATTCTAAACCTTTACAAATGGTTTTACAAACTTCTATAGCAAATATTTTGGGGTATCCATGTTCTTAAATCGAAAAAAAAATAACGTACAGCTGATGGTATGATCAATCATTAATTAACAAAACCAAAGAAGTGGCAAAGAGTGACATCAGCTGTAAATGTACAACAATGTTGCAATACATTTTCATGCGTAAAGTTGAAGTCAGGTTCCCGTGAGAATGTGCCCGAATTTCAAGAAGCTGATTGACATGAAGCACGTGGACCTATTGTGTAACAAAAGACATTTTTAGTTGTCCAAGTCGCTTTATTATGGTGAAATAATTCTCCATAATAATTGAATGATTAATATTCATCTAAAGTTGAAAATAAGATTTTACAACGCTTCGTATAGAATTAATCACATTAGCTTCCGTTGATCTACTTAATAAATCCCCTTCATTATTGGTATACAACGTTGAACATATTACATTAATTGAATGATTAATTGTTTTGGGTTTTACGCCGTTTTGGCTGTATGTCAGCGATTTTACGGCGGTTAGCTAACTGAAATATGTTTGGCTGTGAATTTGATGTTTCCCTGACGGTCCCAGTGAGCCTACTCTTTTTCGAAAATCAGGGATTTTCAGGGGGTTGTGATCCTTGACACGGGGCACCTTTTAACGTCCCATCCAACGGACATCATTTATAATTAAATATGGAAGTAATTCATAACATACATTTCCGAAAAACAGAAAATATACAATTCTGCAGGCATTTTTATGAAAATTTCCCAAGACTGTTCTTAAGAAATTTCTTAAGACGTATCTTAGGAAAGTCTTAAGATTATCTTAAGATTTTCGTAAGGTGTTTTCAAAGCTATCTTAAACATATCTTAAACTAAAATGTCTTAGTTCATGATATGGCATAAAAATACTCAAAGTTTTAGCCATTTTGAGGAATCAATTGCTTAGAGTTTTTGCCATAGGATGTTAAACGGGATAAACATTACAATTTCAGTATTCAAAAGCGTTCAATTCAAAAAATAAATAAATAAAAATTAAAACATGTTGATTCATGTAGCTTTTTTTTTTAAAGGAAGAAATAATTCTAATTCGACAATAAGTATTGGCTGTATTTAAAAGTCATTTATGCAGTTCCTTTTGACCATACAGAATTCTCGAACCATGCAAAGCGCGCCAATTTTCTCTTTGGAAATCTCGTTCCTTGACAATTCGGCAGTTGGTAAAAGGGTGATGGACACAGAAGGATGAATCGAACGAGAAGTCCTAACTTTTCCCAAATTGAAATTGATATATCACTAGATGAGGAGGAGAGAAACAAGGCAACTTTATTTATGTATTAAATGTATCTAAAAACGCTTCAAAGAAAAGAGCTTGGGGGTCGATTTGTAAAAAAAAATCAACAATGCAAACAACATAGACCACGTTAGGACTATGGAGGAAGTGAAGAAAAAATGGTCCACATACATGAGCGATACAAAGAAGAAGGCGTCGCAACATCGGCGAGAAGCTGGAAAAACTGGAGGAGGCCCCCACCCCAGGCGTTAAATACAACTCAGGAAAAATTTGAAAGAATAATTGGTGCTACCCCCATTACTGGCATCGAAGGGGTATCAACACCTGTGAGCGCAGTATAGCACCTGTTGCCTTGAGAGAAGAACGGTATGATATAAATTTATGTTTTTCATTTTCAATTCTCTCTCTCTCTCTCTGAGGCCAGAGCGACATTGAAAATGTATCTTACATTTATTTCAACAAACATTGGAAAGTAGATATAGATGCATAACACTTCATACTCTTAGAAATTTAGATGCAGTAAAGAAGTTGATTCATTATCTAAATTTTAGATATAGGCCCACCTTCGGCGACCCATCATGCTCTAGTGTTGTGCCGCAGTGTGATTCACCAGTTCCACACGGGGCCGCTTCATCAAAGAAGAGGAAGAAAGATGGAGACCTAGACAGTGATAATTCTTATGAGTGTAAATTATTGAAAATTGAGGAGGAAAAACTGTCAATACTGCGAGAAATGCTAGATATTGAGAAGCAACGCTTTGAATTCGACAAAGACTTACTATCGAGACACAGCATCAAGTGTACCTGGCAAAGCATGAGGTGACATTTCAATGGCTGGTATATAATTTGTACAGATATCACATTGTTGTCATTATTGAATGATGTGTGTGTGAGGGAGAGAGAGAGAATTTTTTTTACCGATGTCGCTAGCTCAAGTATGCATCTACTAGTATCTGAGATACCATTGAGAAATGGCTTGTTTATTTTCATCAATTACTTAATGAAATGCTTACTCCAACATTCTACCTACAAAGTTTTCATTTTCATGTGCGCTAAGAAACTCTAGAACTGTTTAACTTATTCGATAATACTATTGGGGTTACTAGCAAAGGGGTGGGGGTGCATCTTCTTCATAAAATCAAGTGCAATGCCTCCTATTTGTGTAAATCATGGACATCGCCTTTTTTTTAACGAGGCTTTTTAAATTAAAGCGTCACCATTAAATACATGTAATAACCCGGTCATACCAAAAAGTCTTAATTTTATTACTGACTCAGACAGAAAAACGTCCTGTGAAAAGTCGACCTCTAATTCGAGTTCCGTCATTAAAGGTCCCGGCATAATCAGTCCACCTAATCCTTCCCGTGTCTGTGGATAGATCTACATCTGGAAGAGGCATTCGTTGAGAAACACACAGATTGTGCACTACAACACAGCTTATGGTGATGTCACATGCTTTGCGTGGACAATACAGAAGACTTCCTCCACTTGCGTCTAGACAGCGGAAGCGTGATTTACGAACTCCAAAAGCTCTTTCAACAGAATTTCGGGTGCGGATATGCGCTGCGTTGTAACGCTCTTCTGCATTTGTTGATGGATTACTTACAGGGGTAAGTAACCAAAGACGCAGTGGATAACTGCTATCCCCCAGTAACCACCCTTCTGCAATCCGTCCAGTTTCAAATAAGTGACTCAAGGCAGAATTTGACCATATGAAAAGCATCATGCATTCTGCCAAGCCATTTGGCCACAATGTTAATAAATTTCAAATTTGCATCACGACCCCCCTGAAAATTTATTGAATGGTAATTTTTGCGATTGATATATAGATGTTCATCAACGCTTAGAGGTTTGATCCTAATAGGTGTTCCATCGATGCATCCAATGATGTTTGGCATATTTGCTATCAAACTAAATTCGTTCATGTTCAAGAATACCGTCCAATAGCTCATTTACATGTAATTAGAATCCAAGTTTCAATACTATATACCTTTGATGGCTGATTTGTGCCAATTTACAATTTTTTATTTTGCGTCTTTTGGCGTCGAAATAACGAAAGGACAACAAAATCGGAAAAACTATCATTCTATGAATGTTCAAGGAGTATGCGATGCGAACCTAAAATTTCTCAATATAGTGGCAAAGTGGCCTGGAAGCAGTATATGGTCGAATTCAGAGCTGAAACAGCTATTTATCAATGAAACTCTAACTGAGGGATGGTTATTAGGAGACAGTGGTTACCCATTGCGGCTATGGCTCCTACCACCCGTGTTAAACCCCACCTCACAGGCTGACCACCCGTGTTAAACCCACCTCACAGGCCGAGGAGAGATAAAACAAACTTGTTGAGATCATTTTTAAAACATTAAGTCGAATATAGTGAATCAAATGTTTTATTTAAGTGTTGAGGGGGTGCTTAGATCTCAACTCCGTCCTGGGGAACGAATTGGATTCCTAATTGTGAAAAGTACATTTGGTGGCGTTGTTGTGAAATAAGAAGGTGTTGTTTTTCAGTTTCTAACCTCTGTTTCTCCACTTCGAATCTCCGTTTCTCTATATCAAGTCTCTCTTTTTCAATGACCAGACGCTCGCTCTCAGTCTTTACCAACTTTTCGGGACATTCATCGTCTTCATCCCTAGCTCGTTTCCTAGATGAGATACTCTTTTAGGAAGATTCATTTGTTCGGCTTGATTATTTGGAGGCCGGTTTTCCAGGAAAACCGGTCGCGGTAACCGGGAGGTCGTGAGTTCGAGCCTCGCTCGTGCCATGGCCGCGTCAAACCTAAGACGCAAAAATAGGTAGTGATTGCTCCTTCGCCAAACGCTCGGCAGTTAGAAGTGAGAATCACGGGTCTTTCGGATATGACCTTAAAAACGGAGGTCTCAATATGAGTGAAAGATTCTCGACGGGACGTAAAACAAACAAACAATCAATCAATCTAGGGAAAAATTATTTTCAAAATTGTTTCATGTGACAAATTTAGGTCTAATAATTTTATCCTCAATTTACTAAATTTTACAATGCAGTGCAGAAATAACGAACATTGATCTATGTAACAACAAATTCCTTGTTTCGGTTTACTATATTAGTAAGTGAGCACGTGCATACACGTCTTGATACCAGAGAACTGTCTATATAGTACTGTTACTTGCAATACCCTGTGAGTTACTTTTACTAGAGTACCGAGCATAGGCCTAAATTTGCAACCCTGTCACCGGTAATGGTGACAGCCGCCGGATAGCTGAAAAATTGCTCAGGCGGCTATAAACAAACAAACAAACTTTTACTAGAGGACGTACTGCATGTATCCCCCATTTCTCCACATGAGTCCAGTCCACCTGCAATACCCTCCACTGCTGCACTGCCAATGATCCCCACAATTTTGCCCTGCAGTGGTATCAACTCGATCCCCCACCTGTCTTCACGGCCTCTATCCAGTTCGAGGAAATATTTTTCTTCGCATCACTAGCATAAGTAGATCACTTTTTGCGCATCTCCTCCACTGTCCTAGTGTTCCCTGAGGATGCCGTGTTGACGTTTTCACAAGTCCCTTCCCAAACACGCTTTTTTGAACTGTTTGTAACAATGTTTGCTGAATATTAATTCTCTGTTCCTCTCTACTTCGTCTAAAAGTATTTCCATCTCCATTTCAGGAAAATTTCAACCCAGTATTTATCAATTTATTTCTTCCTCCCCCACCATTACAAGTTCTTTTAAAATCAACCTGTGAAGTAAACTACACCCCTCCCCCAACCCCTCTTCTATCCTTATTTCGTATTCAACAAGTTCTGCACGTAGCATATAAACTCACTAAATTCACTTTGGTTGTATATTCTGGGGAATTGTATATTAATGTACAAAATCATGATATACATGCACTCCATTTTAAAATTTTCATTAATGACAAACGCACGCCGATATTGTGTTTCTTTCACCGTGTATGTGAGGTGAAGCGGAAATTTACATAGTTGGCAAAACACTTGATTAGCTAGGTGGAGTCATTGTATGTTTGTTTTATTTAACCACAGTGACTCGTAGATAGGTTGCCTAATTCAATGATTCTCATCCCCTCACTCCAATATTTACTCGCACTTGTGTCATGTCCGATCTCCAGATGTCAATACAGGCTTTCATCAGTAGTACATTCATTTCCAGTACGACCAGTTTTCGATATCGGTCGATAATAGCACTAGTGCATAATTATGATCCTGAATTTCCAATCAACTCGCTTTTATTTTAATGTAACCGTCGCTTGGACATCACTCTGTCTCTACACTCCATATTGATGTCGTCTGCATGGCGTAGTAGTCCTCGAAGCCTTCCGCTTACACCCGGAAGGCCTCGGGCACTAGCCTTTCGTATGCATTTGTTGCTATAGACGCTGGATTCAAGCGTTTTAAAACTATGTGGGGTAAACGATCAAATCACGCGAGATGTTTCCGAAATGATAGGTTTTCGGCTACGGTTGCGTACTACCTTAAGGTAGAGATTGATAGGATCACACACACACACACACACACACACACACATATATATATATACACACACACACATATATATATATATATATACACACATACATATACACACACACACACACACATATATATATATACAGACACACACACACACACACATATATATATATATATACAGACAGACACACACACACACGCGCACACACACCATTGATTTTTTTTATTTTGATATATGTTTAAGATGAAGCTTTGCTAGGAAACATAAAAATATCAAGGTAGGTAATCAACTTCGGTTTTGAGAAATATGATGATTTAAAAACACGTTCTTTAGTCTTTGTAAAGCATAAAATGTGACGAAAAAGAAGTAGAAAGCAATATACAAGAAGAGCTATAACATTTTTATTGTAAAAAGAATCATGACTTGTCACATATGGTTTAAAACAATCTTGCACATAATTGTACATTTCATTTCAAGTTCAGCAATCATTATAGGCATTCAACAGGATTACTTTAATCAAGCTGCATTGGCTAAATTACCGTGAAACAGAGCACAATATTTGCACACAGGTTTATACTTTTGCTTCAGCTACAAAGAAATTACCCATCAAATTTCTTATTTTATTTCATTAATTAGTTAGTTAGTAGTTAGCTAGTTAGTAAGTTAAATTAAAAAAATATATATGCACCACAATGGAGTTCAATATGAAACTAACAACAAATTCCTAACCTCACCCTTTCTAATAAGCTACCCAATTTCTTAAGAGAAAGGGTATTAAAAGGTAATGTAAATAATCCATCAAAATAATATTGCTGAAATTTATGTTTCTTTTAAATACCTTTTACAAATTTATAAATATGATACAGAGGTATGTTTTGAGATTTAGCTATGCTAAAAAAACCAAAACATGATAATAAGTTTGGTAATCTATCGTGTGCTTACTGATATATCAAAGAACGAATACGCTCCAGCTGCACTATAGACTTCGGGTGTGTTTGGTGTAGGAATATGCACCGATTTGTTACATTTCTCCGACCGAAATACCTGTTCAGTCTTTTTCCCATACGCGTTTATTTTATAGATGTCTTTAGACGACTTTTCCACTGCTTTGCAGTTTGGAAAGGATTTTCTGAGCAAATACTTCGTGAACGACTATTCCCTCATTTGTTATTTACGACTTTTTTTTTTGTTAATTCTGATTTAACGGTCGCTTTAGAGGAACCGGAAAAAACGAAATGTTTGCACCATTAATTAATATCATTTATTGTAATTCTAATGCAATTTCGCATTTTGCTTGATATGTCTTATTTAGTAGAGATTTGCTTTTCTGTTTTATGAAATAAATTACGAAATATTTATGTTTGGCGTTATATTTTAGCGTCATTGTTTTTTAAATTTTCAATACTCGTTTAGGGGCCTCAGTGGCCGAGTGGTTAGAGCATTGGGCTCCAAATCACAAAGCCTCTCACCTCTGTCGGCGAGTGATCGAATCTCGGCCGCGGTGTTATGTGAGCAAGTTTGCCAGTTTACTTGCGGAAGGTCGTTGGTCTCTTCCCAGGTACATTGTATCTGGGTTCTCTCCTCCACCAACAAAAACTGGACGCCACCAGATAACTGAAAAATTGTTGAGTGTGACGGAAAGCAATAAATAATCAATCAATCAATACTCGTTTAACTGCCTCAAACCTTACTGCATCAAACAAAATGCAGATTACAAAACAGCTGCATAATACTTCAATTTAAAAATACAACCAAATGCAGACGATTGTTCTATGCTTTCCTTTTTGAAAATTAGTTTGTTTTGATCACGTGAATTCAAAACGCCAATATGGTGACAACCCGATCACATCCGAGGACACTGCGAGATACGAGCCAAGCGAGGAGTTCCGAGTGCTGTGTACCTGTGTAACTAAGCTACCGAATGAAATTCAACAAAGGTCGTGTGCATATGGGCGTGTTTTGTTGTTTTTTTTTGGGGGGGGGGGGGCTATTATATACATTGTTCTCCATACATAATTTTATAGAGAGCTAAAACGTCAAAATGATTTGAATTTCAAATCGCTGCAGCTTTAAATAAACTACAGATTCGTTTTATGGAGTTCTTGCAAAATATTGTGAAGTCATTTTTGAGATAAAATAATAGAAAATATCCGTTTAAAGTAATTTTTTCAACCATTTCTCGACCAACATGATTCGAGTAGTATACACGAAATATAATACATTTAATAGCGAATACCCTCTTCGGCTTTGTTGGTAGGAACTAGTAAGATGAATTGCAGCTCTTACCCATGACATCCACAATAGCCCCTCCCACCTTTCCTATGGAATTTCTTTTTTCTCTTTATCCTATTAGTTTAATTGTTTGACTGCTAAGATCTTGCTACTATTTCTTGAAATCTCTCAAACGTCCCGAGTCAGTAGAAATCAATACGAATAACCAATATAGTTACATATATTACAGAGTCATTGGAATGGGCAACGAAGGATGAGATACGTATATTTCCTCTAATAATTTCCCCCTAAATTGCACGAGTCAGAAATAAAGAAGCTCTTCTGATGTCACATAGTGATTCTTTTAGCTATTGCTGAATTTTTATCAGGTATTTGTCAGATCAGTCTCATATTTCAAACATGTGATTTTGTCCTCCAAAAAGCTTTGTATTTATCAATAAATTAAAACAAGAGCAGCAACATTCATGCTATTTTTCATTAGGCAAAGTGTTACTATGACACAAGTCATCTGAAATTAAATACGGTACATTACATTCAGTAAACATTAAATATGTGTGTTGTTTCTCATTTACTATTTCCATGTTGCATGGTTGGAAAGAAACATTGAAATCCATAATGAATATTATTACGCCATACGGTCCCTAGTAAAGTGGTTTTCTGTTAAAGCTCAGACACGGTACCCCCCCCCCCCCCCCCCCCCCCCGCCCCTAACCAGTTGGGCTTTCGTTTGCCGTCTTATTTCTTTTCTTTCATTTTTTAGTTCACCATTTCTTTTCACCAATTATAGTGTTGTGTATTCTATATCAGGATAAACAAATTGATGTAAACAACCAAAGCGATACCTACGTATGCGCCCACTTAGTAAATAAATGTAAAGTATTTTATTAAGGAAGCTTTTTCTTTGGCTTAAAACGATGGAAATCGTAGGTTTTGACGTACAATTATTTTTGCAGTTTACGATCAAGTGCATTCATGGACATTACTTCGGAATTTCTGTGAAAAGGATTACTGAATTGCAACTAGTTGGATCATGATGTTTCTACGTCGCATCACCTGTTTATGGTGTTTATATCGTTCAGCTGATTAGATATGTTAGAGCTTGATCTGCGCATGATCAGTTTTTAAAAATCGGGGCAGGCTACTGACAAACAAGTTGATGGTTTAAGGGTTTCAAAAGTCCCATTTGAAGTCACTATTTCGCACATTCTATGGTCGTTATAACAATCTGGTTTGCCAATACAACAGTTCATTGGGTCAAATACTGTCTGACTTATTTCATACGAATTGTTAGACCGTTCTTAGCTAGCACATTGATTCAGACCACGGATTACTCCGTTTACCTGATCAAAGTATAGGGCTCGTGGTTGGTGTGACTGGTCGACAGGGAATGCTCACTCCTCCTACGTAGCTGACACCACCTCTGGTATATCCAGGGGTCCGTGTGTCCTCAACTCCCTAATTTATATTCCATTTAGGAGTTATGAGATTGATCACTATTCATTTGAGTCGCCTCGTCAAATTTCAAACGTTTAACACAGGTAATGACTGTTCCTTCGCATTGGAAGTGTAATTCACGGGCATTTAGGATGTAATCTTATAAATGGAGTTCTCGGTAGGTGTTAGCACGATAAATAGCCCTCAATGCGGCGGTCAAAATTTGTGACACTTCACCACCTTTACGTCTCTACACGAGTGAAAAATTATCCAAATGAGACGTAAAACAAACACTATTTTAAAGTGTTGTACATTAGTAAATAACCTTAATTCAAGAAACTCATTGTGCAATTTTAAAAATGAAGCCTTTAACATAATCAACGTCAAGCACTTATGAGTGAATGGTCTAAAATAATAAACACCACTCCAGCATGTGGAGAGTGTTGTTCAGTCATGTCTTTGACGACAGTCTTTCTTTGAATTACTTGTATAACAATTCCCACTATTCTGATTAAAAGCAAAATTATCATATCATCAAAATACTTACAGGGAGAAAATTGATTGCGTGTAATATCACAACCTCTTCAAAATAACATTCTGGTTCTGTTTAGCAGTGTTAATGTACATGTTATTTCCTCGAGGAAGATTAAATTGAGGAATTTGAAGATACCCTCTTATTACAGATTACTTGTTAGTTCATAATAAATGAACGACACAGATTACGAAAACAGATTCATACGCAACGACGTTTCTGCCTTGACAGTCACATGTATGAATTTTCAGTGACATTAAATAGCTATTTTCAAATTAGGCCACACCATTTTAATTTCTTGGTCTTTGGAGTTTAGACAGAACAAGCATTCTGAGTGAATTGCAGGATTTTAGACAGATTGATTGATTGCATGTTGTTTACCGTCCCTCTCGCGAATCTTTCATTCATATGAAGACGATTCTAGACAGAACAAACACTCTGAATGTATTGCAGGCAATACCAAGTCCCCTACCGGTAGGATAATTCAGTCAAAAGCAAGTCAAGCGTAACGAAACTCAAACTTGATGTGTAACTATCCAAGACAAAGCCATATATAAAATTTCAGTTGAAAATCGTCATCCAGTTCGGAGTCAGGTCCGGATATCTGGTTTGGAATGACAGACCTAGGATAAACTAATAGTCCCCTTCGGCAAAGCTGGCAGATTAATTGATTGTTTTACGTCCCGTCGAGAATTTTTCACTCATATTGAGACGTCACCAGCTGTAGGTGAAGTACCACAAATTTAGATCTATGCTTAGTACTCAAGGCCGTAGCAGCGAGGGTTCTTTAACGTGCCAACGCCTACCGTGACACGAGACCTCCGTTTTTAAGGTCATATCCGAAAGACCCGTGATTCTCACTTCTAAATGCCGAGCGTTTGGCTACAGCTGGCAGAGGACTAAAAACAAATTGCGGTTAGGGAACGATGTATTAATTTTAAAGTGAAAAAATTGAAATATGAAAATGTAGGGGCGATGTAAAATGAAAAGAGGCAAGCAACAATTTATTGCAAAAAGTCACTTTTTAAAAGTTAAAGATTATAGGTACAAATGCATGAATTTCCCTTAAAATACAAGTGCTACACAATACAATATTTATCTTCTGCTCTTCTTGGGCAGAATCTTTTTACCCCAGGTTTTAGCATCTTAGCCATCATTTTTACAATTTTCACATATCGTTGAAACAACAGAATATTGCTCAAAAAGAGCAGATATACAGGGATCAGTATCATCAAAAGGATTGTCAACTTTTCCTCAGTGAACACACAATGGCGGTTGGTAGTGTTTAAAAGGTGTAGAAAAGTAATTACTTTCAACTTGATCTAAACAGTTAATTGCTTTTCATTTTTCATTTATTTTGAAACGTCACTACCACACATTTAGATCAATGCTTAGCGCTTAGGATCGTAGCAGGGACAGTTCTTAAACGTATCACTGTCTGCCGCGACATGGGACCTCCGTTTTAAAGTCATATTCTAATAACCCATGATTCTCACTTCTAAATGCCAAGCGTTTGGTGAAGGAGCAATCACTACCTGTGTTAACGTCTTAGGATTGACGCGGTCATAGCATAAGCGGGACTCGAATTTACGACTTCCTGGTTACGAAGCGAACGCTCTACCACCAAGCTACCGCGGCGGTCCCATTCATTCACTTGGAAACATTGTTTAAAACTCTACATAAATATAAATCGTGACCGAGTGGCTAGAGCATCGCACTCAAAATCTCAAGGTCTTTTACCTCTAATCGTCGCAGGTTCGATTCTCGCTCGCGCCGATATATTTGAGAAAGTTTGCCAGTTTACTTTCGAAAGGTCGGCGGTCTCTTCCCGGGTACATTGTGTCTGGGTTCTCTCTTCCGCCAATAAAAACTGGACGCCAACAGACGACTGAACAATTGGTGAGTGTGGCAGAAAACAAAAATCAACAATCAATCAATCAAGTCATAACAAATTTAATCACAAACCATTTAAACCCAAACTCGTACCAAAACCTTACCCCATGGATCATAAAAATTGGGTAAAGAGTTACCTGCTCATTATAAATATCCATTTAGCTTCAATGTGGTATCAATAGCATTAAAGACGATATTATTTAAATGTTTTACACATTAATACCATATACTAAGTTGGCCTCGCCCTGGGGCCAGCAACTCTACCCTAGGGATAATGAAATATACAAATTTGATGGAGGCCATCCTGCTCTACATCACTATGCATTTAGTTTTTCTTTCAAATATGCAGTTCTAAAGAAGAGTTTTTAAACATTGCTCACCTTTTGCATTTTTGTGCGCTAAGGCCCAAGGGGGGCATGAGTCCTGAAATTCAAAATTTATATCCGCCGTGTTCCAAAGATGCTTCATACGAAACATGAAATGAATTGGAATACTAGTTATCAAGAAGTTAAAACTCTTCAATTGTTAACACATTTAATCACAGACCATTTAGTGATTGATTGATTATTTATTGCTTTCCGCCACACTCAACAATTTTTCAGTTATCTGGTGGCGTCCAGTTTTTATTGGTGGGGGAGAGAACCCAGATACAATGTACCTGGGAAGAGACCAACGACCTTCCGCAAGTAAACTGGCAAACTTGCTTACATAACGCCGCGGCCGAGATTCGAACGCGCGCCGACAGAGGTGAGAGGCTTTGTGATTTTGAGCCCGATGTTCTAACCACTCGGCCACGGAGGCCCATTTAGACCCAAGCTCATACCAAAACCTCTACCCTTTGGATCCTGAAATTTACAATTTGGTAGAGGGCTACATGCGCATTATAAATGTCCGTTTAGCTTCAATTCGACATCAATAGCATTGTTCAAATGAAGGATAATGTCTTCCTCAAAGGGGAGATAATTAGTAAAATAGCAAATAGACACTGACAAATTTTAAACATTGTCTCCAGAATCACTTATTCAAATGAAGGGCCTTCAAAGGGAAGATAGTCCAGCACAAAAAATGCAATAATTCTGTGGGACGACTTACAAATCTTCTCAAGAATCACTGGGCCAGAAAAGCTCCAATTTACATTGAAGCTCCCTGACATAGTGTAAATTTATTTTTTAAAGAAGTCATGGCTCCCAGGAGTAGGGTGGGGCAACAATAGGGAATCAAAGTTTTATATGCGAAAATATAGGAAAAGATCTTTTTAAGAACTAATAAGCCAGAGAAATTAAAATTTACATGGCAGCTTTCTGACATGGTGCAGAATCAAGTTTGTTAAAATCATGGCCTCCAGGGTTAGGGTGGGGCCACATTAGGGGAATTAAAGTTTTACATGCGAATATATAGGTAAAATGGGGCCTATGTGACTAAGTGAGCGATGTGGCCCATGAGCCTCTTGATTAAATGTTTTAACCATAAGTATCATATTCGAAGTTTGGCCCCGTCCTGGGGTCAAAAACTTTACCCCGGAAATCATGAAATTTACAATTTTGGTACAAGCTTTCCTGCGTGCATAAAGAGTTTCTTACAAATGTTTATTTGCTGAGAAGAAGAATTTTGAAAATTGGTCATTTTTTGCAGTTTTGGCCCCGCCCTTAAGGCCCCAGAGGGCAGGAGTCCTGAGATGTACAATTTATATCCGCCTTGTACCAAAGATGCTTTATATCAAATTTGAAAACAATTGGAATGGTAGTTATAAAAAAGAAGTTAAAAATGTTCAATTCTTAAAGCACGACAACGGATGCATGCCAATTGCAATAGGTCACCTGAATTTACTCAGCCCAGGTGACCTTAAAACTCATAAAACAAAGTGATGTAACATTCGTCTGCATATTTACTGTTGTAAATATTATATATACCATTTCTGAAATTTAAGTATTGTTTTTGAGTAATGTTCATAAATGAAAAGCTACAACATAGAATCAATCCGATTTACACATGTTTTAATGTTTACTAAAAGAAAGTAAACGTGCAGATATATTAGATATAACATTTAAATATTGTAGAAGGGTGGAAACTGATCCAGAATATGTATTATAGGCCAGTTTCATTTATCCCCAACATGGGATGTTATCGCCTTCGGCTGACACCGCTACCTTAAATAGATTCGAATTACTTTTAGATTATTTTAGCTTACATTATTATTTGTAATCGCAAATTTAATCGTTCAACAGACCTCACTGGTACAAATATATGCACTTGCTTGGGTTTAGACCATTAGAGTATTACCTTCGGACAGAAATACATAATTTCAAAGCATTTTGGTAATTATTGAACCGTCTTCATATCTCTGGTCATTTTGTCTTCAAGAGAAATTAAGTATGCATCAAAACGCTTTTCCGAAATTCCCCGTAATTGCTTCCATCAAATTCTCGTGTGTTTAGCAGTATGCAAAGATCTTCCCGGGGCACCAAATTCCAGCCTAGAGGTTAATTTGCATAATCATCATACCTAATTAAGGATCTGATTGCGGGAAATTGCATCTGCCTTTCAACGGGGAGCTAGTGACTGATGATTATTTATACACAGATTACATGAAAAGTTAATAAAGGTTTTACAGGGTCTACGCTTAATTTTGACCTGAAAATGACGTTTTTAATTTAAAACAAACTTTATTTAAATGAAAATTAAGATACGTTGTTAATAGTAAACCGCTGGCGATTCAAATACATGAAATAAAGATGTACGACTTTTCGCGAAAGTTTAAAGAAAAAGTGCTTCATTTCACACAATTTTCATCGCTGAAAACATAAAACGCATGGGTGAACAAGGTTTCTATAACATTATATTAGTATAATCTTTGTACTTTTAATTCGTTTTGGATAAATTATTGAAGAGAAAGAAAATATCGAAATACATGTACATTCTTCATAATACCACTCAGATTAATTGTACTTCGCCGATTCACAGGTACAATAGTAGAAATAATGATTTTCTATCACTTTAAGTGCAATTGAATTCATGAAAACAACCAAGAATCCTGTACTATTTGTCTACAGCCATTGTGTTTCATCAACACAGATCAAAATCAAGTATTTCATAGCAGACACACTAGGGACAAGACTCTTCAGACAAGTTTAGTTTAAATTGACCTGCCTTCCGTTTTTAGAAACAATAACACTCCTTTTAGATATCTATGGTGTCCCTATAGACCATTTCCGAAAGTAAAATAGCACGTTCTCACACGTTGCCGCGCCAACACAAGTATACACAATCACAATCTAGTGACGGCTGTGCTCAAGTCCTGTTAGCACAACAGCGCTATGTGCAAATCTGTGTGAAGGCAACATGCGTGGTCTGTGAAAACGTGTCGTGTAGTTGAGCGACGGCTTGTCTTGTACAAATTACCAGACCAAGAGACATTATTTGTCGAAATGCGCATCTGGTGCATCAAAATTGGCACTGTTTATGTTTTATATTACAATCACTGGGTTGATGCCTCTGCTGGTGGACTGTTAGTCCCCGAGGGTTTTCACCAGCCCAGTTGCAAAGTACTTCGGTACTAGCATGAATTACGGATAGAAAATAACTGATAAAATTAAGAAATTCAATTCAAAATTAAGGATTATCTCCCTCATGCATACCTCTAATCCTCTGCTGGATTTCGCGTCCACTATTTGTTATTTCAGCTCTTCCAAGTTTCTTCTTATTTCGGATTTCCAACACACACACACACACACACACACACGTATATATATATACACACACACACACATATATATATATATATATTTATACTGAAGGACTTTGAAAACGCAAATCTTGATAATTTTATGTATTATGAATTTATTCATATATCTAATAAACAAATTCATATTATAAATTGCACCGATCACGGTGGCTCAGTGGTAGAGCTCTCGCCTCGTGAACGGAAGGTCGTGAGTTCGAGCCCCGTTCGGGCCGGCCGCGTCAAACCTAAGACGTTAAAATAGGTAGTGATTGCTCCTTCGCCAAGAGCTCGGCATTACGAAGTGAGAGTCACGGGTCTTTCGGATGGGACCTTATAAACGGAGGTCCCGTGTCGCAGCAGGTGTGGCACGTAAAAGAACCCTCACTGCTAAAAGCCATTAGTGCTAAGCATAGGTCTAAATTTGCAGCCCCGTCACCGGTAATAGTGACAGTCGCCGGATAGCTGAAAAATTGCTCAGGCGACTATAAATAAAAAAAAACCAAGCAAACAAACATATTATAAATTTGTTCATATATTTAATTAATTCATAATGGTATATTATAACCCACGTTTCCTGATTACTATTCTTTGATTTTGAACATCACCTACAGCTGGTGACGTCTCAATATGGGTGAAAAATTCTCGGCGGGACGTAAAACAAACAATCAATCATTTTATTCACAAAGAAGCTACAGTTGAAATGAATGTCAATGATGGGTGCGTCAAAAATGTGGTTTTGTTCACTAGTACCGGTTATGACCTCCATTAGCAGCGAAGGCGACAAACATTTCGGATGGTCCTTTGAGGAATATTCTGTCATCCCCCCAACACTGCTCTCCCTAATTTTTGCGGATTCTGAGACTGGCCACACTTCTCCCCAGCTCGTCCCACACTGGGGACATAGCGGGTCAATCAAGGACGGCAATGGTGTTCGTTTGAAAAAAAAGTTTTGTGTCAATCTTACCGTATGTGCGCGCGCATTGTCCTGTTGGACAATTAACCCATTTCCTTGTCTATGCTGCTGCAGTAATGGTGCTAAAACAGACTGAAGAATTTAACTTCATCCAAATACCTCCCAGAAGTGAGGTTTCTATTTAAAACGAGTTATGACCGAAAATTGTGGTTAATCACACCCCAAACCACGACGCCTCTCCCTCCAAACCTGTCGCGCTCGAGGACACAATTGTCCGCAAAACGTTCATGTAAACGACGGTACACTCGACATCTGCCGTCTGCGTTGCTAACGTTAAATTTGGACTCATCTGAGAACACAACATATTACCAAATTTGACGTTGAGTCAGATGCTGCCTTGCCCATTGCAATCTGTACGTTGGTGATGCGCTTTAAGCTGTAGCCCCCTATAAGGTCTTCTGCAGCGGATCCCTTGGCGCTTCAAAATTCTGGAAATAGTTCTCTCGCCGTGGTCGCAGCGGCCGTAAACCTATTGCGCAGGTGACGTTGCCGTGGCGTTGTCACAAACGGTTCGTCAGGTCTTGGGCGATCATTTAGGGATCCTGTCTGATGGAATCGTGACAACAACCGGTTAACTATACAAGGATAGACATTAAAACACACTGCAATCTCACGCTGACTAACGCTTGCTTGCAGCATACCAAGTGCCTGACTGCGCATTTCAATGCTGAAGCGAGACATAGTCTTGGTTTTGAATTTTTTCTGTTAGTGATGTCTATGCTTTCACCAATAAAGTTGTTTTATCGCGAAAAACTTCTCTATTACCTTTCCACGTGTTTGAATAAAAGCCCTGAAAATTTCGTGCGATGCTACTCAAAACGCGCATATAATGAACACAGGTAAATCGAGAAATCAAATAAATGGTGGGTAAATTTTGCAATAAGTTTTTTTAATGTAATGTTTTCAATGAATAAGGTAAAAAAAACCGCGTGTTGCAATTTTAATCCGTCAGTACACACACACACACACACACACACACACACACATATATATATATATATATATGTATACGTTATCAAAAATGATAAAAGGAAATATTCATATCTAGTGATCGGTCATCCCAAAAATTATTTCGTTAAACACCACTCTGACTCCACGCACAAGTGCTCTGAGGTTGATATTAAAAAGATGCTAGAGTTCCTCATTGACAGTGTCTTCGTAGTCTTTGGTGATCGGGTCTTCCAACAGTCTATTGGAATTCCAAAAGGCACGAATTGTTTTCCTTTGTTAGCTGACCTGTTTTTAGATTCTTATGAAGCAGAAATCCATCAAAAACTTCTACATGAGAAGAAAAAAATCTGTTGCTGTGGCATTCTATTCGACATTAAGATATGTCGACGACGTTTTATCTACCAACAATAGACCGGTCGTGGTAGTTCAGTGCTTAGAGCGTTCGCTTCGTAACTGGGAGGTCGTGAGTTCGAGCACCGCTCCTGACATGGCCGCGTCAAACCTAAGACGAAAAATAGGTAGTGATTGCTCCTTCGCCAAACTCTCGGCATTTAGAAGTGAGAATCACGGGTCTTTGGGATATGACCTTAAAAATGGAGGTCCCGTGTCACGGTAGGCGTTGGCACGTTAAGAACCCTCACTGCTACGACCCTGAACGCTAAACATAGGTCTAAATTTGTGGTACTTCACCTACAGCTGGTGACGTCTCAACATGAGTGAATACTTCTCGACGGGACGTAAAACAAACAATCAATCAATCTTCTCATGTAGAAGCTTTGGAATGAATTCTGCTTCATAAGAATATAAAAACAGTTGACCTTCAGGGATCTTTACACCCGTTGCAACAGAAGGTCTCGGTTTTTGTGGTCTCATCCGAAGATCCGCCTCATTTGGTCGCCTTTTACGACAAGCAAGGGGTACCAAAGACCCATTTTAACCCGGATCCCCATGGGATTATTGTTCTGATTGATTGATTATATATTGTTACATTTGGACAACCGTCTTTATCTCACGTCGTTTTGCAGAAAGAAAAAAACCCTGGGGCGTATATTGTAAAACACACAATTCGTAAAGTGACAGTTTTTAGTAATACAATTTATAACTACCGCGTGGTAAACATGGATGTATAAAACTTGCATTATGTCTGATTTCTAATGATCTGTGCGTTATGCGTAAATCCAAAACACAATCTAGGATGCAAGATAAAAGGTCAAGCATCTTCTAATGGAGACTATGAATGTAAAATATCCAAAGAGCTTACATCGCTCATCAATAATGATGCTGAATAGAATGAATACCTAAGTGTGAAGCACTGATCATTGAGGTTGTTTAAAAGTTTAACGTTTCTATATTTGCTAAAGAATAAAGTACGTATACTATGACATAAGTTGAGATTTTGATTATAATTTTAATTCCCAAGGGCCGTTTAATATTACGGTTAATAATATTTTTGGACGATTATTTGATTTAGTTGACTATTATCAAGGATTAAAGTTAGATCAATGGTTGCTAGACAAGAAAGTATAATAAATGAAGATTTCATGATTTTCTTTTTTGGTCTCAACGACGATCTCCTAATCAAATTGTCAGAGAGACAGTTGAATAGAGTTTACCTGTACTATGATAGTGTTAATATTGATTTGAAGGACTTTAAAATTTGCTTGCTTTACTTTACTGGGTTATTTCGTTTTTATTTTCGCAAACAAACTTGGGAGTTAACAGATTTCCCTCTTTTATTTTTGAATTGTGCCCCTTGATAATATACAAGATAGCCCATTTTTATTGCAGGTTGAGAACTGAAAACGCTTGTACAAAGAGACCACGAAACAAATATTGACTTCAGTGTTAAAGCATTTAACCCCGTGGGGATCCGGGTTAGAATAAGTCCTCAGTACCCCTTGCCTGTCGTAGGAGGCAACTAAATGGTGTGGTCCTTCGGATGAGACCGCAAAAACCGAGGTCCCGTGTCACAGCAGGTGTGGCACGGTAAAGATCCCGCCCTGCTCAAAGGCCATAAGCGCCGAATGTAGGCCTAAATGTTCTAACCCTTCACCGGCATTGGTGACGTTTCCATATGAGTGAAATATTCTCGAGTGGGACCTTAAGCAATATACAATCAATTTAACGGATACCTTTTTCGTTCTCGAGTTATGATTACAGTGTTAAAAGGAAAGCAGCTTTCACCTGGCGTGAAGTGATCACTCATTGGGTGTATTCAGTGACCCACATTGGAAATTCATTAAAATTACACTCGCACAAATAATTCTTTCCATTACCTAGAATATTGCACTTGTGGTTGTCATCCAAACAAGGGCAGAATTTAAATACCACAAATTTAAGGATGTTTCCTCGTCCGCATAGGATTTTAAGAAAAAGTTTGCAACGTAAATTTTATATTTTCATTATCTACATGAATACAAAACCGGCGAGAAAAAAGGGGAGGTCCATGTCTTTTATTAATGAACCCAAATGAATTTGATTTTTTCGTTATTATATTATTTTTATTTTTGGGGTTTTTTGTGTTAAAATTCAACGTTTATCCGATTCATTATGACTAGCATAATAATTATACAATTATTTCATTTATCTGATTCAGATACGGAGGCTGTGGCGGATGTGACCGGTCAACAGGGGATCCTTACTCCTCCTGGGCACCTGGTCCCAACCCCGTGTGTCCAGGGATCCCCGTTTGCCCTTCTCTTTATTTTGTATACCTTGTACGTCATATGAGATCAATATTTCTGTTCGTAATCTTCGCTTGTTCATGATGAAAGGTACATGTGCCGTATGAACTGTATTTTTCGAGATAAAAACCAGACCGGGTTGTTAGAATAAATCTACAGCACCCCTAGCTTGTCGTAAGAGGCGACTAAATGGGGCGGTCCTTCGGATGAGATCGCAAAACCCGAGGCCCCGTGTCGCAGCAGGTATGGCACGTAAAAGATCCTTCCCATAAGCGCCGAGCATAGGCCTAAATTTTGCAGTCCTTCGCCGGCAATGGTGACGTCTCCATATGAGTGAAAAATGTCCATTAAAACACACAAATATGAAACAGATGCAGAAGACTGTGCTGTCTTTTATATCGAGTTCGCTGGATATATTGAATCGTAGAATGATTAAAGATAAATATTGTTAACAGATAAAACTTCTCAATGTATCTAAATGTCGAGTTCAAAGCCACAACAAGAAGTTGTTTGTATATAGTTTCTAAATAAATTTATTTGAATACAAAACCATGTCGACCAAATGTGCACATGGAAATCCCAACAGATTTTTGAACACGTGATCTCCGAAGACCACAAATACATTATACCTGTATATTGTCAAATAGGGTCTCGGACATCTTTTTAATGAGTTTCTCGTGTGAATTTGTATACATGTGTCCATATATATAGCAATTTGAACACCTCTTATGGAAAAAAATCTGTCAACTTGCAGGCTAGCAACCACTTTTGTCGTGAATTTCTTTTCAGTAAACCATTTGATGGTATGAAGCAGTCGGTGATCTGGATGAATTTCTAGCTATAAGAGAATAGGGTGTTCCGTCCCACCGAGTATGGAAACAAGGGGATCTTGGACTTCGATAGTCTTCTAACGATCATCCAATGGAATTATGAAATTAAAATACTCCATGTCAATCAGACATGGCAAATGTAAATTTTGTTCTGAAAAACCGCAACAAAACGAACAAACGTGAATTCTCGTGATAACTACATCATCTTGTAGATTCAAAATTAGTTTGTTTTGGGTACCTGTCATTTTATCCCGCGCAATTTATTTGTTTCACATGTACAGGGATCCGATTCAGTCTGCAAAGTAACGATAATTGCTTATTAAAAGAAGATACCAAAATATATTATGGGGTCTGGCTGTCTTCATTTTTGTTGTGACGGGATATCTTGAACAATTTTTAATAAAAGGCTTTCATATTTTATACATAAGCAATTGGTCACGTTGGATGGAGTCCTTGGTCATTACGTCCAATGTCAAGGGTACAACAGCTTTAATATTTTTATACATGGATTGTTGATCCTACAGTCAAACATGGAATGCCGATTTGGGAAAAGAACACAGTAACACTTCTCTATCATTACAAACAGTAATGAATTCTGTATAAGCAACATTACACGAAGCATTGATACATGCAATACATGTCTATATAAATCTAGTTCTCGACTGAGTTAGTTTTCTACTTCATTATTAAGAATAGCTTGTTTAACGTCCCATTGAGAATTTTTCACTCATTGATTCTCACCAGCTGTAGGTGAAATACCGCAAATTTAGACCTATGTTTAGCACTCAGGGGCCCGTTTCACTAAAGGGCGTACGCCCGTCGTAACTTTACGCCGGCGTAAATCCGAACTTACGCCAATAACTTGGACTAATTTCCGTTTCACTAAAAGGCGTAACTTTCCGCCAGCCTTAAGTTAAGACCAAAATCTACACCTGGTCAAAGGCAGGCGTAACTTCAGACGTAAACATTGAAAATGGCAACTTTCTGGCTGCTTCGCAGAAGAAGAGAAACACCTCGTAGAGAACGCGTTTTTCGGGACAGAAGTAACCCGCTAGAGTACCTAGATGACATAGACCTTGTAAGTAGGTATAGGTTTCCGGGAAGGGTCATACGGAAGCTTATTAGTGATGTTGACCCTATTGTGAGGCGACCTACTTACAAAAGTCATGCTATTCCTAACCACATACAGGTACACTCATACGTATATTACATGTACGTATAATGTAGCTTATTATTTGTTTCTTAAATATAAAAAATAATAATAGTACTGATGCACGAACTTATAAAACGTGACATATACAATGCCTTTTACAGTGTACTTGCAAATAAAATAAATATACATATTTATATACATACATTATGTATGTCTTACAGGTACTTGTCACCCTAAGATATTTGTCAAAGGCGGACTTTTTTTCGGAAGCAGGCGATCTTCATGGAATTTCCAGATCATCTGTATGCCGAGTAGTACATACAGGTGGTTATAATACTCTATGATTTTTAATTTTATGTAATTTTATTTATATTAATTTTATATAGTTACATAAGATAGGTGAGGTGGATATTATATTTTCCCTGCCCTAAAACTAACACATCCAACCCCAACCCCACTAATACTAAAACATGTCTCATAAAAGAAATGGCTATAACACATTTAATACACAAAACCAACTCAAAATGAGAGGTTAGCTCCAAAGTAAGCATCGCAAGCATTAAGATTTATTATTAAAACATTATTCGAATTTTAGAAAAAAATGAAGCGGCATTTCCTTTTAATATGTTTATACACCCTGTGTTATAATTGCCAGCAATGTTTCACGAAACTGTATGCTTGGCGATGTTGCATTTTGCGATATTTAGATGACAAAAGATTAACTAACGAACGGGTACAAAATAATGATACATCTTTCGAATTAAGTGCAAGGTCCATGGTGTATAATGATATTGAGTTTAAAGACATCCAATCTATCAAACCTCAAATACAATTCCTTGGAAGTGTGTGGAGTTGTGAGAAGTGATAGTTTAAAATAATTTTAATACTTGTTTAAATAAAAAGGCATGTTTGAAAACATAACCCTTCTTGATTCTGCAAGCCTGTAATGCATTTAATCAGAACACATATTCTCTAAATCAAACACAGATTCTTCATGTATTGTTTTACAGTGTGCAATGCAGTAAATACAACGTTGGACAACATCAAGCTTCCGGTCAATGCTGATGAAATACGGCGCATAAAATCTGAATTTTACGACATTGCCCAATTTCCTAATTGCGTTGGTGCAATTGACGGAACACTAATACCGTTTAAAGGCATGAGTGGACCACAGGAGCCAGCTTTTGTAAGCAGAAAAAACTTCCATGCCTTAAATATTCAGGCTGTAGCAGATTCCAATATGAGGTATATAGCACATTTAAAAAAAATATAAATTCTAGTACCTTATTTTATTTCACATAAATCCCCTTGTGTACGCTAACAACTCAACAGGAGAAACAATTAAAGTTAAATATAGCATCTAAAGATTTGTAGGAAATCAATGTAAATCTTGACAACTTTCTTGCACCAAATAACTTATTAAATTAAACGCAATCTGCGCTTAACGATTATGCTTTATTGGAAGAGAAACAAATAATACTAATATACTAGTATATAAACGATACTAGATTGCTTATTATACAATTATTAATTTATATTATTTCAGATTTCTGCATATCAACACCTGCTTTCCTGGGGCAACACACGATTCCTTTGTTTTGAGCAATTCAGGATTGTCAGGTGTAATGGAACATCTGGAAGGGGGCGGGTGGTTAGTTGGGGATTCTGGCTACCCTCTAAAGGAATGGCTCTTAACGCCATTCTTGTCCCCAGCTAACCGACAAGAAGAGAAGTACAACGAGGCCCATGGAAGGACACGTGTAATAATTGAGAGGTCATTTGGAGTGTTAAAATCAAGATTTAGGTCAGAATAGCGACGAAATACCATATTATATATATATATCAATATATTTATGTAATTAATGCCCATGCAAGCACATTTTTTTTTAAATTTCAAACCCTTATAGCGATAAATGCAGCACAAAATTGTTTATCTTATGTGAGAGTCAATGCTTAACCTACTGCAACATTTTAAACAATCGTCTTACAAACTATTCACATTCTAGTAAATCTTTGCAGGTGTTTGCATCGAACTGGAGGAGCGCTCCCCTTTTCACCTGGTAAATGTTCCAAAGTGATTCAGTGCTGCATGAGACTTCACAACTTAGCTGTTGCCGAGAAAGTCCCCTTATTTGAGGGTGGAGTCATTCAGAACTTAAATGATAATGAAGTGTTCAATGCAAACGCACCAAGGAGGGCTCAGGATTTGCGCATTCAAGTTGCCAATTTATTTTAATAATTATTTATTCTACACTTAATAAAAGAACATGACTACTTTTATAATTTTGTGTTCATGTTTATTAAATACCAAATATTTTTTCAAAGGCCGCCGCTATCCTCTCGAGGGCATCTGCTTTTCTCTCCTCAGCACAAGCTCTTCTTTCCTTGACCTCAATGAGTTTGACCATAAACTCATCTGTGTCGCTGGTAGAATCTATTTTTAATGTAAAAATTTTAAAAAATTATAATTAGGACAATGTCAACTGAAAGAAAAGTTAAGCAAATAAAATCCTCATTATGATTTTTATGAATAAAGTTGAAACAGATCAATATTTGTTAACAAACGTAATATTACGAAAAAAAATTAAGATTAAATACATTCATTATTATAGTGTTAGTATTAATATCAGTTATCTGCGCTCAAAGCGTTTTTTTTTTTAAATTTACCTTTGCCTTTAGATTTACTAGCATAAATATACGAAGCTGAAGGCCTTGAAAAATTTGGAGTTTCCTCCGGAATCTCAACTTCTTTCACTACAAAGTAAACAAACACACTAGTCATGCATTTCTAAAATTTAACTTAGTAATTTAAATCTATACACACTTAGGGTATCCATGTACAAATGGGTAAAAATTAAGGTCTGATGACCTGATATTTTCATGTTAATATGTTAATAAAAGTATGGGTCACGACAGATTAAAAAATTAGGTCATCAGGGGCAACAACTCATTTGGGGAGGTAACTCTTGACCAAAACAAATATGTATAAAAAAATTGCAAATTTTGGGATCCATGAAGTCTATTATTTCAAAGTCACTTAAAAACCATCCTTAATTCATAAAAACTGATTAAAATAAATCTTATGAAAAGACATTTAAGGTAAATTTGTGAACATCAATTGTTTAAGAAGCCGAAAATGTGTACATTGAGTAAAAAATGTGTACCGTACATGTAAATGTCCTGATATGAACATGCATTTTGAAATTTAAAATGTATTATAATAATTTTAATGGTATACAATTTGCAAGTAAAATATACATGTATAAAAAAATATACAGACCTATGAAGGATGGAACTGCATACGTTTCTGATGAAGCGGACGCAGGGCATGTTGATGCTATGTTACCTGTTACAGCAATAATTTACATGTACATATTGATCTTTATATATTAAAATGATATTATGTTTACCTTGACTACAATGCACGTGGATAATACAAAATGAACAAATCACGGTGAATTGTATATTTACGAAGCAAAAGCAATTGTCGAAAAGGCAATATTAAAATGGTGATAAAATTATATACAGTGAAAGAATAGTTTATATTTAATTTAAGTATTTATATACATACTTGTTTCAGAATCACCGGAAACTGCCGTATCCACCCCACCGTCAACACCGGATATAAGTTCTTCTGGTATTATTGACAAAATCTAGCAATAAAAAGAAAATATAATTGCCTTACACTAATTTATTAAATTAGTGTAAAATATGAAAAAAGAGAGAAATTCAATAAAAATGTCCGTATAAAACAAATCATCTTTGCAACCATTCCTTTGTTTTGTCGAACAAATATATAATCATTACATCATTTTGGGGTAAATATTTGAAAACACATACGTCAAGTTCCCAGGCCTTAAAGATGGAATCCGGGCCAAGTCCTCCGCCTGTTTTCCTTGCCTGGTATTTTCTGCCTGCTTCCTTCTTTTTGACAATGGATCGCGCATCTTTCGATTTCTTTTTCACTTCCTCTGTCTCCCTTTTACAGTGGCCAGAAGAAGAATTTATTCTACAATAATTATTAAAATATACATTACATAGGCGTCGGAACCGGGGGGGGGGGGGGGGGTTGCCCTCCCTTTTTTTTGCAAAGAAATGTATTATCATAGGCTTAGCCCCCCCCCCCTCTTTTTTGCAAAAACATGTGTTATCATAGGCTTAGCCCCCCCCCCCCCCCCCCCCCCACACACACACACTTTGAGTACGGAGCCCCCCCCCCCCCCCCCCACACACACACACACACGAAATAAAACTTCGAATCATACGTCTTCCTTCGTTGTATATTTTTATGTTCGAATTAAGATATTTCAAAAAAACACACAACAATCATTTTTCACTAGGTTTTTGACCATAAAAAGTTATAATGAATTAAATGTAACATATAGATTAAATGTACATGTATTACACACAGGGGCTTAGCACGTTATATGACCCCGAAACTCCTCGTTACCTTTATTAATGGTTACGAGGAGTTTCGGGGTCATATAACGTGCTTAGCCCCTGTGGTATTATATTTAATCAAATTTAAAAGTTTTTTGATCGATAATATAGAATCATAAGTTCTTAAAGCTATATTTGTATACATGTATGTGCTTACTGCTTTGTGATATCTTCCCACGTAGCTTTCTTTTTTTTCATTCGTCACAGCTGCGGAGAGTTTTGCAAACAAAATGTCCTTTTTCTCTATCACACAGGTAGCAAGAATCTTCATCTCGTCGTCGGACCAGTTTGGTTTGCGTTTTTTCACCTCCGAAGTCATTTTGAATGCGCAGTCAAAAGTGAATGTTGCAGACGACGACAACGATATTTACATGTTTTTATTTTATTTATTTATTTTTTAAGAAATTCATATATTTTTACGAAAGTGCTAAAGAAATTAACTTGACAAGAGAGAGAGAGAGAGAGAGAGAGAGAGAGAGAGAGAGAGAGAGAGAGAGAGAGAGAGAGAGAGAGAGAGAGAGAGAGAGATTATGTTTCTTGATGAAAAGATACAGGTACATGGAAAATAACACACAATCTTCTTTATTATTTATTGCAATATTTTTGACTGGTCCAATAAAAACTCAAATATTCTAACACTTGTTTAGATTGAAAATATAATTTAGATTGTATATTTGTTATGCTCTTTTATTCAAATGATATATACATGAATATATATAGTGATTTTAATGTAATTGAAAATGTGAAAAAAATTTTGTCATTAACTCATTGTTAATTTTAAATTGTTATTTCCAAAACTGAGACGATAGTGAAACATAGTTTTCAAGTTCCCTCTCTCTTTTTCCTTCACTACTTTCTATAAAAATGTATGATACGTGTGCGCATGTGCATGGCCTCGTTGTTAAGGACGTAAGTCTGGCCTTAACTGAGTCCGATAAAATGATTTAAGGCCTGGCGTACGCCACGTCGGACTAAATTTTGGCGTACGACCCTAGCCTTAACTTAAGTTTGGACATATCTTACGCCTTTTAGTGAAACGGGCCCCTTAACTTCAGTAATCGACCGTCTTTTGGAATCATCTCGTTACAAAAATTTCTCACATTCCAGCTAATATAATTGCTTTATTCTGGAAACTCGGCAAATAACATCAAATTCAATTTTTGAGTGCAACTACATACAAAAGATGAATGCAAATTAGAATGCGGAGGCTTGCCAGATTTGCATCCATTGCATTCAATACTGCAAATACACCGATCAGTGGTATTACATACTACCCCAACAATTTTTTTTATCGTGGGTATATCAGATTTATGAGGGAGTAACCCCTAATGGGACATTCTACTGTGATACCCGTGTCAAATTATTCGAAAAGTCATGGCAAAGTTGGCATTTCTCGGTAAACAATTAATCATTATATATATAATCAAGTCCCACTACATATGCCAAAACATGAAATATCCTTTCAAACTGTTTGTAAACCATTGTTAGGCACTCTTGCACAACAAATAGTTCAAGGTAGATCGATTGGTGTGAGAAAGCAATGCTATGTTCATTTTCTTTTTATACTGCTCACAATCAACGGTGGTAGTTGCGTCTTTCTACTTTAAAATATTGCGAAATCAATCCTGTTTAATATCGTTGTGATTCAAAAATTAATTGGATGGGTCCAATTGCCAAAATACGATACTGTATAATACGCCAAGTGGGGTATTATTTCCCATTTTCGGATACATGAAAATAACCTAATTGAGTACTGCACGTTTATGCGATTCCTTAGGCATTATACAAGCTAAAGCACTACATTCCTACAGCTGTAGTATGAATCCAAATAACAGTTGTGCACACAACTCGTTAATATTGCATTGGTTCTTAACTCTTTGCCAAAAGAGAAACTACGCACTTTGTCCAGTGATCTTTCACATATTTTACAAAGTCCTTCTATTGTTTATGCTTTCCGTAATACATTTTCGACAAGTTTAAACAGTAAATACATGGAATAAGGCCTTAGTTAGTTAATCATAAAACGAAAGTATGCAGTGACATACCAATAATAAAATAAGCAACAAAATAGAAAAAAAATGTTACAATGTTTGAAACTAATCAATTTAATTTTTAACATAATAGTATTTCTTTTCATTATTAATGATAGATAGATACGGGTTTCTTTTTTAAAATTTGTTTCAAGTTCATTCGAGAATTTTTCACTCATTTTCAGAGGTCACCAACTGTAGACCTGGTATGCATGGTTCTTAGGTTGCAGCGGTGCTGGTTCTTTACCTGCACCTAGCTTTTAAGACTTCAACCGAAAGACCCGTGACTTTCGCTTCCAATGTCGAGCATTTGACGAAGTAACATTTATTATCTATCTATAGGTTTAACGTGGTCAGGGGCCATCTATTTTACTTGTAAACTGATTATTATTTTTTTCCATTCCGCAAAGCTGATATTTCCTTCTGATCTGATTAACCCCTAAACCCGTGATTTTCACGGTTTTTTTTTAAAATATGATTGATTCATTAATTGATTGTGGTTTTACGCTGAGTTGGCAATATTTCAGCAATTTTATGACGGTTAAGCAACTGAAATACGTTTGGTTTTGAAAGCTGACGTTTCCTTGACGGCCCCCAGTGAGCCTACACTTTTTCGAAAATTAAGGAAACGATCTTTTACGTCTCAAAGGGGTTGTAATCCTTGACACGGGGCATCCTACAACGTCCCACCCGACGGACGTAAAAGTTAAAAATAAGTAAACAGGTTAAAATACATATCATGTTGTGTATATGAATAAGTTATATAAAGTATTAAATTTTTCTATCGCATTCTTGTAAATATTTCATAATAATATGATAGTCAAAATCTGTTAAAAGTTCGTCCATTGATTGCACATTATTATAAAGACTTATTTCGTGTGGGCGTAAAATCACTACATTCCAAAAAGAATGTGTTGTATAGTTAATGGACAGTCACAAGGTATACATTCAGGTGGAAATTCTCTGTTTAATAAACAAGAATGTGTCAATTTTGAATGCGTATTCTTGAAATAATATCTCGTTCTGGCGTTTCATTCCGATGTTACACGATTTGTTTACTTTGTTTTGAATAGAATAAGGTTTACTTCTGTCACAGAAATCTCAATATATTTGCCAAAGATCATTTACATATAGTTTATGATATATTTTAAATCTGTGTAAGGAATTTTAAAATGTACAATATCATTTTGTAGTGCATTCTTTGCCCCTTTGTTATTACCATGCATACTGATATGACTAGGA
Organism: Ostrea denselamellosa; assembly: GCA_024699665.1. NCBI lineage: Eukaryota > Metazoa > Mollusca > Bivalvia > Ostreida > Ostreidae > Ostrea > Ostrea denselamellosa. Next base: position 6,976,777 of record JAMZEH010000073.1, on the reverse strand, counting down.
ATCCAGCAGAACTCAACTATTTTATTTTGTTTAATTAGAATATAGTACTGGTTTAAAATGTCTAATATGTATGGGTGATCGATATTCATGTTGCCTATAAACTATAGACAAGATACGGAATCTGAAAAAATAGTGAAGTATTTGTCATTAGAAATTTTAATGTAATCTAACGCAAGTTGAATAGCCTTTTCCTTCGGCGGTAAAAATTGTTGCTTTATTTGGGAGTCGTGCCGAGAAAACGTTGTTATTGATTACTGCAGCAGCAGCGCCTTTATTTGGGACTTTTTAACCATCTGTATAAACATCAGTTGTAGAATGTTTACATTGTTTGATTTCGGATAATGTTTGTTTCAAAATAGCGGAATTTGTTTCAGATTTTTTTATATTCAGAAAGTGATGTGTTAACTTTCGATTTTAGTAATTTAGTAAACGTGATGAGGGTTTTATGATGTCCAAAGGTAAGTTAGAATCATGCAAATGTTTTGGGTTTTTGTTTGTTTTTTTTGTTTTTGTTTTTTTTTTGTTTTTTTTTGTTTTGACTCGGAAGCCAATTGATTTTATACACGTCTTACACACCTGTGGATGGAAAATGCAGTTAAATGCAGGATTGCCAATACTAGCTTTTAATTTAACAATGTATTGTAAGATAAGTTTTATTCTACGTAAATTTTAGGTGGTTCACTTGCCTCAATATACAAACTATCTACAGGCGAGGTTCGAAAATCTCCTGTGCACAGTCGAAGTCCTTGATGGTGGATTACATCAAGGGCTTTAATGTAGGATGTTCTATATATACCATACAGCCGTAGTCTAGTTTAGACCGGATGAGAGAGCGATATAGATGTAGAAGAGTATTCTTATCTGCTCACCGTTTTGTGTTTGCAACAATCTTTATTATATCAAGGGTTTTTCTACATTTTTCTTTGAGCATTGCTATGTGCGGAATGAAAAAGAGGTTATTATCAAAAATGACACTTAAGAACTTAATATCTTTTACAACTTTAATTGGAGTGCCATTTAATTCCAACAGCGGATCATCGTGGTATTTCCGTTTAGAACAGAAATACATTTAGTTCTGGAGAATTTAAAACCACTGACATCAGCTCAGGTTTGGAATTTGTTTAGACATAACTGTAATTTACGCTCGATGGAATTCATTTTTTTAAAATTTATGACAGAGAACCAAGTCATCGACATATAGACGTCCATGAAAGTCGTTTTTAAGTACATCAGCGAGACTGTTTATTTTGATACTAAATAATGTAACTGATAAAATACTTCCTTGTGGCACGTCCATTTCTTGTTCGAAATTGTCTGAAAATGTAGATCCTAAGCGAACATTGAAATGCCTATTATTTAAAAATTTATTAATAACGTTTGGTAAATGGCCTTTAAGACCTATATTATGAAGATTTTTAAAGAATATTTCCATGTGGTACCGTATGCTTTTCCTAAATCAAACAATATAGAGACGACATGCTCTTTGTTGAGAAAGGCATCTCAAATTAACGTTTCAAGTCTAGCTAACTGGTCGACTGTGCTACGATTTTTCCTGAAGCCACATTGCATATCAGATAAAATGTTATTTTGTTTGTTTGTTTTACGTTCCATCGAGAATTTTTCACTTATATTGAGACGTCACCAGCTGTAGGTGAAATACCACAAATTTAGAGCTATGCTTAGCGCTCAAGGCCGTAGCAGTGAGGGTTCTTTAACGTGACAAAAGCCTACCGTGACCTCCGTTTTTAAGGTACGAAAGACCCGTGATTCTCACTTCTAAATACCGAGCGTTTGGCGAAGAAGCAATCACTACCTATTTTTCGTCTTAGGTTTGACGCGGCCATGGAACGAGCGGTTACGAAGCGAACGCTCTAACCACTGAGCTACCGCGACCGGTAAAAAAAATGTTATTAGTCTCAAGAAACCATACCAAGCGTTCGTTACTCATCCGTTTCATGGTTTTACATACGCAGCTTGTCAAGGCTGTAGGTCGATAATTATTAGGATCTGAGTGATCCTTTCCATGTTTTGGAATAGGAATAATTGTTGCCTTCGACCATGAAGATGGAAAGTTATCACTTTGCCATATCATGTTAAAGATTTGCAGAATACATTCTTTGGTGGATTTTGGAAGTTGTTTTATGATTTGGTAATGGATATGGTCTGGACTGACAGTTGTATCATGCGACTTTTCTAGAGATTTTAGCAATTCATCAAAAGTAAATGGTTCGTTATAATATTCATTGTTTTCGGATGTAAAATTTAAAGTTTTGCATTTTTCTGTATTCTTGTTTGAAATGAAATTTGGGCTCATGTTGTCTTTTGATGAGGTTTTAGAAATAGTATTGTCAGATATCTCTCTCTGATCTGTGATTATTTGATTTCTTACCTTCCGATGTTGATATTTGTAGCGGAACCTTTTCCTTTTATTTTCCTTATCGCATTCCAGACTTTATTTAAAGAAGTATGCGAATTTAGGATTTAATTGCTGCATTGTATTCTGTAAACCATGGCTTTTTTTATTTTAGTAGAATTTATCGAGATTTGAGGTATGCATTTAAACCGCTGAAGCAAAGGCTATCCAACTTGCGTTAGAGTACATTAAACTTTCTAACGACAAATACTTCACAATATTCTCAGACTCCTTATCATGTCTACAGTCTATAAGTAATATGAATATTGATCATCCATATATTTTAGACATTTTAAACCAATATTATCTTCTAACTAAACAAAATAAAATAGTTGAGTTCTGCTGGATTCCTAGTCATATTGGTATCCATGGTAACAACAAAGCAGACAAAGAGGCAAAGAATGCACTACAAAACGATATTGTACATTTTTGAAATATAACATAAAACTATATGTAAATGATCTTTGGCAAATATATTGGGATTTCTGTGACAGAAGTAAACTGTATTCTATTCAAAACAAAGTAAACAAATTGTGTAACATCGTAATGAAACGCCAGGACGAAGTTATTTCAAGAATACGCATCGGGCATTCAAAATTGACACACACAACGGAACGTTGAACAATATATATAAATTGGATGAGGCTGCAAAAACCGAGATCCCGAGTCACAGCAGGTGTGGCACGCTAAATCCCCTCTCTGCTCAAAAGCCGTAAGCGATGGACATTATGATATGTATTGTTTAACGTCCCGCCCACGAATTTTCCACTCATATGGAGACGTCACCATTGCCAGTGAAGGGCTGTAAAATTTAGGCCTATGCTTTGCGCTTATGGCCTCCACACCTGCTGGGACATGGGGCCTCATCCGAAGGACCGCCCCATTTAGTCGCCTCCTCCCGAGTATATTGTATCTAGGTTCTCTCCTTCCCCAATAAAAATGAACGCCACCAGATAGCTGAAAAATTTTTGAGTTTAGCGGAAAACAACAAAACAATCAATAAATATTAGCATTCATTATTTTCATTCATATGTGGATTCGATCCATCTCAGTAAACTCGGAAATAAATGATAACACTAGTTTTGTACATCTGTGTCATACTTAAATATTTTTAACATAGATGTTAACGACAAATTAACAACTCATTTTTATGATAAACACCGGCCGCAGTATCTCAGTGGTAGAACATTTGAGTCGTAACCGGGGTGTCATGGGTTCGAACCCCGCGTCAAACCTAAGACGTAAACATAAGTAGCGAGTGCTCGGCATTCAGAAGTGAGAATCACCGGTCTTTCGGATATGACGTTAAAAACGGAGACCCTGTGTCTGTGAAGGCGTTGGCACGCTAAATAAAAACATCACTGCTATTTTCCCCGAGTGCTAAGCATAGGTCTAAATTTGTGATACTTCACCTACAAGTGATGACGTCTCAATATGACTGAAAATTCTCAACGGGACGTAAAACAACAATCAAACAATTTATGACAAACAGGATTACTTCAGCTTCTCCATCGTCAACTTGCCATATTTATGTATCAAAGGATCAGAGCTATGCATGAGGGAGATAATTATTAATTTCTTAATTTTATCACAGCAAATTTTTATCCGTAATTCATGATAGTGCCGAAGTACTTAGCAACTGGACTGTTGAAAACCCTCGGGGAGTAACAGTCCACCAGCAGAGGTAGTGGTTGTAATATAAAACATAAACGGTATCAATTTTGATGCACCAGATGAGCATTTCGACAAATAATGTAAATCTTTTAGTATAGACATTTCATCATGCATCACTTCCCTTACAAATAATTTGTAACCTTGTGGCCTCATTATATACCAACTGAAAGATGTTTTTGCCTAACACAATGTTTGTACATAATCAACAATTTTCCTGACGGCAGTACTAACAATGAACGTTATTTAAAGATTAATAACTTCGATTATAGATATACAAATATATGGAAATGATTTCCTTTGGTCATTTTCTGCCCCTTGGATTACGCCCGAAGATTTTAACCAGAAGCAATCAAAGCAATGTTTCGGATGCAATAAGCAATAACTTTCATTTCTCCTACCTCCGTTACACATTAATCTGCAATAACAATTTCTTTTACCTCCTGCTTTTCATTTGAAATCTGACCATTTTCAGCAACAAATACTGTCATTTTTTATGTTGCTTCAAGACGCGAGAATTTAAGAATCTGCTTCATAAAGTTTACGTTTTTGTACAAGAATTCTGGGGTTTTTTTATCATCTGGATGATAATCGAGGTTAATCCATAGTCTAGAATCTACTGCATGCAGTTTATGTTAAGGTAGTTATTTTACACCTTCACACATATTTAGCTTATCAGTTATTTTGAAAATATTTTCTTTGCCCTCCACAGAATAAACATACTTTGAATAAATGTTCAGCGATGATAAATCTATTTTCTGATTTGGACATTTCAATACAACATTTCCATGTTGTAACACTGGTATGGCGTCCTGAATATGCATGTAACGTGCAATTTCATTTATTGGATTATTCTGTTTACCATATAACTTGGATATTTTTAAATAAAACAGGCAGATTCTACCACTCAATCTTCATGGATTCTTCATGCCAAATAATTCTACAATCTCCAATTAGTTTTATATTGTACAGTTTTTCAAGCTAAATTTGTTCATCGGATACTTCTGTCATATACTATAAACAACTGAATTTATCAATGATCAAATAGTTTGGTTTTTTTTTTATTTATATGTTACTTTAAATGACAGTGACTGAGAGAAATACAAGTGGCACAAAATAACTAGATATTGTTTTTGTTAAGAACAAATGTTTCCCCAGCTTTCCATATTTGCAAGTGTTCCAAATTAAACCATCCTCCTCTTAATGCTCTGTGGTACTTCACTTACAGCTGGTGACGTCTCAATATGAGTGAAAAATTCTCGACAGGACGTAAAACAAACAAACAATCTTAATGCTCTGCATGGTATGGAGGATAAAGCATGACCAGCAACATAAACATTATACTTCACTCTGTGCATTGAGGAAAAAGAAGAAGAAAAGATTCAATATCGTTGTGACCAATGTCAATGTTGTATACAATGCAAAAATAATGACTGAAATACCAGTAGGAAAGTGAACATATCCTTTTACATGAAAAAAAATAAATAAAACAACCTTCTTTGATCCACTGTAAATTAACTGTAGGAAAATATTAGATCCCCGAGTCAAAACAAAATGAATGTCATTAAAGGATAATAATGCAGTGTACAAAATTTCAAGATTATCCGACAAGCCATATAGGAGAAGTGTTCATAAGCTATTTTACACTATTCACCCCTCTTAGATCCACTATGATTTTAAGGATACCAATTGGATGCCCCTGTCCCTACAATACGCATATCTGCAAGTGGCATTGAAGTATTGTACAAAGTTTCAATCTATCCTATCAAACAAATAGGAGAAGTATTCACAAGCTATTTTAACATCCTCAAGCCCTCCAAGATCAACTTATTATTATTGGATCCTCGCGTCCCAACAATATGCACATCTGCAAATGGCAATGAAACATTGGTGTTTATAGCCACCCGGGCAATTTTTCAGCTATCTTGCGGGCAACGAAGCATTGTACACAGTTTCAAATATATCGAATAAGCCATAAAGGAGGAGAAGCTACATTACACCCTCTATCCCTCTTGGGTTCACTATAACGTTTTACAAAAATAAATAGATCACCTTGTTCCAACAATATGCACATCTGCAAAGAGCATTGAATCATTGAGCAAAGTTTGAAGTTTATCCGATAAGCCATATAGTGAGGAGAAGCGTTCACAAGATTTGGTTGCGGAATGCGGATACCCTATAGGGTTGAAATCAAAATTTGAGAATTTCATACGTATTTGAAAGTTTTTGTACTACTTAAATATTATTAATTACATTTCAAATACGTACAATAGAAAAGGAGGGTTTCAGGATATTCATACCTGTGTAATTTACTTTAGTAGCCGAGACGTTGTGCCTTATTCCTTACAGAATGATAAAACATTTATTTTGCTTTATGCATTTTTTCTTCAAGCTAATTGTATTGTCATTAAATAGAGGCATTGATGTTACCAACAACAGTCCAAGTTTGAAGATGAGGAGTTTTCCTGAATGTTAACAGCTACTTCCGGTACTACTCGATATTACTCTTATTAAGACAAACACAACCTTCAGTTTACATGCTGAATTCAACACAACAGAAATATGTGAAAAACACTGCATCAGAAAACGAATGATCTTCTAGATCAAAACCATTGTGCAAATGAATTTTCTTTTTTCATGGAAATGATTGAAAACATTCAGTTGGAAAAAAATATCACAAGCCATTAAGCCAGATAAGTTTGCTGAATTTTATCGGACTTGTCATGAACATCAAACTTCTACACATTACAAGGCCCACGTGTTGTTGACGTTTCTTGATTTGAAAAGAACCATTTCTCAGCAGCTTATGTCACATATTTCCTTTCATATTCATTGTTAATTGACCATGAAAGCAAATACAAAATCTGTGATAGCTCAGGTCATCAAACTGTACTAAGGGGAAAACCAGTAGGAAAATTCTTTTATGGAACGACACGATATGTAGAGGCTATATTGTGTGACTAAGTCTGACAAATGTATATCAAAAAGCTGCACTCAAATTGCTACAAGCTGAAATAAGACAATCGGGTCAAATTTAAAGAATCTTGTACTACGTGTGCATTATTAATCAGTTTGTCTTTGAATGAACGCATTATTAATCACAGCTTGTCTTTGAGTAAAACCATCATCAGGCACAATATCCACTATCACTTACTGAAACATGCCGCGAGTAGAATGTTACTAGAGGACTTCCAAATGTTTCGGACAACGTTTTTGCATGTTGCACATCTGTGATACATGCTCTCTTTACTGGTGTATGAGAATGCAAAAATTCATAGTGAAAATTCATATCATTTTTGTACAAAAAATTGATCATATGCAGAACATGCTCTTACGTATCGAATTGGAAACATAAACACCATATCCTGGTCGTCATGGAATACTGCTACATAAATATGTGAATTGACAATAGAGAAGCTGAAATAATCTATCTCGTTTTTCTTAAAAGTTTTGTTATTAGTTTGCCGTACACACACACACACACACACATATATATATATATATATATATATATATATATATATATATATATATACCTCTGATAGTTTGCCGGATTTGGCTTCACTATATGGTATTTTTGGTTCTTTCAAGTTTGTTCCTAGCGGGGCTCGAATTCATGATCTCCCGGTTACGAAGCGAACGCTCTAATCACTGAGCTACCGCGACCGGTTTGGACTGCATAATATTACTGCACAAATGCAGACAACAATCATTTTTTTCTTCATCCACAGTGTCAAGAAGACCGATCACGGTGGCTCAGTGGTAGAGCTCTCGCCTCGTGAACGGAAGGTCGTGAGTTCGAGCCCCGCTCGGGCCGGCCGCGTCAAACCTAAGACGTTAAAATAGGTAGTGATTGCTCCTTCGCCAAGAGCTCGGCATTACAAAGTGAGAGTCACGGGTCTTTCGGATGGGACCTTATAAACGGAGGTCCCCTGTCGCAGCAGGTGTGGCACGTAAAAGAACCCTCACTGCTAAAAGCCATTAGTGCTAAGCATAGGTCTAAATTTGCAGCCCCGTCACCGGTAATAGTGACAGTCGCCGGATAGCTGAAAAATTGCTCAGGCGGCTATAAATAAAACAAACAAACAAACAAACACAGTGTCAAGAAAGTCAGTCAGGTAACTACTAGAGCCTACTATAAATGCTCTCAGACAGTTCTGGCATGGCAATCATATTGTTTACGTGCATATAGGAGCACTTTCAACTAGCCCTAGACCCGTCGCGGTAGCTCGGTGGTTAGAGCGTTCGCTTCGTAACCGGGAGGTCGTGAGTTCGAGCCCCGCTTGTGTCATGGCCGCGTCAAACATAAGACGAAAAATAGGTCGTGATTGCTCCTTCGCCAAACTCTTGGCATTTAGAAGTGAGAATCACGGGTCTTTCGGATATGACCTTAAAAATGGAGGTCCCGTGTCACGGTAGGCGTTGTCACGTTAAAGAACCCTCACTGCTACGGCCCTGTGCGCTAAGCATAGGTCTAAATTTGTGGTACTTTACTTACAGCTGGTGACGTCTCGATATGAGTGAAAAATCTCGACGGGACGTAAAACAAAGAAACAATCAATCCAAACCTAGACCCCTTGTCGAGTTATTATGAATAATAGTTGTTACGACTTTAAATATTTACATTTTCCAATGTTTGCCTTATATGACACCACTAACAAAATTGACATTCAATTTTCCATAACATGAAGTCAGTCACATGATAAGACTTTTTTTCTTGCGTATGAATACAATCACCGCTTCAAAAGTATTTGAGTCATTTATACTAGGTACCTTCACCTGTCTTGACAGCTTAACGGAAACAAAATAAATTAAACTCATCAGAATATTTACAAAGAGTTTATTTAGTAAACAGACAAGGATTTCATCTGCAACTTATGAAGTATGGCGAATTCATATTATGTGTTTGATATTTACATTATGGCAGTATAATATTAGATTCACTTTAAGATGATTGTAAACTGTTGTTTCTGGGCAATCGCCATCACCGCCATGACCAAGGCTGGTTTCGAGCTCGAGACATTGTTCAAGTCAGGGCACCGCTGCGAGTCAATCTAAATCGTACAAAAGAAATTTCGCGGTTGAAAGAAAAACCTCTTTGTGTTTGTGTTTATCTTCTCTTGCACACCCTGAAAGTAAAAAAATCAAAATACAACGTACCTGTACATCATCTAAATCTGTCGGTATAATGCTAGGACCATGAGTTCTAAAGATGAACATTACGGTATGTCGCCCTTCGGGCGTTATAGGATTTGATCACGTGACCAACTTCATGTCATATCCCAATAATACTCAAAAAATGTATCTTATTTCTTAAGTGAAACTGTCGTACTAACTACTTTTACGATCTACAATTGGTTAGTGAAACATAACAAGTCACATTTATTTGTATACACCCGATGTAAATTATCCGGGCTATCAGTGCTATTTTTCGATCTACCGACGGCGTGTGCGCTTCTTGGTCTGGGAAGATGTCCTCATCGACGGACATCACGCTCCTTTACTCTTATTCGCCTCATAAAATGCAACCGGTTGCGCCATTTTTAACGAACTTAGCGACAGCCTTAGAAAATTAAGACAGTACAAGGACAGTCTTAAAATTTAAGACAAAATACCAATCTTAACTGTAAGTGATTTTTAGTGATCCACTTTAAGATCAGTCTGATTGATTGATTGTTTTACGTCCCGTCGAGAATTGTTCACTCATATTGAGACGTCACCAGTTGTAGGTGAAGTACCACAAATTCTATGCTTAGCGCTCAGGGCCGTAGCAACAGCAACCTGTAAGATCAGTCTGAAGATCTAAGTGAATCTTAAACTTTGAGACAGTTTCATGATCCCGGAGCCAGATAACTGAAAAAATTGTTGAGTGTGGCGGAAAACAATCGATCATCCTTTCGACATGAAGTTATTGTAGCTATTTGCCGTATTTCCTTTCCTTTAAAATATACCACCTAAATTTTTACTCGGAATCTTTTTTACACGTGTTATTGCAGAAGGCAACAAGAAAACTTAATTGATTCAAGCATTAAATCCGGCTGCAACGTCTTGATACCATCAATACAATTTTGCAAGCATAAGAGGATTTCATGAATTTAATGTGTAATAAATACAATGTAAAGCAAACTGGAAACCTTCACGTTTTTATATCGAAATTTATTTCCTTCCTGCAGTCAGTTCTTCACTATAGTTCATTCTGGTAGACTAAGGTTATTGTTCACATTACAAATAACATTCCATTGCCATAAGGTAGCTTTTATCGCTAAAGCAAAAAAGAAAAGCTCATCCCTAGAATATACATAATAACATATCTAACTGTAGTTTTGCTATTTGCATTTTTAATAAAGATAATAAACACTTTTGCTTTTTTTCCATTACGCTTTGCATTATTCATTTGTAAGTCATTTCCAAGATTAAATAATTTCAATATTGACATAGTTTTCGCTTTTGATATCTTTATAAATTGCAAATGATAACCATTTCTTTGTGGATACGTTTTAGTCACAAGCAATGATAAATATAATAGTCCATACAATAGCTATACATTTATAATGCAGAAAACAATCTTTTCATATACAACCGGTCGCGGTAGCTCAGTGGTTAGAGCGTTCGCTTCATAACCGGGAGGTCGTGAGTTCGAGCCCCGCTTGTGCCATGGCCGCGTCAAACCTAAGACGAAAAATAGGTAGTGATTGCTCCTTCGCCAAACGCTCGGCATTTTGAAGTGAGAATCATGGGTCTTTCGGATATGACCTTAAAAAACGAAGGTCCCGTGTCACGGTAGGCGTTGTCACGTTAACGAACCCTCACTGCTACGGCCCTGAGCGCTAAGCATAGGTCTAAATTTGTGGTACTTCACCTACAGCTGGTGACGTCTCAATATGAGTGAAATATACTCCCGGAGAGACCAACTGACAACGGATGATCAGAAAAGCTCACTTGAGCCAAAAAATAACATCGTTCGCAGCTCGATCGTAAAGAAACTATACCAAACCTTGCCATTGGCATTTTTTGTAGAAGAAATGTTAATGGACATTTTGTGTTTTCATATTGATTTGACGGTCGCTACCAAGATATGTGGTTCATTTCTTTCTCTAGGGATGTTACTGAACGCGGCAAAATGGAATGGATATTAATGTATCTAAAATAACACAAAAACGAAACCCCCCCAAAAAATCGGACTAATCTAATTTATTTTGATTATAATCAAAACGCGACAAAACGTTTTTAAGCCCATACATTTACACGTAATAGTATGAAAACGTGCATTGTTCATGGATGTTATTGTACATATAAATAGCGTGATTTCTAATTTAACTACTGGCATCTTATCATTTCGATTAATGAGGTTCAATTAAATTCAAATATAAATTGAGAAATAAATCTGTTAATTCCTCTTACTTGGCAACTTAGTATACGTTGAGTCTGTTTGAATCGGTTGTGTTTTCTTCTATGTATCTCTTCGGGTTCAACACATACCCGCATGTACAAATTTCACCCTAGATAAATTGATCCTAAATAACGCAAACCTTTAATACACATCGTACTCGTCTGCGTTGATGTGATGCATATATTATACAAGGTATAGAACGGAAATGAAATTCAAATTTATCTTTTAAATATAATGTTCTGTTGACTGCAAGTTGGTAACTACGCTTTATAGGGGGGGGGGGGGGGGGGTGTTGAGAAATTTGTTTTCAAGGGAGCGGGTGATAACCTTAATTCGTTGGTTTGGTTCGAAAGACAGTTTCTTATGGTGGCAGCCAGAATAAAGTAATAAAATATGAAAAGTTAAATTTAATCCTCGTCTTTTCAGTAGATTTCTTTTTATACTACAGTCACAATCGGTCAGAAAAAGAGAGATAAAGAATGAGGAATGATAAAACTGGGAAAAGTTGTGATACCCATACACGCCTGCTTAATATTTTTCATAATATTGATTGATTGATTCGGGTTTTACGCTATTTTGGTGGTTAAGCAACTGAAATATGTTTGGCCTTGAGGGTCCTCAGTGAGCCTAATCTTTTTTCGAAAATCAGGGAAACGATCTTTTGCGTGCGAAGGGGATTGTGATCCCTGACACGGGACACCTTTTAACGTCCTATCCGACGGACATAAAAGTTAAAAATACATATAATTGTTTTGTATATAAACAGTTGCATATTGTAAAATGTTCAATTTGTTCATAATAATTAATGATGATGTTAATAGACAAATGCATTAATACATATGTATGAAGTATACGAACGGTGGATTCTGATTTCCTGTTATCTCTGTAATTTCTGTTTCCCTTGTTCATTGACTTGAATTTCCAAACTGCTGACCTCCTCATAATATAATTATATACTTTCGGTTTTAGCAACACCATTTTCCAGTACCAAGCTCTAAAGCGAGAAGAATTCGATGTCAAACTGAAGACGTAAACATAGGTAGCGACAATTAAAGAACCCTCACTGGTACTGCCCTGAGTGGGTAAGTATAGGTGTGGTACTTCACTTACAGCTGGTGATGTCACCGAGTGAAAAATTCTCAACACGAAAGAAAACAAACATCCAACAAACTAACCAAATCCTAAACACTTTCCTAAAGTCGCCATCCTTTGTTTATACATACAATATGTATAATGGTCAGCATTTGTCGGTTTTTCCCCTTTGTTCGAACATAGGTGGCGCGACGAACACTTAGGTTCAATACACACTTCCGGTAATAAGAGTCAAAGGAAAGCAAGTAATTTCATCGGTCATGCCTACGTGCAGCTGTGTTCCTGGTTGTTCAATCCGCGGTGGTTTGAATTTTCCAAACGACAAAAAGCTTAGGAAACTTTGGATTCTAGCAATCAAAAGAAACTGTGATGAATTTCGCTATAAACTCTTGTGCACTGGGCCACAGAGCGTTGTCTCACAACCATTTTAACGAAAATGACTTTATCGCTGTGACTTCAAAAGGTAAGACCCGTGGGGATCCGGGTTAGAATAGATCCTCAGTACCCCTTGCTTGTCGTAGGAGGCGACTAAATGGGGCGGTCCTTCGGATGAGACTGCAAAAACTGAGGTCCCGTTTCACAGCAGGTGTGGCACCTTTCGGACCACTGGACACGTTAGTGATCGGCAACGTTCAGGACGTCCACGGAAAACGACTGTTAGACAAGATCGTTTTATTGTTACGACGTCGAGATGTAATCGTTTCATGTCATCTCCTAAAGTTGCAGAAGAGTTACGCCGCGTTACTGGAGTAAAGTTATGTGGACAAAGTGTAAGAAACAGGTTCTGTTCAGCACGTTTGCGCGCTCGAAGACCTCTAACTGCAGTGTCACTAACTCATCGTCATCAACAATCCCGCCTTGCACGAGCCAACACGCATCGTCGCTGGATTCAACGGCAATGAATGAGGTGCTTTTTACCAATGAGTCACGTTTTAACGTTGATTTTGCAGATAGAAGAGTTCGTGTTTGGAGACGCAGAAATAAGAGATATGACCAAGAAAACATCATCCAACGTGATCGCTACGGCGGCGGAAGAGTTATGGTTTGGGGTGGAATAAGCCAACAGGGTAAAACTGACCTCGTGACAATAAATGGAACATTAAATTCTCAGAGATACTGTAACAAGATCGTCGTTCCTGTTGTTGTTCCCTTCTTGCGTCAAGGAAATGCGACCATTTTCAGCAAGACAATGCCCGTCCGCATACTGCACAGCATACACAAGGCATTCTCCATTAGAATAATGTTGAGGTATTGAATAAGGAACCTGATAAGGAGCATGAGGCGCCGTTGTATGACTGTTATTGCTGCAAATGGAGACCATACAAAATACTGAAATTGAATGTGACTTTACGACCCTACCCTTTATCAGTTTAACGTTCTTTTCACGCATAACGGAAGAAGATTGGTCGATCAAACTGGACCTTTTTGTTTTGTGATGAAAACCCCATGTATCAATTTCATTATGAATGGTATATATTATTTTCATTACTGTGTGTTTCATTAGATATTTTAAATTGCTAAACTTATTTTGCTCGGTATATAATCAATCAATCACAACGTAAGTAACATTCCGAATTAAATATTTTTAAATGGTATTTAAACGATGTTTAGTTAACATTATGTTGGATATGAAAGTGTATGCTGTTTTCTTTGGGGGTGAGGGGATGTACATGTATAAAAGTGTAACAATAAAGCACATACTTTGTACTTAAAAGGGACTATCAAATGCGGTTGAGGGGTTTCAGACTTTGGAGAAAATAACGATTTGGGGTTATAGAATCACACGTGATTGTAAATACAGTCCTATTTTGACATCAGTATTTTGTCTGTTCAAATTTATTTTTGTTTTTAACATATTTGATTAGGTTTTTTGTGGTTTTTTTTTATTTCCACCAAGCGAAAAATTTTGAAATATCAGACAACTTCAAAGTATGCAATGAAATTGTCGAACGTGTAAACTTAATATTGGGTTTGCTTTTTCATTCACTCGCACAAGATCATGACCACAATTATGTTTAGCCGTGAGAAGAAGACGATGATGGTGCAATTAAAGGACTTCCAAAAATGTCATAACGGCAAAGACTAACAATGATCTTTAACCTTCTGTTGAGAGTTTTAATGTATAAATTATTATGCATGTATTATTTGCTGCTAAACCTTCCAACCACAGATGTATTTAGCTTCCATCAAGAAGAGAGTTTTATTTGTTTTCCGCCACGCTCAACAATTTTTCAGTTATCTGGTGGCGTCCAGTTTTTATTGGTGGACGAGAGAACCCAGATACACTGTACCAGGGACGAGACCACCGATCTTCCGAAAGTAAATTGGCAAACTTTCTCAAATATATCGGCACGAGCGAGAATTGAACCCACGCCGACTAGGGGTGAGAGGCCTTGTTATTTTGAGCACGATGCTCTAACCACTCGGCCACTTCTCATGTAGAATCTTTTGAATGAATTCTGCTTCATAAGAATACAAAAATATAGAAATGACCGATCACTAGATATAGATATTTCCTTTTACCATGATTGATTGATTATGTGTTGTTTAATGTCCCTCTCGAGAATCTGTCACTCATGTAGAGACATCACCATTGGCGGTGAAAAAGCTGCAAATTTAAGCCTATGCTCGGCGCTCAGGTCCTTTGAGCAGGGAGGGATCTTTATCGTGCCACACCTGCTGTGACATGACGCCTCGGCTTTTGCGGTCTCATCCGAAGGACCTTCCCATGTAGTAACCCCTTACGACAGGCAAGTGGTGCTCCGCATCTATTCTACCTTTTTTTTGACGAAGCAACTGTCTATGATGTCAAAAAAGTCTCGTCTTAATTTATTGTGAGGTATGGTCGTGTAAAGTGTTGTAAAATCATACGTTTTATTGTTGTTAATTTGAGAATAGTTTTTTGATTCCAAATTCATTAAAAGTTCTTTAGAATGTTTAAGAATCCACATTTGATTTACCTGGTTTATAACCGGTCGCGGTAGCTCAGTGGTTAGAGCGTTCGCTTCGTAACCGGGAAGTCGTGAGTTCGAGCCCCGCTCGTGCCATGGCCGCGTCAAACCTAAGACGAAAAATAGGTAGTGATTGCTCCTTCGCCAAACGCTCGGCATTTAGAAGTGAGAATCACGGTTCTTTCGGATATGACCTTAAAAACGGAGGTCCCGTGTCACGGTAGGCGTTGTCACGTTAAAGAACCCTCACTGCTACGGCCCTGAGCGCTAAGCATAGGTCTAAATTTGTGGTACTTCACCTACAGCTGGTGATGATGTCTCAATATGAGTGAAAAATTCTCAACGGGATGTAAAACTAACAAGAAACAAGAAACTTGGTTTATAATGTTTCACACTGGTCTTGCTTCTTTGTATAACCAACTTCTAAATTTATCAATTGGAAACCAACTTTTAATTTTGTCGCTTTTTTCGTATTTCATACACAACTCTAGATAACATTCGGTTGATTGATTGATTAAATATTAATGTAACGTCCTGCTCGAGAATTTTTCACTCATATGGAGACGTCATCATTGCCGGTGAAGGGCTGCCTATGCTCGGCGTTTATGGCCTTTGAGCAGGGATGGATCTTTTACGTGCCACACCTGCTGTGACACGGGACCTCGGTTTTGCGATCTCATCCTAAGGACCACCTCATTTAGACACCTTACGACAAGCAAGGGGTACTGAGGATCTATTCTAACAACCCGGATCCCCACGGGGTCATCATTTAAGAGATAACATTTGGATTATATGTGTTAATTTCATGGGAAGACAATTTCAAGAAATATATGTCTGGCACGACAGAGACACAGTCAGTTTCTTTTTACCCTGCAACTTCCCTCAAAAGTTCCCCTCAACCAGAATTATGATTGATGGGACCGAGAACCCAAACCCCCTTGTTGCACAACAGTCAACGTTCTCTGGGGGCGTCCGTGGCTAAGTGGTTAGAGCATCACGCTCTAAATCACAAAGCCTCTAACCTCTAGTCGGCGCGGGTTCGAATTTCGTTCGCGCCGATATATGTGAGAAAGTTTGCCAGTGTACTTTCCGAAGGTGGGTGGTCTCTTCCCGGGTACGTTTGTATCTGAGTTCTCTCCGCCACCAACATATAACTGAAAAATTGTTGAGTGTGGCGGAAAACATCAAAACAATCAATCCCACTTATAAAAACAGAAACGTTGTAGAGAAGCTAGTTGGTGGTATGCCTGGGGGACTTGTATGATACATTTCTCTAGTATGTGGAGAGTCTACCAGTGATAGGCAAGCTGTTGAACATAGCTCTCTCCTTAACATACGTAACCCTGGAGACTCCATAATGTCCGATAAAGGATACAATGTGCTGGAACTGTTTGCCCCAAAAGAAGGAAAGGTTAACATTCCAACATTATTAGGAAGCAAAACCGTATGTCAAATAAGATTGTTTTAAGAACCAGAGAGATTTCTAGCAAGCGAGTACACATAGAGAGATTGAGTGGACTTGTCTACCATTCAAAAGTTTGAAAGGACCTCTTAACTTTACAGAAACAAAATTAGCAAGTGGAATTTCTAATATATAAAACATAAATGGTACCAATTTTCATGCACCAGATGCGCATTTCGACAAATACCGTCTCTTCAGTGATGCTAAAGTCAACAATGTTGGAAATCCGAAATAAGAACAAACTTGGAAGAGCTGGGAAAAAAAATTAAAATGCCAAATAGTGGAACCAAATCTGGCAATGGATCAGAGCTATGCACGAGGGAGATAATCCTTAATTTGTTTCATTCTATGTAATTTTCGAAAGTGCATTGTTCCTTGGCATACATATCAGAATCAGTTGTGATGGCAATGTTTATGGATGATGTTTAAAGATTACAATATATACAGGATTGTATTCTAACAATGCTCTATATGTTCAGAAATTGGAATAAGATGGACTAAGATATGTACACAATTATATTCATACAGCTACATTCAAGATTGAATGCAGTTGTGTCATAAATAAATGTACATTATCGTTGAAAATATTAAAGGGACATTTACATGATTTGAGCTAAAAATGTTCTAAATTTGATTTGTCCATTTAGCTCAGTGGTTAGAGCGTTCGCTTCGTAACTGGGAGGTCGTGAGTTCGAGCCCCGCTCGTGCCATGGCCGCGTCAAACCTAAGACGAAAAATAGGTAGTGATTGCTCCTTCGCCAAACGCTCGGCATTTAGAAGTGAGAATCACCCAGATATACGCCTTTTTGAGAAATGGGCTCCGTAAGTCGTCGCACGTTCAGTTTTGTATCTGGTGAGCAGTTGTTTTAGCGAATGCAATGCCCTCTGATGTAATAATGAGACATAAAATGACAAATGCAATGAAGCATAATAGGATTAACAAAGAAAGCAAAACAACAGATTGAAACTAAATACAATTAAGAATGTCAGATTTAGAATTTTAAACGTAACGAATGCAATAAAGTAAGATGGAGGTAAGGATATCACACATATTATAATCAAAGATGTAAGAATGAAGAAAGACGAAAGCAAATGGAAATATAATGTGACATGGAATTAAGGATGTCGTGTAGCAAATCCAAATTTAGAATTAAGAATGTAAATTGAGATCTTTTAAGGTAACATGGAATTGAAAATGTTAGAATTAAGAATACAAGAAGGATACATAGAATGGCGGCAATTCCCTCCCATACACATGCGTTTCCAACTTCCTATTGTAGTATTTCAATGATACAGCTGTTTTTGACAAAAGTTAAATGTAAATCGGAGTCATTTATGTTTTCCTTATTCCTGTACTGATTGGCTTTTTATAATAAAGTGATTATAACTGTTGTTGACGAACGCTGTTGTAAGAAGAATCATTTGCTTTCACATATAAACGATCAGCTGTAGAGGTTTGGAACACTCCCAAGCAAAGTTAGTCAAGATATTGTTTGTTTCCAGAAACCAAACCAAACAATCGCTAATCACCCGTTCCATGGTTTTACGTATACAGCTAGTTCAGTACAGGGATAATTGTTTGGATCATAGTAGTCCGTCCCATATTTGGGGAGATTTGGGAAGTGGCCAAGCTGGTCATCGAATGATTTAGCTGAAATATTTTGTAAGCTTAAATTGTCAAATGCCAACGAGTAAACTATAATTATTGTAATTAGAATATTCATTAGACTGTATGATAACTGGAAAGTGAGAGATCAATTTCGCGGCAGATCGCAATGAACAGTCCAATTTATATCAAAAGTAAAGACGTATCTATCTACTGAAGAGTATGAATCATAATGTGTATACAAAGATCATGATGCGATATTCATAAGTCGTCCTTTCTTTTTTTTTTATCCTTGTTGGTTTATTTACCACATCTCCATGCAGGGGAATATGCATTTAAATCGCACACACGAAGATAAGGTGGTGGTGGCTGTTTAGAAGGCGGTTCGGATGAATATAATGCAGAGATAAAGAGGAATATTTCATACAAAGTTGACGAGTGTTGATGGTTGTGTTGTGCAATGCCAGTGTCAATGTGCTGTTGGAATGGGTCCATCTGCTGCGTGTGTACAGTACTATTTGCATTACAAATGTTTTGTGAATGTGGTGAAACTGTAACAGGCATTCAAAATTTCCAAACATTTCACCAAACTAAACCATATAGAAACAGTCTATCAAGGCCAAATACTTACCTTCGCCATATCGAGACCTAAAATTTAACGTTCCATTATTAATCAGATGCAGCTTCAAACTTGAGATCTCACCTCTAGTCGGCGCGGGTTCGAATCTCGGTCGCGCCGATATATGTGAGAAAGTTTGCCAGTTTACTTTCGGAAGTTCGGTAGTCTCTTCCCGGGTACACTATATCTGGGTTCTCTCCTCCACCTACAAAAACTGGACGCCACTATATAACTGAAAAATTGTTAAGTGTGGCGAAAAACAACCAATTCAATTCAACTTGAGACGTTCAATATAGGTAGTAATTGTTCCTTCGCCGAGCACTCGACAAGCGATTCATTGCATTTGCTATTTTACATGGCAAATGCAATGAATGTCTTTGGTTTACAGGAATTTCAAGATATATCTACATTACAAACCCTAAAATGTGGTATTTTTGTGTTTAAAACACATCCATATTTGACTGCATCACCTGATGCTATCATTGATGACAACAAAGTAGTGAAAATCAGATGTCCATACACAGCAGAAAAAAAAAAAAGAAAAAGAATTTGTCCTTTATCTTCAAAATGTGAATCGTACACTGAAACTTGACAAATCTTATGGCTATTATTATCAAATGCAAGGACAACTGTTCAGTTCAGGTGAAAGGGAAGTGTTTTTATAGTTTACACTTTAAAAGACATGACGACAATTAAAGTACTGGAAAACATCTTCAGTTGCCATTTAAAGAAATCTGTATTAAACAAATTCTATTACCAAGTAAATGCCGAATCAATCTTAAAAGAACGCCTGACTTGTAGCATTGGTAGACATTTGGCATGCACATATTAACATATCGAATAGTGATCACTATAGAATATACCTCGTTTTGGTGCATGACCATGATTTGAACTGAAAATTTTGAAATTCTAATTCCCCATTTTTTAATGGTACAATTCTTAGCTCGGGTATTTTAAATGGTCGGCAAAACTTTCTACGCCGGTTATTGAGTTGCAAGCATGGTAAAGCACTAGCAAGTCTTTTTTAACGTAAAACAAGGCTGATCATGGCATATTTTAGTTGACATGAATTACTTAATACAAAATGAGATGTGACACTAGAAACTGTTTAACAACTGTACTGTGTTAAGAATTAAATGTTACATTTAAACTGCTTAGAATATTTAACCTATGTCTCTTGTAACTCGACAACTGGCATTCAGCTTTTTTTAATGACCATTTGAAATACCTTAGTTAAACATCGTATTAAAAAAATCAAAAATAAAGAAATAATTGATTGATTGATTGATTGTTTGTTTTACGTCCCGTCGAGAATTTTTCACTCATATTGAGACGTCACCAGCTGTAGGTGAAGTACCACAAATTTAGACCTATGCTTAGCGCTCAGGGCCGTAGCAGTGAGGGTTCTTTAACGTGCCAACGCCTACCGTGACACGGGACGTCCGTTAGTCCTACTAAGTTATGCCAATATTTATAAAAGTTTAAATTGCGCTTCTGAAACCGATATACACCAAAAGCTGCCTACTAATTATGCGCAGATTATCGTCTATTGGCTTAGGAACTAATATTAAATGAGATGAATCAATAGTTTTTGTCTCTTTATCGCAGAAAAAAATCGAAGAACATTTCTCTAACTTTGAATTAGAATGCAATATAATAGAATTTGTCTTTAAGAATTTTCATTTATTGAACGCTTATCCCCCCCCCCCCCCCACACACACACACTCACTCTCTGTTTGATTTTCACGACAGTAATAAAATGAGAGTGGAAATGTAAGATTGCACCAATAAAGAGAACAATGCCTACTCGACACCTCCATCAGATTTAGCGATTGGGGAATATTAACTTTTTCTTGAAGGTTTTATTGTAGCCCCCCTCCCCCCCCCCCCCCCCCCCAAAAAAAAACAACAAAAACTACGGCCCTGAAAATATCACATGTAAATATACATGATACGCAAGTTATAATTCGAAAATAATCCTTGTACCACATAATTTTTGCTGACGTCATAAAGTATCTAACACTGAGAGAGAGAGAGAATATACACCCGCAATGATTATATCTAGATCCGCGCATTTTATCCTGAATACATTTCTACATTTCCATATAGCTACTTGTAAAATATCAATTTTACAAAACATGGTACTTGTAGACCTACAGTACACATATTAATTCATCGTCTTATTATTTTTGTTTTTCATTTTTATAGAAAATGAGCTCTGCATCGGTCACCTGTGGGACCAGGGAAGTTAATGATGAAAATTACGAACTTATGCCTACCCATTAGCAGGCTATTTCACTGCCTTTCTATGTAACGGAACTTTTAAGTCCGATTTTCACGTTTTGTCCCTGATTCACTTCGGACTAAGCTTACCGCTGGTCGTATGCCTTTTTTGAGAAACAGACTCCAGGGGAACTGAGTACGCAGAAAACCTCCGTCACAGATTCTCGTAAAGAAGTCCAGCTTCGAAACCCAAGTATCCGATAATGAAAGTAAATCGGGCACTTGGCTTGCGAAGATAGGAAAAGTCGTATCCGGGTGCCACGTCTCCATGAGAAGCAACCAATCAGGGCACGACTTAATCTAAAGGAAAACTTTGTCGTAAGTAAACATTCTGGGTACGAGTTCTCCATTAGCAGTCAAACTTTCAGTTTCGTATCGGGGGAGCAAGTTGTGGCGAACGCAGTGCCCCCTGACGTAATAATGAAACGAATGCAATGAAGCATAATGGGATTAACAAGGAAAGCGGAATGACTGATTGAGTCTCGTTAGAATCAAGTATGTCAGGTTGCAAAATCTAAATTATGATTTAAAATGTAACGAATGCAATAATGTGAGATGGAATTAAGAATATCATATATATTATAATTAAAGATGTAAGAGTGAAGCAAATAGAAAATTGAAATAAGATAAGGTAACATGGAATTGAAAATGTCATGTAGTAAAATCAAAGTTAGAATAAGAATACCAAAAAGATGCATAGAACTATTGCGGTAATTCCTTCTATGCATGTGAATTTATCAATAGAATATAAAACATCAGAATCTTTTGTTTATTTGGTTGGGTTTTTATTATTATTTTATTTCATTTATTTTTTTATTAATTTATTATTAGTATTATTTAAGAAAAACTTTTTTTTTTAAATTCCACAGATAAAAGATTCCAGCATGGAAATGTTTTATAGAAGGATCCAAGGATAGCGACAGTGTAACATCTTCCTCTGTTCATAACGATATGTTCCCCCTTTTTTTCAAAGAAGAGGGGCATATTGCTTTGTAATTGTCGGACGTTAGACCACGTGTTGTCCGCTCAGTACCTTGAAAACCATTTAGAGGTATTAAATGTGGGTTGGTTATGTGGAGTAGATGACTTCTATTGATTTACCGGCAAGGGTGAGTGAAATATTCTCAGTCGGGACGTTAAACAATATACAATCAATCTATTGATTTTCACGTCAAAATGTCAAGGTCAATCCATTTTGGATATAGGAAGATACTGTCCGCTTAATATGTTGAATATCTTAAGAATCCTTTCCTTAACAGACGACATCAAACTTGGTACATCCTGATGAGTAGATGACCTCAGTTTTTGCGGTCCCGTCTGAAGGACCACCTCATTTATTCTCCTCTTACGACAAACAAGGGACACCGAGGACCTATTCATACCTGGATCCCTCGCACGAAGAGGTTCATTGGCTTTTAAATTAAAAAATCTTACTTCTGATGTTGTTAACAAACCCCTAACCCCTGGGATCATGAAAGTTACAATTTTGATAAAGGGATATCCGCTCCCTTTAAATATCCATTTAGTATCAATAGAATTAAAGAAGATAGTACACAAATGTTTTATACACAACTTCATACCAAATTTGATAAAAAATTGAAATGGTAATTATCAAGAACTCTAAAATGTTAATTGTTAACACACATATTTAATCATTATGACAATTTGAACCCACCCTGATACGAAAACCCTACCCCTGGGGTCCTAAAATTTTCAACTTGGATAAAAGGCTATATGTACCTTCTCTTTCTAATTATCCATTTAGTATATCAATAGAAATAAAGAAAATGCTATTTAAATGTTTTGCACATACATGTAGACATTATATGGAATACTTTTGGGAGAGGCTTTACACGACAATGCAATTAGCATTTCTTACAGATGTGCGGTTGTAAAGATTTTTGAAAGTTGGTCATTTTTAGCAGTTTTTGCCCCGCCAATAAGGCCCTGGAGTCCTGATATTTACACTTCATGTCCCCCTTGTTCTGAAGATGTTTCGTAGCAAATAATAATAAAAAAAAAAAAAAGGTGGTGGTATTTATTAAGAGAAAGTCCATGTTAAATTGTTACACGTAACGACCAATTGCAAGTGACTAAAGTAACATAAAAATAATGGAATATAAATTTAATTTAAAGCTGCGGTACGCGGTTGATTGATTGTTTGTTCTACGTCCCGTCGAGAATTTTTCACTCATATTGAGACGTCACCAGCTGTAGGTGAAGTACCAAGAATTTAGACCTATGCTTAGCGCTCAGGGCCGTAGCAGTGAGGGTTCTTTAACGTGCCAACGCCTACCGTGAACGGGACCTCCGTTTTTAAGGTTATATCCGAAAGACCCGTGATTCTCACTAATAAATGCCGAGCGTTTGGCGAAGGAGCAATCACTACCTATTTTTCGTCGTAGGTTTGACGAGGCCATGGCACGAGCGGGGCTCGAACTCACGACCTCCCGGTTGCCAAGTGAACGCTCTAACCACTGAGCTACCGCTGCTGTGTCGGGTTCAGTATATGTTCATCTCTGTAAATTCATGTACAAGTTCGCAAGTCCTGCAGCGGATGTTTGTGTAATCACTTTCCGCTCTTGTGTATTTTTGTTGAAATAATACATACCATTTTTTAAAAATGTGTTTTGATCTCATTTTTACGAAGTGTAGCTTTTTGAACATGAAGTGAAGGTGTATGTACTACACAGTAATTAGTGAACGAAATGGCGAATGCGGAGCAGGGCCATAAAGTTGTCGACAATATAGGCTAAGTGCCAGATCTGTAGTTTGGAAGAATATGTAGCTTAAAAAAGATTGAGGATGGTGAAATAGATGAGAACGTTGCAATGTGCACGTTATGTGGTGATTTCATGAAGTATGCGAGAGGAGGGGCATCGGATGTGACATCTTGCTTAAGTAGGTTGTTGTTTTGGGGTTTTTTTTCGTTTGTTTTAGTGAATACGCGGAATTCGACCAAGCTTCCGCAAGTTTAAAGTATTCAATGTATAACGATTTTATATCTAGTGAATGGATGGTGATATTTTTGTAATCGTGGTATTATTTTGAAGGGTTCATCAAATAAAAATACTCCAACATAGGAATTGTCAAACTTGATTTATTTCACCTAGAATTTTACATCGAAGTATATGGACAGATTTTTATTAAAAAGAAATTATATTCTCTTGGTAAAATGTTACATGCACTTTCACTTTACAAATATATCATTTATTTTTAGAAAATTAGATTTTCTTATTTTTACTAAGGTCGTATAACTCTTAGAAAGAGTCTCAAGTGCAAGTTGGCCAGCTTCTATTCATTTACCAATCCCTTGTTGTCTTTTGATGAGTTTTTAGAAATGATAGTGGCTATATTGTTAGATATACCTTTTTTATCTGTGGTTATTTGATTTCCTACCTTCAGATATTGGTATGTATTAGCAGAACCTTTTCCCATTCCAAACTTTATTTATACTGTTGGAGTATGCGTATTTAGACTCAAAACAAATGTTTTCCAGGATTTTCGTTTACTTACTTTTATGGTTCTACAAACCTTTGCTCGTTATATGCGAAAATTATTCAGATTTGAAGTAGGTGATCTATTGAATAGTCTTTCTGGTTTTTGCGAGCTTTAATTGCCTCATTGCATTCTTCTGTAAACTATTTTTTTTTTATTTTACTACAATTTGTCGAAGTTTTAGGTATGCATTTATATCATACCTATAATATAGTTTCGGTAAATATTTGAATAGAGTCTGGATGGTTTTCGAACTTTTCAACTGAGATATTTTGCATACACAGAGCTTCGAAATATGACCAATCAGCTTTGTCGAGTTTACAGTTTTTGACAGGATTGTTTTCTGAAGAATCATTTATTTTAAGAATAATAGGGAAATGATAGCCCCCCCCCCCCCCCCAATCATCATGTACAGACCAGTTTAAATCCAAAAGTAAAGAGGGATCCACTATGCTAATATCAGTTGAAGAATATGAAGCATTGCCTGGGTGAAGATACGTTTTAGATTGTGGTGCGATATTGCATCTTCGAGTTTTTTACATCCCATTAGGACCCGGGTTAGAATAGGTCGTCAGTACCCCCTTGCCAGTCGACTAAATGGGGCGGTCCTTCGGATGAGACCGCAAAAACCGAAGTCCCATGTCACAGCGGGTGACGATAAAGATCCCTCCCTGCTCAGAAGCCCTGACCGCCTAGCATAGGCCTAAATTTTGCAGTCCTTCACAGCCAATGGTGACGTCTCCATATAAGTGAAAAATTCCCAAGCGGGAAGTTAAATAATATATAATCAATCAATAAAACGAGGTTTTGTTTTTTTTTACCTTTATTCGTCATTTTATCACTACCCCATAGCGGGTTATCGGCGTTGAAATCGCCCATAAGTATGAAAGGAGCTGGAAATTGTATTAAATTTAGAAGTTCCTGAGACTGTAGTTGATAGTTTGGAGGAATACAAACGGAACAAAGGGTAATGTTTTAACAAGGGAAAGACGAATGCTATTGTTTGAAAATTTGTATTCAAATTATTTCGCTATGTATATGGGTACCTTACGATAAATATGTTACTTAGAAAACCAACATTTTTCGATATTAACGAAGGAACAAGAGTGAAAAAAATGTAAAACTCACAGCTATGTTTGTAAGTACATAAATGTACTAGTCACCATCGGCTACAGAAACTGTATCAACTTCTAATAGGACTAATTTCCTCAGCGATATTCGAGAAAATTAGTCCCAACTGGAGGTCATTGTCTTCAATCAATTCTCTGTCGCTCGCTCTTCTTAAGGTTATCGATTGGAACTGGTGGCTTGGGAAGGAAGCAGGTTTCCAAATTCGAAGCTTTTTCAAAAATGTTTGCTCCAAATTCCAGCTACAAATGTCGACTCGGAGAGTTTTCTCTAAAACAGGGAACATTTTTACAGCTTAAAGGGCTAATATTAAATTGACATGCTAACTTGTCTGAGAAAAAAATATAAAGTAAGCTTTCATAAGGTAGTTGTCATAAAAATTAAGATTAGTCCATTTCCATCAACTGTTCACAAAACAATCTGTCAAATAATTTTGCTATAGTCTTTCTTTCTGTTAGATTATATTCATGTTGCTAAGTCAGCTGTGTTTCTTCTTGATGTAGCTTTCTTGTTCAAGAAATAAAGATTTAACAAATGCATTTTACCTCTGTGTTATGTTTAAATAACTAATGTTGAAATGTATCTACCAATTTCCACAAATACGAAAAATGCCTTTTAAATAAACAAAAAAAACCTGAAACAAGACATTGAAGAAAAACCTTTGTAGTATACGTGGTAATTACCTCGGTGCTTGGCTGAATATTGTCGTATACTGCGATACTCTTGTTTTCGTGGTACCTAATTTTATGATATATGTAATATTGTGATTTACATCATACGACTTTTGGTAAAATGCTTCCGTTAAAAGTACAATATCGAATGGCGAAGTAAACAATGTGTAAATCGTAGTCATAAATTCCGTAACCGGGAGGTCGTGAGTTCGAGCCCCGCTCGTGTCATGGCCGCGTCAAACCTAAGACGAAAAATAGGTAGTGATTGCTCCTTCGCCAAACGCTCGGCATTTAGAAGTGAGAATCACGGGTCTTTCGGATATGACCTTAAAAACGGAGGTCCCGTGTCACGGTAGGCGTTGGCACGTTGAAGAACCCTCACTGCTACGGCCCTGAGCGCTAAGCATAGGTCTAAATTTGTGGTACTTCACCTACAGCTGGTGACGTCTCAATATGAGTGAAAAATTCTCGACGGGACGTAAAACAAACAACAACATAAATTCCCAAGACATATACAAGTTCGAGTATAGGGCAACACGGACCTCCGACAAAGCGAAGGTAGGATCAGGTGTCATGGAGGAGTAAGCATCCTCTGCTGACCGGTCACACCCGCCGTTAGCCCTTAGTCGAAATTAGGTAAACGGGATTATCCGTAATCAAAGTTAGTATGAAAAATGACAGCCTAACAAAAGGTATGAAACAAATCATATGTCCCAGAGACACTTTATAATCGCAAACAAGGTCATTATAGCGACCGTAAAATTTGCGAAATGATGACTTCAAACGAGATTCGTTATAACCCTGTAACGTCAATTTTTTGTCAGTAGTTGACCTCGCTTTAAAAAATTCTCATACGCATGGCATGCTCTCGCGTTTCGAATCAACTGGGAGATATACACACCATAAGCAGGCGAAATATATAGATTAATTGAATTAATATTTACCTCAATGTGCAGTTTCTCAAAATATATGAAAAAGAATTCTGCGAAAATGATTAAAAAGAAAAGAAAACATACGAAATATCGTGTCCTTGGATATTACTTGTTACTGATCGACAAACAAATTCTTCTGGTCGAGACGAGTATCACAGCAACTTTCGAGTTACAATGTACCACGAAAAAAGTTTTCCCTAGGAATGATGCGTTTGTGTGTTATCTACAACACGATACCGTCGAGGGGCTACAAGGACACATTCTAGACATTAATGATCATCGCCATCCAGTACACTGATGCAAAAGTTATTTAATCGGATGAACAAAGAAGAATAAAAGCTTAAACTGATTGAGTTTTTTTTAAATAGAATGTCTGTGACAATGCATCTCAAAATTACGGACTACTTCAAGGAAGAAGAAATAAAACTGCATAGACATTTTGTAAGTAACTCTCTAAATGGTATTAAAGCAATATAAGCTGTAACTGACGGTAAATAAATTGAAAAATAAAAGACCAAACATAGGAATATATTTTTGATTGAACATATATAATTGCATAGAATGAGAGTGAATCTGAAGCAATAAACCCTCAAATCAGCAAAACATGTCGATTCACGAATCACTGTCATCCCGATAGTAATTCCTGCTCTTAATCTCCGATGTGCACTGACCTCGGAAGTCGCCAGTTCGAGAAAATGCGAAAGAGAAGCGCTGCGCACGTGTCAGATTTGTAAACAATATGCCAAATTATAGCCATTTATTGATAACATTTCATTTGAGTAGTATATTTGCATAATTCAATTATTTTCTTAAACTTATAATACTTAAAGTCATTCATGACACGTAATATTTTAAAACAAACGAAATGTGTGGTTACTCACGTCAGTCTCCGTGTTTGTATGACCTCGGTCTCAGTGCAACCGATTATGTTCGGCAATCATCGTTTCCATGTTCGTGTATACGATGCATTGGCGGTTTATACGAAACGCTCATTGTAAGTATGCTCTCAATCCCTTGTTTATTTTGCTGACTTTTTCTCAAGATCTTGAGGATTTTATAAGTTATACCGATAGGTGTCAATTGGTGCATAATTCTGTATTTGAAAAATACCGTCAGTAACAGTCTGTATTGCTTTACGGATAGGTTTTTCGCTGGGCATGTATTTCACATTGAAATTGTTGGATTAGTTGATATTGTTTTCTTTACTATAATGGAAAAGTGAAAACAAGAACATTGATCAACCGTACAAATCCTATAAAGAATACAAAATTAAGAGTAGGAAAATCACTTTCTCCAGTACACACTAGAGGTGAAATCATGTTCATAGGACTAAGCATCTCTTGTCGACTGTCCACATCCGCAATGAGTCCTAGATCTTCATCACTTAAACAGAGTAATCAGTATGATTGATTATATATATATCATTTAACGTCCCGCTCGAGAATCTTTTACTCATATGAAGACGTCACCATTGCTGAAGAAGGACTGCAAACTTAACCAGTTTGTAAATAGTTGTCTAACAATTGGTATAAAACACGTCAGATAGCATTCGACATTAAATCATTTTGCGCAAAAATCATAAAATGACAATTTTCCCAGACCTTTCTCAGATTTTGTTGCATAGTTGAATGTCTACACGTTGCGAAAATAACATATTTCTAAAGTTGGAAAATTATATTTTAGACGTAAACGTTAATACTTTTTGACGGCTCTTCAATAAATTTATTGAGACTTCTCCTTTCAGTCTCCAGACGCATGCACACAGACGGTATACAGTGCAATATGTTGTCCAGTGAGAGGAAACGTACAATGACTAGACCAAAATTTTGACAGATTACGCGAGAAAAGAGGTTGAAATAGAATGAGATTCAATTTATACGCGAACTAGAATTTTCGTGGGGTTACTATGACCGTTTGATAAAGCAAGCAACACAGACGCAAAGTTCTGAAAAGTTCTTTTTATCTGAACACGTCATGCGTTTTACAAACATTTTATGTTCCGTTAGTCGCAGCAATACCTTGCCAAGTAGACTAGGCTTGTTTTTGGCACGATAGGCAGAACCAGTAACACAGTGTTGAACTGAAAAAAAAAGTCATTTAATCATAAAATGACGAATGTGAAATTTGACAAAATAATGGGGGTCAGAAAAGACTAGACACGTATTTGGATAAGAATTATGCTATGTGACCCCCAACAAAATCCAACATAAAATTATATGGGGCCAGCAAAAACTAGCAACACATAGGCAAATAAGGAGTATCTTTGAATAAGTAATGTGCCATCTGACCCCCAAGAAACATCACATAAAATTATATAAGAATCAACTAATCTGTTATCTACAAAACACAACCTGCCTGTTACAAAAAGGTGGATAATCTGAAAAATACAGGCAATATAAAATTTAAAAAAATACAGCCCGAGGTGGTAGTAATGGGGTTGGATGGAGGGTAACAATGATTTTCGTTGCAAATTTCCCGTGACTTCTCCTTTTTAGTAAAACAAAGAACAATGATCACATGGCGGTAAGCGACTACGTTGATTGGTTTAAAAGGTCCAAGTCGAAACTTGGGTAAAACCGGGCATTGAAAAGTGTTGTATAATTCAAACAGATCTGTGTAAAATTAGGAGCATTATATAAGTACAAAGTAATATACAAAGACAAGTCACATAAATGTTATTATTTCGCTTTGTATTAAATAGTAACTAATGCTTGGTCAATATAGGGACATGGAAGGGTTTCCTTCAGAATAATGATTTATAATTACGTAATTATAAGAAGCAGGGAATAATCCCATGCTAGAAAAGCGAATGTGGATCCCTTAAGATTGATTGTTTTTCGCCACACTCAACAATTTTTCAGTTATCTGGTGGCGTCCAGTTTTGATTGGTAGAAGAAAGAACCAGATACAATGTACCCGGGAAGAGACCACCGACCTTCCGAAAGAAACTGGCAAACTTTTTCACATATATCGGCGCTAGCGAGAATCGAATTCACGCTGACTACAGGTGAGAGGCCTTGTGATTTTGAGCACGATGCTCTAACCACTCCGCCTTCGACCTATTTATTTATCTCTTAAGAGGCATTTTAAGTAAGTTTTTACACAACACGTTTGTTGTCATTGTGAATCACGTGGTGTAAAATATCGGAGTCCGCATGAAGAAACCTTTGAATTCCTGATGATCTTCACAGTGCAGTTCAAGGCAAATTAATGCATCTACATTCTTCAAATTTGTCATTATGATACGAGTACTATCAGTTTATCGATACGTGTTTTAAAGATCATTTGATTAAATTGTGGAAAATGAGCTGTAATGTCTCTTTAAACGAAACTATTGAAACACTTGTAACAATAACTTATTTTTTCAGTAGTTTGCCTCGATTTAAAAATTTATCACATGCAAAACATGCTTTCGTGTGTCACTTGATTGATTGTTTCTTGCTTATAGCCGCTTGAGCAATCTTTCAGCTATCCTGCGGCTGATTCTATGTAAATGAAAAGGCATGTTATAAAAGCAGTATTTATTTTAAAAGAAATGCTATTTGATAACATGTTAAAATATGGTACTAAAAATGTCAAGATATCACTGTGTATAAAAAAACATCATCATCTAGTTATGATTTTGTACAATCAATTTTTTGTTCACAACTTTTGATAAAAACCAGTTTCATGTAGAAATCATAAAATTTTATTTGAATCAACATTTTTAAAAAGATCTTTCATAGACTGCGTATCAAAATAATTATTTCTTATCAGAGCTGTATCTCCACATTCTAATAAAATATGTTTAACTGTTTGAGGACATTGGCAGAAGACACACTCAGGTGGATCTTCCCTTTGTAGAAGAAACGAATGTGTCATCCGCGAATGTCCTATTCTACATTTAGTAATAATTACATCATCTCGACGTTTAAGAACACTATGTTGTGTTTTACTAACTACAGGATTAATATTGTGTAGCTTGTTATTTACCTTATCATCCCAATCAGACTGCCACAAATGTTTTACATATTCTATAATTAAAGTTTTAAGGTCTGTGTAAGGAATTTTAAAATCAGTAATTGGTAATTATAATGCTTGCTTTGCAGCACTATCAACCTTTTCCCACGTGTTTCCACGTATCCCAATATGACTTGGTATCCAACAATACACTACATTATACCCTCGACGATTTAGCACCACATATTCTTTCAAAATGTTATAAATATACGGGTGGTCAATTTTACAATTTTTAATTGTTTGAAGACAAGAGAGGGAATCGGAATAAATAACATATTTTTTGTGTTCTGACTGTTTTATAAAATTAATTGCTAATTGAATAGCTTTTGCTTCAGCTGTAAAAATTGAACTGTTATCCGGCAAACGCACGGAAAAGATATCATTTCTATGAACAGCAGCGGAGGCAACTTTATTTTTGTCTTTTGAGCAGTAGCTTTTGAAAGTTCCCAAATTGGGATAGTTGGAATTTGCAATTCAGAAATAACATTTAAATCTATTTTAGAGTTTTTAATATGTATTTGGAGTCGCAATCCAAGTGGTTTAATGACTTTGGTTTTTTCGTTATATTTTGTTTCAAATTTAGGGTGGAATACACAGTTATATGACGGGTGTTTGGAATTGGAACGAAGTTTAATGATATACTGAAGACTTAACTTTATACGTCTATTTTTAGTGAAGGTTCGTTTGCTTCTACATAGATGCTATCAATGGGAGAGGTTGGGAAAGCTCCTAAGCAGATATGTATACCTTGGTTATGAATTGCATCTAAGGCTTGGATATACGATTTCCTAGCAGACCCATAAACTATACATCCATAATCTAACTTGGATCGGATTAGAGATCTATAAAACATTTTTGTCTGCACCCCAATGAGTATTGCCGACAACCTTTAAACTATCAAGTGCTTTAGAACATTTAGTTTTAAGCATCTGAATATGTGGAATAAAGGATAATTTACTATCAAAAATTACTCTTAAAAATTTAAATTCTTTAACTATTTTGATTGGAGTTCCATTTAATCTGAGTTCTGAATCATTATGGTGTTTACGTTTTTGACAAAAATGAACGCCTGTTGTTTTTGATTTTGAAAATTTAAAACCATTATTGTCTGCCCAGTCTTGAATTTTATTTAAGCAAAGTCTTTCTATACTTTCCATATTTTTTGAACGATATGAAATACCGAAGTCATCTACAAACAAACAACCTTCGACGTCATTTTTAAGTACCTGTGCTAAACTATTAATTTTAATACTGAATAATGTTAAGGATAAAATACTTCCTTGTGGAACACCATTTTCTTGATCACGTAAGTTAGGAGTAAGTGTGTCACCTGAGAGAGAGAAACACTATATGCAGATGATGATTGATTTGTAGTTGTTGTTTTCCGTCACACTAAACAATTTTTCAGTTATCTGGTGGCGTCCATTTTTTTTATTGGAAGAGAGAACCCAGATAGATGCATCGTGGATGAGACCATTGACTTTCTGAAAGTTACCTAACAAAATTATTCACATATATCGGCGCAAGCAATAATCGAACCCGCGTGGACTAGAAGTGAGAGGTCTTGTGATTTTTAGCGCTCTATCCACCCGGCCAGGATGGCCCTCTAGTGATAATTGAACATTGCTGCAATGTACAGAAATATGATTAGTTGACGGTGGAGAAGCTGAATTCACCCTGTTTGTCACAAAACTGAGTTATTAGTTTGCCCCCTCCCCAAATATCTGTTTTCAGTAAAATATCCAAAGTAAAGCAGATATTCGAACAGATTATTGGAAGACCTGATCACCAAAGATCAGGTAAATACTATCACTAAGAAACTCCAGCATCTTTTAAATATCAACTTTGGAGTATTTGTGGGTAGGATCATGGTGTTTAACAAAGTAGATTTTTGAATGACTAGAACAAGATATGAATATTTTGTTCGATTGATTGATTTTCCGCCACTCTCAACAATTATTCAGTTATCTGGTGGCGTCCAGGTTTTTATTGATAGAGGATATAACCCAGATACAATGCACCTCGGAAGAGACCATCGACCTTCCGAAAGTAAACTGGCAAACTTTTCATATATATCGGCGCGAGCAAGAATTGTTAGATTTTTGTTGAAGAAGCAACTCTCTCTGTGATGTCAGAAAGCCTATTATTTGATAAAAAGTGAAGATAACTAATAGTGATCAATCTCATAAATCCCATAAAGAAAACGAAATGAATAATGAGGCAATCGCGGATCTCTAGAGGTGGGAGCAGGTGTCTTGGAGGACTACGCATTCTCTGTTGACCGGAAGCACCCGCCTTGAGCTCTCTATATTGAACAGGTAAACGCATTAATCCGTAGTGAAAGTCAGTATCTGAAGAACGGCCTAACAATTGGTATGAAACATGTCAGGCAGCATTTGATCTAACAAAAGGTTGTATTTTCAATTAAGTCATATGTCGAAACAAAATCCAAAACTAGGGTGATGTCAATGGTTTTAAATTTTCCAGAACTAAAACGGCATGCATGCATTTCTGGTCTAAAGGGAAACACCACGATGATCCGCAATTGGAATTAGGTGGTACTCCAATTAGAGTTGTAAAACAGATTAAGTTCTTAGGTGTCATTTTTGATGAGAAGCTCTCTTTCATTCCGCACGTAACAATGCTCAAAGAAAAATGTACAAAAGTCCTTGATATAATAAAGATTGTTGCAAACAACAAGTAACGAAGTTGATAATGTCATCTGCCAACAAGAGCTGTGAACTTGACCCTCTGCCCACATCTCTTGTGAAGCAAGAGGTCACAACTCTCGCTCCCATCATCACGTCCATCATAAATAAGTCACTTGAGAGTGGTTCCTTCCCAACATCTTTTAAAGGAGCTATTGTGACACCACTTCTGAAAAAGGCTTCACTAGACCCTGATGTACCAAAGAACTACCGGCCAGTGTCCAACCTTGCATATGTATCCAAGTTAATTGAGAAGGTTGTAGCAGCACAGATACATAGCTACCTCAGTGAGAATGATCTACTCGAGCCATTCCAAAGTGCTTACCGTCAGGGACATAGTACTGAGACGGCACTTCTGCGAGTTCACAATGATGTGGTTTGTGCCATTGGAGAGCAGAAAGCTGTCTTGCTAGTGCAGTTGGACCTATCGGCTGCCTTTGATACTGTGGATCATTCACGCTTGCTACAAATACTCAAGGACCTTGGAATTAAGGACACTGTGCTCATGTGGTTCGCGTCCTATCTTACCAATCGGACCCAGATTGTCAAAGTGAAGGGGGCAAAATCTGGTGCCACTGAGTTGGGCTGCGGTGTCCCCCAGGGATCGGTCCTTGGGCCTGTCCTATTCAACATCTACACATCATCCCTGGGGACCCTTCTCAGAAAGAACAATGTCTTGTACCACATGTATGCTGACGACAATGAATTGTATATCAGCTTTAAAGTTCAACAGGTTGCTCTTGCAGTCAGTCAGATGGAGTCTTGCTTGAGGTCAGTTCAAACCTGGATGGCTCAACATCACCTCAAGATCAACACAGACAAGACCGAGGTGCTAGTAATATCCTCAAAACAAATGGCATCTAAGCTGCACATACCATCACTGCAAGTAGGAAACGATTCTATCACTCCTGTTGCTAAGGCCAAGGGAGTTGGTGTAACAATTGACCAACACTTAACCATGGAGGCACATATATCATCAGTGTGCAGAGGTGCCTTCATCCACCTTAAGAACCTGAGCCAGCTGAGAAGATATCTAGACAGGGAATCGTTAGAATATGTTGTCCATGCCTTTATAACAACAAAGCTGGACTACTGTAACTCTCTCTTTTGCGGCTTACCATCAACGCAGATCCAGCGGCTTCAATCTATCCAAAATGCTGCTGCCAGAATCATCTCAGGCACCAGCAAATATGACAGAATTACACCTGTACTACGCTCTCTCCATTGGCTTCCAGTTCAGCAAAGAGTCATCTTCAAGACATTGGTGTTGGTGTACAAAACAGTACATAACACAGCCCCATCCTATCTGCAAGAACTCATAACACCTTATGCTCCCTCCAGAATACTGCGGTCCAGTGACCAGAGCCTACTACGAGTGCCATTTACCACCTCAACGGTGATTCAAACTCGAGCCTTTAGTGTTGCTGGCCCTAAACTGTGGAACACTCTTCCGTATGATATCAGAACTGCCACTAGTCGCTGTACCTTCAAATCTAAATTAAAGACTCATCTGTTCACATGCTACAACTAATCTGGGACCTACTATGATCTGTTTTTATATACCTCATTTCACTCATTTTATTGTTGTTTAAATAGCGTTTAGAGCAGTATGGACTTTACGCTTTACAAAATAAATTTATTTATTATTATTAAACACAAAATGGGGAACAGATAAGAATACTCTTCTACATCTGTATCGCTCTCTCATCCGGTCTATCGCACGCGCCCACATGTGTGAGAAAGTTTGCCAGTTTACTTTCGGAAGGTCGGTGGTATCTTCCCGAGTACATTGTATCAGGTTTCTCTCCTCCACAAATAAAAACTGGACGTCACCAGATAACTGAAAAATTGTTGAGTGTGGCGGAAAACAACAATCAATCAATCAATTTCATCCGGTCTAAACTAGACTACGGCTGTATAGTATATGGAGCGGCAAGAAATCCTACATTAAAGTTCTTGGTGCAATCCATCATCAAGGGCTTCGACTGTGCACAGGAGCTTTTCGAACCTTTCCTGTAGATAGTTTGTATATTGAGGCAAGTGAACCACCTCTTGATCTACGTAGAATAAAATTTATCTTCCAAATACATTGTTAATTAAAGGCTAATATTGACAATTCTGCATTTAACTGCGTTTTCTATCCACAGTTTGAAGATTTGTATGAGAAAAAAAAGGACGTGTATAAAATCAATTGGTCTACGAGTCAAAAAACATTTACATGATTCTAACTTCCCTTTGGTCATCATAAAAGCCTCATCACGTTCAGAAATACAACCATGGAAATTACTAAAACCCAAAGTTGACACTTCACTTTCTGAATATAAAAAATCTGAAATAAATTTCGCTATTTTCAAACAAATGTTATGCGAACTAAATCAATCTAAACATTATATAACTGATGTTTATACAGATGGTTCAAAAGACCAAAATAAAGTCGCTGCTGCTGCAGTAATCAATAACAATGTCTTCTCGGCACGACTCCCAAAGGAAGCAACAATTTATACCGCTGAAGCAAAGGATACCCAACTTGCGTTAGAGTACATTAAAATTTATAATGACAAATACTTCACTATATTCTAAGATTCCCTATCTTGTCTACAGTCTATAAGCAACATGAATATTGATCCATACATTTTAAACTAGTACTATCTTCTACCTAAACAAAATAAAATAGTTAAGTTGTGCTGGATTCCTAGTCAAATTGGTATCCATGGTAACAACAAAACAGACAAAGATGAAATGAATGCACTTCAAAATGATATTGTATAATTTAAAATTCATTACACAGATTTGAAATGTATTATAAAACTATATGTAAATGATCTTTGACAAATATATTGGGATTCCTGTGACAGAAGTAAACTTTATTCTATTCAAAACAAAGTAAACAAATCGTGTAACATAGTAATGAAACGCCAGGACGAAGTTTTTATTTCAAGAATACGCATCGGACATTCAAAATTGACACATTCTTATTTATTAAACAGAGAACTTCAACCTCAATGTATATCTTGTGACTGTTCATTAACTATACAACACAATGTAGGGAATGTGGTGATTTTACGCCCACACGAAATAGACTTTTTAATAATGTGCAATCAATGCTTTTTAGAAATGTTGACTATCATATTAACATAAAATATTTACAAGAATGCGACTTTTACAGAAAAATTTGATACTTTATATATAACTTCGTCATATACACAAAATGATATGTATTTTTACCTGTTTACGTATTTTTAACTTTTAGGTCCGTCGGATGGGACGTTAAAGGGTGCCCCGTGTCAAGGATTACAACCCCCTTCGCACGTAAAGGATCGTTTCCTTGATTTTCGAAAAAGAGTAGGCTCACTGGGGGCCTTTAGGGAAACTTCAACTTTCACACCCAATCATATTTCAGTTGCTTAACCGCCGTAAAATGGCTGAAATATTGCCAACTCGGTTTAAAACCACAATCAATCAATAAACTTAGATCACTGTAACGACCATATATATATATATATATTTAGCGAGAGCTAATTTTAGTGACTTGATGATTCCAAGAAATATTACTACTACCTCCGATATGAAATAAATTGTTAGCGATCTCATCACTATGGCTAATAATGTCAACATTATATCCTCAATAAAAATTCTAATACGGAATGTGATTTCTAACCTCAGACAAAACTGTGAGTGCAAATGTTGTTATTTTACCTGATATAGTACATCAATCTGACACCTTATGTCAAACCTTATTTCAAATTCTTTACATATTGGCAAAATGTTAGAGCGTCGGGCTCATAATCACAAAGCCTCTCACCTCTGTCGGCGCGCGTTCGAATCTCGGCCGCGGCGTTATGTGAGCAAGTTTGCCAGTTTACTTGCGGAAGGTCGGTGGTCTCTTCCCAGGTACATTGTATCTGGGTTCTCTCCTCCACCAACAAAAACTGGACGCCACCAGATAACTGAAAAATTGTTGAGTGTGGCGGAAAGCAATAAATAATCAATCAATCAATACTCGGGTATTTACATATACATGAGTATTGGTGCGGACTGGCATAAACAATGACCCCCTATTGTCAAACTTGGCATAAAGTAAAGAGGAAAAGGTTGCTTGTTGGAATAATGTAAAATCATTGTAATTGCGATCAAATCATAACCGGTGTGTGTCGAAGTTTTGGTTTACGTTTGAGTCACTGTTCAAAGTCTGCATCTAATATATGTATGTCTAGGTGATGTAAGCGCTTTGGACTGTGTCTGGATGATCATTCTATCTCTAGTTTCCTAGTATCTCAAAAGGTGTATTGGTTTCAAATGGTAAATTTTCGGTCAAGAATTATTTAGATTTTGATATACATTTGCATAAGGATGTAGGAATGTTAAACTGTTTTTAATTGATAAGCCACTATTTAATTAGGATACTGGTATTCCTTAAATTTGAGGAATCCAGTCTCTCTGAATGCCCTTAATTATTCATGAATGCTTCAGTGTAATTAAGAGGCTGCCCATAGAAAATCAAGCAATATCTAAAAGGTGACACTTGACATATCAGTGCCCATCAATCTTTTTTTTCATTCCTGATTTGTTTTCACCAATATTAATAATCTCCCTTGTCACGATTATATTGATCATGTTTGTTATTAAGTTATTGTCCTTTATAATCATATCAAAAATCAAAATCCAGTATAACTGAATGCAATGGTAATTGGTGTGTACCTATGCGAAGCGTAACTTGACGGTTAAACTACTCGTAAGGGTGCTCACTTCGCAATCGGAAAGTCCCATGCATTGATAACAATTTTTGGCACTCCATCTAGCGCTGATGACGTCCCGAATTAAGTGAAAAATGCTCTCGAATAGGCCGTGAGCAAAATGTATCTGAATTATCACTTTGAACCGTCCAATATTATCAAATAATTGCTTTTGAGATCGGTTGCCTTGTTCGTTTTATTTGTAGTACTCCTGGAAGTATACTTGAGAAAAAAGTCAACTTTCTGAGATAAAGAATAAACAGATTTGGCTGTTTTTGTTTCTGACACGAGAAAGTTGATATCTTTCGATTTTCTGTAGCATCAATTCAAAGGATCTGAGAAACTGGAAATTTACATTGCAAGTATCTGTTATTCATGAAAATGTAAAATTCGATTTATTAAGAAGGATCGTTTGTCTTGGCGTTTTCTATTCATGTTGTATGAAGTACCTGTTCCTTGAGAAATTATTCTTTGAAATACAAAAGCTGTCTGATCATAAACACAAAAGATAGGATTGGCTGTTTTTATTTGTTGTTCATCAAAGATTCTTATTCTTGACAGATGAACGTTAACAAGAGAAAACAATTTGCTATTCGCTCTTTTATGTATAGGTTATAAAAACAAACACGCAACATGCAGAAATGAAGCATTATCAGCACCTCTAATGGGAAGACTCCAGAGATTAATAAGTCTGGGGGAAAATGTATAAGATTACCAAAGACGATATATGTCAGAATAAATTTCGCGAACTTTTATTTCAGAATGTTTTGGCCTCAAGTGCTAACACTTGCACTTACAGAAACAAGTAAATGGTGTGTTTTTCCCCTTGCATTTATACAAATCATTAATGTTTGGAGATGCTTACCTCTTGTAACTAATTGAAAATCGAAAGCAGAATGGCTATCATCTCAGGTCCTCCAGTTCATACATATGCTTCATCAGTTTACATAAAACAGATTTCTATTTGGGTTAGGAGTACTAGTATTTTATTATTTGATGC
The DNA here is from genome assembly GCA_024699665.1 of Ostrea denselamellosa. Classification (NCBI taxonomy): domain Eukaryota; kingdom Metazoa; phylum Mollusca; class Bivalvia; order Ostreida; family Ostreidae; genus Ostrea; species Ostrea denselamellosa. The sequence goes on along the minus strand of JAMZEH010000073.1, from coordinate 6,936,621 downwards.
TTTGGGCTCTGTTACACAATATCAACCCCATGTCAAAACGGTTCGAGAATTCACCTAATTCAGCTACAATCTTGAGTGAACGGTAATCCCGTAATGATGGCTACTTCCATTTTAAATCCTAAAGCTTCTAGTACAAATTTAAGAGACAGGCGCAAGTGCAAATTAATTTAAACAATTTTTGGTAGACATTCCTTAATATTGCCATTGGGTTCGTAATGATTACCAAATTTTCGGTAATGATTACCAAGTTTTCAGTTCCGTGGGGATCCGGCATAGAATAGGTCCTCAGTACCCCTTACTTGTCGTAAAAGGCAACTAAATGGGGTGGTCCTTCTGATGAGACCACAAAAACCCGAGACCCCGTGTAACAGCAGGTGTGGCACATAAAGATCCCTTCCTGCTCAAAGGCCATAAGCGATGCGCATAGGTCTAAATGTTACAGCCCTTCACCGGCAATGGTGTCTCTCCATAGCAGTGTAAAATTCTCCAGAGGAACGTTGAACATCAACCAAATTTCTACACTTATAAAATGTACCGCTAACTAGGAAAAGTCTTCCTCATAATTCGTAATCTCCTACCTGATCAGACTTCAACCCCCATTGTCTGGTTGTTAAAGATTATTGAAAAACGCTTGATAGTTGTTTATTATTTATCGTTCCGCTCGAGAATTTTTCACTCATCGAAACGTCACCATTGCCGGTGAAGGGCTGCAAAACTTACTGTCTCTGAGAAGGGAGGGGTCTTCATTGTGCCACACCTGCTGTGACACGGCAAACTCGGTTTTTGCCGTCTCATCCTGAGGACAGCCCATTTAATCTCCTGTCATGACAATCAAAGGGTACTGATGACCTATACTAACCCGGATTCCCACGGGATTGGCGTTCAACCTAGACTTACCTGTAATCCACTTAAGTCGTTCAGCTATAGTCTGTTTCATAGAAACATCATAGCAAAAGAAGCCAGTAAATAATATTAATTTGATAAATCATCATCGTTACAAAATTCTACTATCAATTGATATTAGCCTTGATGTGTTTTTAAAGGTATTGAAAGAGAGCTGGTATACCGGTTGAGGTTAGTGGGCAAAGGGGGTCTAATATAGTTTTAGGTTTCATACAGCATCATAAAGAATTCCAGAAGTTAATTTCTGTAACTCTTGATAAAGGGTTGTTCAGTGGGTTTACCCTATTTTGTCTGCGTTTGCCCTTCTGTTAACTTTGTAATGTTTATAGGAATTACGAATTTGATCATTGTTTTTTTTTTATCTATCTATACCCTTTTTTTGTCATACATTCATCAAATTTACAGAGAAGGTAAATCACAATGAGAGTCACCATCTAAAAAAGGTTAGGGTAATCTTCAAGCTCACACATTTAGGGTCAAACATACATCAACCAAGATTCGAAACACACTTGCTTTTCTAAAAATGTAAAGTGATCAATATTTTAGAACTCAGCTTCATGCAGTTATTGAACAGGAAAAAGTAACTTGATAACGCCTTCCATATAGAAGTACAATCACATCATTTTATGAAATGCTGTCTGATGCATTTCATACCAATTGTTCGGCCGTTCTTGACACACTGATTCTGAATTCGACCTGATGGGAATATAGGGTTCACGGACGGTGTGATCGGTCGACAGGGGATGTTTACTCCTTCTAGGCACCTGCTCCCACCTCTGGTTTGACCAAGGGTCCGTGTTTGTCCATCTCTCTGATTTGTATTTTCTATAGGAATTACGAGATTGAATATCGTTAGTTATCTTGGCCTCTTCATCTGATGGACAAAACATGTTAGAAATCTTCAACTCATCTTAACTTGAGTCACAATCAAAATTCGCAAAAACCTTTAAGTAAGCACTGATGTTTTACACGCATGCTGGCGTCCGTCTGTGTATTTGGCATTAATAAAATTGATATCAATATGAAGCGTAACTTCTTAGATCACCGGAACAAATGTCTAGAGAGTTGTTGTGATACCATGCACCAAAAAAAAAATTACCACAGCTGTATTTAATTTTTTCAACCAACAAGGGGAGTGGGGCTATACTAGACTTTGGCATGATTATAATCTTGAATTACAGAGTCACTACAACTGATTCTAAAAGTAAGTTAAACGATTTGTATGTATTCTTTGTTTAACGCATTTTCATCATTACATCTAACGAACTACATAGACTTTCTTCATTTTTGCATAAGTCTTTTGTTTTTCCACTGGATCAAAACAAAAATGTAAAGGTGAAGATAACTAACATAATGAAAAGAAAAGGAGATATAACTATTTCATCAAAACCAATTTTAAGAAAGCAATTACAAACTAGCCAGCTGAATCAAAGAGCAGTGGATTGAAATCAAAACTGCAACAGTAAGTAAAATGAAATAGATCATCTTTCAGTTCAGTGCCATGTTTGGGTTAATCAGATCAGTGTAACATTCAAAGTAACGATGTTGCTAAGTTACAGGAGGCAGCACGTTGCCTAAAAATTCAAATGTTGTTTGATATTGATATGGTAGATCTAACTGGTCGCGGTAGCTCAGTGGTTAGAGCGTTCGCTTCGTAACCGGGAGGTCGTGAGTTTGAGCCCCGCTCGTGCCATGGCCGCGTCAAACCTAAGACGAAAAATAGGTAGTGATTGCTCCTTTGCCAAACGCTCGGCATTTAGAAGTGAGAATCACGGGTCTTTCGGATATGACCTTAAAAACGGAGGCCCCGTGTCACGGTAGGCGTTGGAACGTTAAAGAACCCTCACTGCTACGGCCCTGAGCGCTAAGCATAGGTCTAAATTCTTCGTACTTCACCTACAGCTGGTGACGTCTCAATAAGATTGAAAAATTCTCGACGGGACGTAAAACAAACAAACCAATCAATCAATGGTTGATTTACCAACTGTCGCTACCATTTGTAGCATGCAAAGAGAACTTGGCCAAATAACAAAGATAGAGGTTAAAAAAATCTCTTATGTAGGGACGACTTAACTTTGCTATATGACGCTGTAACTAAATATGGTAGTCTGTATGCAATGCTGCATGGATCATGTACAAGAATGTTAAAACTGGACTGCACAGCCCGAAACCCTAACAAGCATTGATAGTGACGTCCTTAATAGGCTGCAAACATCTTGCAGCATTATATGCAAGTGTTTGACATTATTTTCTGACGTTTTGGAAGGTGGTAAGTTTTATAAACCAAACCGTGATTTCACACAGGCAGCAAAATCTCGTCCAAACAATAAACTTTACGATTAATAGTACAGTTCTGAATATACGAGAAGTGGATGGCTGTCCGAAAAAGTTGTAGAAGAAAAAAGAAAAGAATTCTATCATTATAGATGACACTCAGGAACTAATATTATCCACTGAGAAAGTTGGTGGCGGTTTATACAGAAAAATAGTCGATAGAAGCATTGAAATACGTGAAATTAAAGAAAGATAATCTTTAGTTTAATTAGTCTCGTCAGATATCTGGAAGACAGGAACCCCTGTCATAAAATATTCCTGAAAAAGACATTTCTTTGCTTTTAGTAAAAAGAAGCATGTACTGACAAAATGAACTTGAGCATAATTTGTCTGAATTAATGAAATTAGATGAAGGAAATCAGCCCAAAATTTGAAAATGATACAAGAGGTCCACAAAGGTCTTATCAGTCACCTGAGTATTAAATAAAAGTACAGATGTTCTTAAGGGCTAAAAATATAGAAAATATTTCCTGTTCTGAATGTTTAAGCTAAATTCTAATATTCAGCAAAAGTACAATTGTAAAACAAGGTGTGTTCTTAAAACTTAAATGCCCTTGAAATTGCTTATACTGATGAAAGGCTTTACATAATATAAACGCAGTGATTTATTTTTGATCTGCTCTAGAGTCAAAATCACATCGGTACACCCTTTTCTGCTTTTCCTAAATATGCATATAGTTTTCATACCATACCTCGAGTTTTTTACTTGATCATCACCGAAGAGACATTATTTGTCGAAATGCGTATCTGGTGCATCAAAATTGGCACCGTTTGTTTTAAATCGCAACCAATGAGTCGATGACTCTACTGGTGAACTGTTAGTCCCTGTGGGTTTTCACCAGCCTAGTTACGAAGTACTTTGGTATTAGCATGATTTACGGATTAACATTCGCTGTGATAAAATTAACAAATTCATTTCAAAATTAATGACTAACTTTCTCATGCATAGCTCTGATCCTCTATCGGATTTGGCTCCACTATTTGGTTTTTGGTTCTTAGCGGTTTGTTCAGATTTCCAACATTTTTGACTTGAGCATCATTGAGGAGACATTATTTGACGAATTCCGCATCAAAATCGGTGCCGTTTATGTTTTATATTTTTATACCACATCTGCAAACTTGAAAAAGTCTTTCAAATGATAAAGACAATAACGACTATAATAATTTGGCTCCACCCTGGAAACAAACTTTTACCCCCCTAGGATCATGAAATTTACAATTTAAAGGACTACTTACTTCTTCTAAATATCTATTTAGTATCAATAACATTAATTGATTGATTGTATATTGTTGTAATATTTTAAAACAAACAACACGTGTAGTTACCCCAGTCTCCGTCTTTGTATGACCTCGGTCTCAGTGCAACCCGAGTATGTTCGGCAATCATCGTTCCCATGTTCGTGTATACGACGCAATGGCGGTTTATACGAAACGTTCATTGTAAGTATGCTCTCAAACAATATTCGCGTCGTTATTTTGCTGAATTTTTCTTAAGATCTAGTGGATTTTATGAGTTATACCGATAGGTGTCAAATGGTGCATTATTCTGTGGTTGAGAAATACCGTCAGTTTCAGTTTGTATTGCTTTAAAGTTTTCATTATTGAAGTTTTGACTGAAAGGCGATATTTTATTTCGGTTTGCAGCAAGTTTCATTTACCCAATTCACACTTTTTTCCTTCTACTTTATTGATTCAGCGAGGAAGATTGATTCAGCGAGGAAGATTGAAGCCGAAAAGAGTCGTAGGAAAGCAGGAAATAGGAAAGCAGGAAATAAATGAACACCGTCTCGTTATTTCATTTCACCTGATTACACGTGTAATTTAATTATCTCCGTAGAAAAGAACAATCGATGTAGTTTAACTTTAATAAGAATAAAAAACACAAGACAATATAATCTTTTTACCAGATGGAGGCGGCAAAGAGAGATGAAATGTTATGAATTCTATAGAAGTTTTCCTTCAACATCAGAAATTACACTTTTAAACCATGGTTTCGTGCAATATGCATATATCATTATATGCGGAGCACTGACCAATAACAGTAATCTGATTTTTAATTTGTGCGAGCCTCTTTCTATCGAATGTATAATGAGGGTTAATGAATTAAAATTATATTTTTAAAACAGATTGGTGCGTGCAAACAGCATATTATGTGCCTTTTCAATAAATGTTCTCATTGCGCGAGATATAAAAATATAATTGTTTGATTTTCTGTCCCCATTTTGCTATTCGGGGATCGTTTGATCAATGATAATTCGATCATTATGCGAAAAATTGAATTGTGGTGATGGAAATTATTAAAACTAATAATAAGGCAAGCGACCAAGGAAATTTCAAGCGTAACAAATCAGAAAACAGCAGCAAGTTGGTAAATGACGTTTCCTTCATATCAAGTTTTCTTAAACATAGTTGTATTAAATGAAGACATAAATTGTACGTAAATAACATTTAGGAATGCTTATTATCGAGAATGCCCTAAGGATTGATGGACAAAACATGTAAACGATTCTACAGTAATGTCCTTTCCAACATACTTCATCTTATGAAACTAAATAGCTACAATAGTCAATGGGCAGATCATATTTTATTGATTGATTGATTATACATTGTTTAACGTCGCGCTCGAGAATTTTTCACTCATATTGAGACGTCACCAATGCCGGTAAAGAGCTACAAAATTTAGGTCTATGCTCGGCGCTCAGGGCCTTTGAGCAGAGCCCCCGTGTGGACCCAGGTGTGAAAAGAATAGGTCCACGACAACCCCGTTGCCTGTCGTAAGAGGCGACAAAATGGGGTCTTTTTTTGTCTTTTTTTTTTTGCGCAGTTTTTCCAACACGCGAACATTTCCATGTCGATATCAAGCGGTGGCTTTGGGTCAATCAGATAAAATCTTTTTGTCTGAGTATAGATTCCTTGTATCCTCTTGATGCCAGTCTTATTGGAGGCCCGTTTGAACTGGCATCGCCCTTGTTGGCGCTCCGAGGCGGGCGGGGAGCAAGGAATCCGAAATATTTCATTTTACTATGGCTACTTAAAAAAAGTTTCTCAACAGCTTTAGAGACCTCTCATAATGATGAGCAGATTAACCCTGTTAGTGAACACTGGCCCCATTTCATAACATTTCATAAAATCAAACAAAATCTTTAACAAAAGTTTCACCTTTTGTTATACAAAAAGGTCGACAAGGAATTATCGGAACTCCAAAATCAGTCAAAAAGTTGAGATCTGGAGCACTTCTTATAAAAGTTACAAAAAAGCAACATTCTGCTTCCTTGCTAAACTTGAAAGGCCTAGCTGGTATACGCGTTATTGGTAAAACCCACCTTGGGCTTAATCAAAGCAAAGGCATCCTTTTTGACAGAGATCACGACCTGGATGGCATTCATGAACAGGAAATCCAAAACGAATTGAAACCCCAGGGAGTGGTCAATGTCGAAAAGTTTACCAAAAAATCCCTGAATGACAACATTGAACCAACAAATACTTACCTTTTAACATTACCGGTCGCGGTAGCTCAGTGGTTAGAGCGTTCGCGTCGTAACCGGGAGCCCCGCCATGTGCCATGGCCGCGTCAAACCTACGACGATAAATAGGTAGTGATTGCTCCTTTGCCAAACGCTCGGCATTTAGAAGTGAGAATCACGGGTCTTTCGGACTTCTCGATGGGACGTAAAACAAACAAAATCTTTTAACATTTGGAATGCCTACATTTCCAACAAGTATGACGGTCGGGTTTTACCAAATGAAAATATAGATGTTTGTACCAAATCCTCTGCGTTGCTTCAAATGTCAGCGATATGGTCATGGCCAAATAAATTGTAAAGGCTCTGAAGCCTGCTGCAGGTGTGGTGAGGAGGGGCATGATAGCAAAAATTGTCACAAGGAACATAAATGCAAAAATTGCAAAGTTGACCACATGGCTTCCTCTAAACAATGTCCAGTTTGGATTAAAGAAAAACAAATACAAAGGGTTAGAGTAGAAAAACGCATAACTTACCACGAAGCAAAAAAAAAAACACCTTGTCAATATATACAGTGTTCCTAACCCAAATCTGCAATCATATGCAACAGTTTTAAAATCATCCTCAGTGAAGGATATTTCAACTCAAGTTCCCACAGAATTCTGCAACAACAAAACAGTTTCTTTGACGTCTCAGGACAAAGGTAATATAAATTCAGTATCTGCTTTTCCGGGGTCTGCAGCTAAGGCTGTAGCTGTGACCTCTCCAAAGTCTGTAGCTGCAGCCTCTGCAAGACCTGTAGCTGCAGATGCCCCCAAATCATCTGGAAGACGTAACTCATCTCCACAACAAAAAATAACCCAAACAGTATAGCGATCGGTTGCCCAAGGCAGCGAAAGATCCCGTCGCTATACATAACGAATTTGAAGTCTTGGAGGAAATGGAATTTACTTCATCACACTCCTCATCACCAGCTCGGAGTCCGTCTCCAAAACATCGTAAATGGAGAATATTTCCTGTAATACATAAGAAATCATGAATCATCCAATATTTATTCAGTGGAATTGTGGAGGTTTTAGAGTAAATTTCAATGAACTATCGTCACTCGTTCAGAACCATAACTCCGTAGCCATATGTCTACAAGAAGCACATTTGATTTGTTTTTTTGTTTGTTTATAGCCGCCTGAGCAATTTTTCAGCTATCCGGCGGCTGTCACCATTACCGGTGACAGGGCTGCAAATTTAGGCCTATGCTCGGCACTCAGGGCCTTTGAGCAGGGAGGGATCTTTATCGTGCCACACCTACTGCGACACGGGACCTCGGTTTATACGGTCTCATCCGAAAGACCGGCACCCACGTCCCACAGTGGGATTCGAACCCCCGACTCAAGGATCATCAGATCTTTGAGCCCGACGCTCTAACCACTGCGCCACGCGGGCGGTTTAAACACATTTGAAAGAAACAAATAAGATATATATCAAAAGCCACACTATGTACAACCATTACGCTCAAGCAGACCAGGCCTCTAGTGGTTCTTCAATAGCAGTCCATATCAACTACATACATAGCCAAATAAATTTGAATACAAATCTTCAAGCAGTAGCAATTCGTATTGGTTTACAGAAGAATGCAATGCAGCAATTAAAGCTCGCCAAAATGCAGAAAGACTATTCAATAGACCACCTACTTCTTTAATCCTGAATAATGTTCGCATATATTGAGCAAAGCCTCGTAGAGCCATATATACAAGTAAACGAAAATCCTCGAAAACATGTTTCAAATCTAAATTCGCATACTCCTTAAAAGTAGGTTAAACTCAAAGGTCACTGTCATAAAGTCAAAACGTTGGTACTAAAAATTATCACAAGGATTACACATATCAAATATGAGAACTCTATCACACTCCATTTAAATGTTGTGAGTAAGGATCAAATTTCAGACAGACAAGACCAAACAAAAAACAATATGTCCTTCTTCCCAGTCTTTCGTCACGGAAGCATAAAAACTTGCATCAAAAACACAATTGATGAACAAAATTACTCCAACGATTTGAATTACGTGACACAAACCGTCTTTAATTCTGGGTCAGTTGAAGGACAGATATACTGTCACAACCATTAAAGGAAATTATTATCCTAAACTAGATGGCAAATTATTTGGTATCACCATTCCTCTATCATATCACCCTTTCACAGTACTCCGTCATTCTTAACTACGCTGCTTTCCTTGATAAATATCAGAGACACGGGGTATGCATACTGTTTCCTCCCTTTTCTCCAAATTCATGAATTTTGTATATATTTATAATATACTTTATTCTTCTAGGGAATTATGGGATTGATCACTGTTCGTTATTTTCACTTTTCATATTAGTACCCTATGATAAAAGTGTTTTCCCAACCTCACTACACGCAATTTACTTTAATAAAACTGACGAATTACTAGAATGAAATGTTTCATTTTCATAAATAAAGTACTTCAAAAGATCTAAAAATTTTGTCTTTTCATTGATATCAACGTAAATAATATCGATTGTTAAAAACATTGCAATCTGACGATTGCCATGATTGAGCGTACACAAATCTACATATAACTACAGCGCTGTGACACGCCAAAAACATCTGAGTCTTATCTGCGCTTCAATCCAGGAACCGTCAACAACTCGTAGCAGAAACACGATCATGAAAAGGTGAAGATAACGAACAACGATCAATCTCCTAACTCCTATAAGGAGTACAAAATATAGAGTTGAGTATATACCAAGGGTAGAATTAGGTGCCTAGGTAGAGTAGGCAAATCCTGTCGGCTGGAATTTTTATTTATTCTTGTGTAACATATGATGCCATGTGTATACATGTATATCAGAAGTCATCACTCTAGAGTAACGTGTAAATAAACAGGTTTTAAAATCAAAAGAATTACCTGATGTGAAACAAATTATGGTAAAGAGACGCCAGATTTAGAAAAAATCATTAGGAACAGGAAAAAGAGAATATAGCGTATAGCGATCAAACCCATTAAGAATAAAAAACCAAGAGCACCAAACAGACTCCCGGGGGTGTATCGGAATCTAGATTAGAACTAAATATCTGACAACTCGGAAAACAGAAAATGCCAAAAGAAAATGTCACAGAAGCAAACTGTCGCACATGGATAACAAGAGGCCCATGGGCCACTTTGCTCAAGTTGGCCATGCTGTTGTATTTATGAGATTTTTTTTAACAATAAGCTTTGTTTCAATGAAAAATGTTAACGCCATATTGTTGCTCCAACCTACCCCTATAAATCACAATATACTTGTAAAGGTCAACGGTCAAAGTATGAACTGTAAGGTCTTTCAGTATATCTATATACAAATTAAGAGAGCACTTCCATGAATTATATATACAAAGTATGAAAGTCCTACCTTCGCTACTTGTTCCGTGGGGATCCGGGTTAGAATAAGTCCTCAGTACCCCTTCCTTGAAGGCGACTAAATGGGGAGGTCCTTAAACCGAAGCCACGTGTCGCAGCAGGTGTGGCACGATAAAGATCCCCCTGTTCAAAGACCGTAAGCGCAGTGCATAGGCCTAAATGTGCATGAACAACCAACCAACTTAAGATACTAAAGATCTTGCCTAAGCTCCATGTAGGTTAGTGAAACTCCATAGTCAACAAGACCGTGGGGAAAATATTAAAATACGAGAGCCCTCTCACGAAGAATTCAAAAGTGATTAGTGAGGTTCTAATTTCAGACAGGACGAAAGCAATATACCCCCCCCCCCCCGAATTCACTATCGGGGGGTGGGGTGTGACAATCCACACGACTTGTTTGGGTTTTTTAAAGGAGGTACGCCGTTTTGACAATATTTCAGCCATGTCACGGCGGTCTACGCAACTTTGGAACGTTTGCATTTTGATATGATTTACTATGAACCAGTGAAGGAAGCCAGTAATATAATTTTAAATGACTTACTGGATACGAATGAAATTATCATTTTTTCCTTTGTCCTTTGAACGGCAATGGTTTTGTTTGTTTCTTTGTTTTACGTTTCACTCATATTGAGGCGTTACCAGCTGTTAGTGAAGTACCACAAATTTAGACATATGCTTAGTGCTCGGGGCCATAGCAGTACTATTGAGGGTTCTTTAACGTGCCAACACCTGCCGTGACATCTGTTTTTAAGGTTGTATCCGAAAGACCCGTGATTCTCACTTCTAAATGTCTAGAGTTTGGCGAAGGAGTATTCAATACTTATGTTTTACGTTTAAAGTTTGACGCGGCCATGGCACGAGCGGGGCTCGAACTGACGACCTCCTGGTTATGAAGCGAACGCTCTAACCACTGGTCTACCGCGATCAGTAAATTTTGCTTTTTGAATTTAACTTTTATTTATACAGGATTGCACAATTAGTTATTAAACTAGTTTACATTGTGGTCCACTGAGCTACCATGATCGGTAAATTTTGTTTTGATATGAAACATAAACGGTAGCAATTTTGATGCACCCGATGTGCATTTTGACGAATAATGTCTCAGCAGTGATGCTCATGTCAAAAATGTTCGAAATCTGAAATAAGAACAAACTTGGAAGACCCGAAAGGAACAAAAAATACCAAATACTGGAGCCAAATCCGGTTAAGGACAGAGCTATGCATGAGGGAGATAATCCTTAATTTTGAAATAATTTTTTTTTTATTTTATCACAGCAAATTTTTATCCGTATTTTCATTGTAGTACCGAAGTACTTAGCAACTGGGGGATTAATAGTTCACCAGCAGATGAGAGAAGTCACGTTGGGATGTGCTGGTAGTGAAAATCCTAGCTCTGTTGTTAACATTGTGTGATACTGCTATCCAGGGGTGTGGCGAGGGTGTGACGCTGAAGAAAATTTTGCTGTGTGACCGATGTCACTAGCTGTTAATGAAGTACCACATATTTAGACCTATGCATAACGCTCATGGCTGTAGCAGTGGAGGGGGGTGTCAACGTGCCAACGCCTGCCGCGACATAGGACCTCGTTTTTAAAGATCGTATCCGAAGGACAAATGATTCTCATCTCAACGTACTATGCCACTACATATGCTAGAGGTGGTGTAAAACTAATGTGGATTCTGAAAAATTCTAACGAAATTTTAATTGGACATCACAAAACTTCTCAATTCAACATTAAAACCCATGACATATCTCACGATAATTAAGGACTAAACCTTTTAACACTATGGGCAGTTGCTTCTTCAACAAAAAATGGTAAAAGGAAATACTCATATCTAGTGACCAGTCATCAAAAAAAAATCGTTAAGCACCACTATGATTACACTTACAAGTACTTACAAGTTGATGTTATAAAAATGATAGAGTTTCTCATCGATAATATATTTGGTGATGAGGTCTTCCAACAATCTGCTGGAAAATCCGTGGGCACGATTGTGCTCCGATGACATGTTTTTATATTCTTGTGAAGAAAATTCATTCAAAAGCTTTTACATGAGAAGAAATAATGTCTTAGTGTGGAGAGCCTTTGTGGCCAAGTGGTTACAGCATCGCGCTCAAAATCACAAGGCCTCTCACCTCTAGTCGGCGCTGGTTCGAATCTCGCTCGCGCCGATATATGTGAGAAAGTTTGCCAGTTTACTTTCGGGAGGTCGGTGGTCTCTTCCCGGGTACATTGTTTCTGGGTTCTCTCCTCCACAAATAAAAACTGGACGTCACCAGATAACTGAAAAAACTGTCGAGTGTGGCGGAAAAGAACAATCAATCAATCTTCCACCAATAAAAAAACTGGAGCCAATAGATAACTGAAAAATTGAGTGTGGCGTAAAACAACAATCGCGGAGGCCTTCTATTCCACATTTAGATACATCGACGACGATTTATCTATTAACAATGATCATTTTCATTCATAGGTCGATTCGGTATATCCCAGTGAACTTTGAAATAAAAGACACCTCAGTCTTCCACATCTGCTTCGTACATCGACATTTAATTGAAAATGGATGCTGGCAGCAAACCAACCACTCAACTTCATGACGCACCTATTTGTCTATGCAATATCCGATATACTACTTTTATCTCCCTGGATCCTCTTAAAAAATCTGCAGAGGCTTGTTCCATCCACCATGAAATCTTTAAACAAAAACATATTCAATCATCTTTTTAAGTATCTAGAAGAAGTCTTATAAATTCAATAAGAATACCACCTTCCAGTATGAATTTAATCGTCTTTAATGTATTATCATCTTCTGCCAATTGTAAAGTGTCTTCCAAATGTGTTTGGACTAGTGTCTACCTTTATGAACAAGTTAAGGAACTTTGTGAACAACAGAATCGGGTTTAAGTTAATAGGAGAGTAAATTAAATTATCTTAGTATGTTTGTAATTTAAAACTATAAAACTTTCAAACTCAATGTCCTTCAAAAACTGAAGTTGGACTGTTATCCTCAATGCACTTATTTGACCTCACGATCCTGTGCATATTCATGACACACCATCCAGTGCTATGCAACACGGACCTCATTTCATCTTCTACTGGTTTTCTATGAGGGTGTTCGGACTGGGACAAGAATTCAATAAAAATGTGATTTTAATTGATGAGTTTTAATTATAATTGTACATAGATTAACAAGTCAAATCCTACTCCTTTTCTTCAGTTTTGTGTACACTCGACGTATTCTGGACTAGGATTATACAACTATGCATATATGTTAGAAGGGATACCATTTACAGAAGTGAACATTCGTAAAGTAATTACTAGGTAACGTGCTAAAAGCTTTTAGCTTTGTCAGATTGAATTCTGTTATAAAATTAATAACCTAATGCACTAAGTGAATGTGTTTGCTGACCAGATCCAAACCTGTGGATTATCAAACTCTCCAAATCGAAAACCGAGCCCAATGTCCATCACCAAAGTTGAATTGGTACAGAATGTAACGCAAGATATAAGGGATAATCGGTTGACAAATGTGCAAGACATTTGATACTGACCACATCTATAGCGTAAACTTTTGTCAATATAAAAGCATTAAAAAGCGACCACGTTTTGCATGGTAATACGGTATTATTTAACTTAGGAGTGTCTTGTCTACTTATACGGAAAGAAATAAATTAGTTTTAGTTGCTGAAGCTAACAATCTCAAGACTATCACTGTCATTCAAATATATGAAATTAATTAACTGAACCAAACTAAATCTATTTATGGCTTTAAAGTTGGACTTGGTTGAATTTAACCCGCTTTTTTCATCTGATTTGTCTCTGTCTCTAACTAGTTTTCTATAACCTTATCTATCAAAAGAGACACGTCCAAATCAGATTTACAACCTCTTGTCTCTTTTAAGTATCTTTTTTCGTCCCTGATATAACTTCATTAGATTTTGATCCAGCTTGTTTTTCCGAAAGAAGAAAAAACACTATTGATACGGGCTTGTCACTCTCGTTTTTAAACGAAGACCAACATTAATTTGAAATTGCCCTTTTTTGAACGATGTTCCTTATTTTTAACTAAGGGCCTCAAAAGCGGGTAAAAAGAATCTCCTTTGAAATTGAGAAATTCTGATATTTAAAAACAATTGTCACGAAGACAGCTTATAATATTAATTTTGAATTACAGTATATGAGGGAATGATTAGATTTTTTTTCATTTGGTAAGTGTGAATCATACCGCATGTAGAATGATGTAATATCTAAACATGTTGATATTTGTAATGTATGTTTGGAAGAAATTCGAAGACGAACGATATTGAAATCTGCAACGATGTTGTAATGAAAATTTTGAGACTTGAAAAAATTCCAATTGCTTGAAAATACTACAACTAACATTAACTATGTTTTAAACCATTCCAAGCTTTCCTTTGTGATAAGTTGCATTCACATGTCCAAATATTGAACGAGAGGATAATCATTTCATGACGATTCATACCGGGAAACGTGAAATAAATTCACTAGAATTGTATCTGAGTCAAGAACAGAAGACAACCCCTAAGTATTACAGGCACATGTACAAGGCGCAAACTTTTAAGATATACTTGTACAAGAAGTCCATAAGCTACATCGCTTACTCGAGTCACCTTGGCCATGCCGTTGTCCAGCTGTTGCGATTTTTATAAGACTTTTTGTATTAATATGTATTGCCATGAAAATATTTTACTCCATGTTGTGGCACCAGTCTAGCCCCAAAGGATCACAACATAACTGGATATGAATTTTATTGCCCTTTCAAAAGATGAAAATCTTCAAAATCATTCTACAGCTTTAAACACATTTAATATCACAGTCAATGGGATAAAGTTTTAATTGTTTGTTTTACGTCCCGTCGAGAATTTTCACTCATATTGAGACGTCACCAGCTGTAGGTGAAGTACCACAAATTTAAACCTATCCTTAGCGCCCAGGGCCGTAGCAGTGAGGGTTCTTTAACGTGCCAACGCCTACCGTGACATGGGACCTCCGTTTTTAAGGTCATATCCGAAAGACCCGTGATTCTGACTTCGAAGTGCCGAGCGTTTGGCGAAGGAGCAGATTTAAGAAGATTTTTAAATGACCACGTACTACTTTTGCCTTCGTGATTTTCTCTCCTTTTAAGGGAATATGGCCCATCATTTGAACAAACGTGAATTCCCTTACCCCAAGGATGATTTGTACCACGTTTAATTAATATTGGCCAGGTGGTTCTGGAGAAGATGAAAATGTGAAAACTTTACGGACAGTCAAAAGGTGATCGTAAAAGCTTAGTTGGGCTTTCAGGTCTGGTGAGCTAAAAAGGCAATCCACATAATTTCGTTCAATTCTAAGTCATTGACGATAAGTTTGTACATCGGTGAAACATTCTAACACGCGGATACCATCAGCAAATACATAAAAGTGCTTTAAATTCTCGTCTTGTTGTGCTATTACTTGACTGGTAGCAATATCCGGTGCCGGCGATACACAGTCACACATCAATCTAATTAAAATCAGATCTTATCTAATCGTTACAATGGAGATGAAGAAACTGACAATATTGCGTTTGAGGTCATGTTCTTGACCCAAGTCTCATGAATGATTCAATAAATATTTGACCAATAACAATAGCTTGACGAAGAATTAAGGACGAATCAGAAATCGTATTATTGAAGCGGATTCGGATTGTAAGTTCACACACACACACACACACATATATATATATATATATAAACGCACAGCTGGCGTCGATCAAAAAGTAATAATGATAAAATAGAATTGAATTTAAATGAATTCCAAATACCTGCTTTAAAAGAAGATCAAAGGAAAAACTTCCAATGCATTGTTGAAGAAAAAAGACTGGCATTTAAAACGTTGTATAGTCCGAATTTAGACAAATTTTGTCGATCTTGTAATCATAGAGCGTACGTATTTATGAGGCCATACGACTTGACATACATAATTTCGACTCTCCATTTTTGTAATCAAATACTTCGAGGAAAATTTTTTAAAAAGTACATTTTTTAGGTTTCAAAAAGATGGAATAATGACCCACTATAGATGAAATACGTAAAAATCTCATACAAATCAAAGCTTGTTGTCCCTTATATTAAGACAGTATATCGTGAATGATTTAAACCCCTGTAAACATAGTAAGCAGTGGTCTACACAGGTGGACACAAAGGTGATTTGCAAGTAGAACATCTTGCGTAATGGGTTCGATACCAGTGATATATCGTATTTTCATAAATATTTTTCGTAACTATGTTCTGTTTTATCGAGTTTTATTTTATTTTATTGTATATTGTCAAACAATAAAGATGTTAAATGTCAGTTTTCACAAGAAAAAATATATGATAGAAATGTGTATTTCGATGAATAGGCATTTTCCTCGCCATGCTCACTCAATCTTTGGTGATCAGGTCTTCCAACAGTCTGTTGGAATTCCCATGGTCACGAATTATGCTCCTTTGTTAGCTGACCTGTTTTCATATTCTTATGAAGCAGCTTCTACATGATGAGAGCGGTCGCGGTAGCTCAGTGGTTAGAGCGTTCGCTTCGTAACCGGGAGGTCGTGAGTTCGAGCCCCGCTCGTGCCATGTCCGCGTCAAACCTAAGACCGAAAATAGGTAGTGATTGCTCCTTCGCCAAACGCTCGGCATTTAGAAGTGAGAGTCACGGGTCTTTCGGATATGACCTTAAAAACGGAGGTCCCGTGTCACGGTAGGCGTGTTGGCACTTTAACGAACCCTCACTGCTACGGCCCTGAGCGCTACACATAGGTCCAAATTTGTGGTACTTCACCTACAGCTGGTGACGTCTCCATAAGAGTGAAATATTCTAGACGGGACGTAAAAGAAACAAACAATCAATCAATCTACATGATAAGAATGTTTAGATTGCGTTATTTCGGATAACATTTGTTTGAAAATAGCGCAATTTGTTTCAGATTTTTTATATTCAGAAAGTGAAGTGTCGACTTTTGGTTTTTGTCATTTCCGTGGTGGTATTTCTGAACGTGGTGAGGGCTTTATGATGTCAAAAGGTAAGTTAGAATCATGTAAATGTTTTTTGACTCGGAGACAATTGATATTATACACGTCTCATTTTAGTCATACAAATCTTGAAACTGAATGGAAAACAGATTATAAAAGTCGTTACACAGACCTAAAATCTTTAAACCAAAAATATATTTTAAAAAACTGTGGCAAAGTGATTGGAATGAGTATGTAAATAACAAGTTACATGACATCAACCCGATAGTTAGTAAAACGCAAAATGTAATTCTTAAACGTCGAGATGAACTGATAATTACTAGACGTAGAATAGGACATTCGCAGATAACGCACAGAACGGGCAGTTTCTCCTACAAAGAGAAGGTCCACCCAAGTGTGTCTTCTGCCAATGTCCTTTGACAGTCAAACATATTTTGATAGAATGTGAAGATTCAGCACTGATAAGCAATAATTATTTTTATACACAATCTATGAAAGAACTTTTAACAAATGTTAATTTAAATAAAAATTAAGGATTTCTACATGAAACCGGTTTTTATCAAAGATTTCGCAATTGAAAGTAATTGAATGTACGAAACTGTATGTGCAAATGGTTTTTATACACAGTGATAATGTCATTTTAGTACTATATTTTAATATGTAATCAAATAGTATTTTACTTCCAATATATTAATACTTTTATAACATGTCTTTCGATTGAAATAGAGATAGCCTCAAGACAGCTGAAAAATTCCCCAGGTGGCTATAAACACCAAATAATCAATCAAAAGGAGCGTCATGACCTAAGAAATAAATGTTGGTACAGCAATTTAGTTTTAGAAGGTGTCATTGGCGTAGTGGCTAAGAATTAGAAAACTGACTACTGAATGAAATGTATGGTTCTGTTTCTAGTTTTATGCGCAAGAATTACACAATACTGATAGCTAAGTGGGCAGCAAACTAAAATTGAAAACTGTATTAAAGTCCATGTTCCGACAGTTGTACAATGGACACATGTCAACCTAGGGTACCTTCATCCAGTCACGGCTAGGCAGAACAGAGTCCAGAACAATGTACCAGCCTACTATATTCCTATTCAGAAGGTACTCGGGAAAATTGTGCTTGGACCAACAAGAAACACGGCCAAAGTTTCATCGTAGTTTCACCTCTCTTCCGACATGTGTTCTCATAAGCTAGCTTATGTGTGCTATGAAATAATTTTTATTCACCCGGATTTATGAATTTAAAAAAGCGATGCATTCATTTGCTAATGAAGTATATAAGGTATATCTTTTCAAAATTGATTATATCTTTTCAAAATTGATTGGCCCCGTGGGTATCCGGGTTGTTAGAATAGATCCTCAGCACCCCTAGCTTGTCGTAAGAGGCGACTAAATGGGGCAGTCCTTCGGATGAGACCACAAAAACCGAGGCCTCGCGTCACAGCAGGTGTGGCACGTTAAAGACCCCTCTCTGCTCAAAGGCCCTGAGAGCCGAGCATAGGCCTAAATTTTGCAACCCTTCACCGGTAATGGTGACGTCTCCATATGAGTGAAAGATTCTCGAGGGACGTTAAACAATATATAATCAATCAATCAATATTTATTAAACAGAGAACATCAACCTGAATGTATATCTGGTGACTGTCCATTAACTATACAACACATTCTTTTGGAATGTAGTGATTTTATACCCACACGAAATAGACTGTTTAATAATATGCAATAAATGTATAAACTTTTTACAAATATTGACTATCATCTTATTCTAAGATATTTACAAGAATTCGACTTTTACAGAAATATTTGATCCTTTACAATATAACCTATCCATATACATGTACACAAAATGATATGGATTTTTACCTGTTTACGTATTTTTAACTTTTAGGTCCGTCGGATGGGACGTTAAAGTGTACCCCGTGTCAAGGATTACAACCCCCTTGGCACGTAAAAGATCGTTTCCTTGATTTTCGTAAAAGATTAGGCTCACAGGGGGTCGTCAGGGAAACTTCAACTTTCATAACCAACTATATTTCAGTTGCTTAACCGCCGTAAAATGGCTGAAATCTTGCCAACACGGCGTAAAACCCCAATCAATCAATCTATAGATATTTTACTGAATATAGATGCCAGCGGCAAACTACCAACTCAACTTTACGAGAAATAGGATGATTTCAATTTCTCCATAGTCAACGTCCATTATTTATGTGACAATATTCCATCATCACTTGCATATGGTGTTTATATCTCCCAACTGATTCGATACGCAAGATCTTGTTCTGCTTATGATCAGTTTTTCAATCGAGGCAGGCTACTGACAAAGAAGTTGAAGTTACAGGGGTTTGTACAGTTTCGTCTAAAGTCAGCATTTCGCAAATGTCATGGTCGTTATAACGATCTAGTTTACCAGTACAACTTACTATCATCTAACAGGAGGTGACCCAGCAGAACAGTCAATGACATACCTGACGAAGGCCGTAGAAAACGTCATTGGGACCGACAACGTCTGCATCTCAGGGATGTCCGGAGCTATCGACACTACGCCCGTGATGCTGGATGCAGTGTCAGAGTCAAGTCCGAGTACAAGTGCGAGGTACATGTAGTTATATCTGTATAAAATGTATTAGACACACAACGCTTATCAGCTATACATATGTTTGTTCCCTTGAAAATGGGGGGGGGGGGGGGGGGGACCACATGTTAAAGTAGAAAAATCTGCATTTTAACTGAAAATGAGATCTTTAAGTATTTTCCCTTGAGAAGATGTGAACAAAAAATGGGGAAGATTGTACAACTTTAATAGGTATACATGTATATTACTTTCTTTTTAAAGCCCACGAGTAGCAGACGTCCAGTTATCCACTCGCGAGTGCGGGGGTGGCCCACAGCAGTTTCGGATTCAGGATCTGCAGGTTGTTGCTGCAGTACCAGAGGTGTTCGCAGATCAGTGAACTGCAAAAAAAAAGAAACTAGAATTAGAAATTGAGAATTTGATTTTACAGAATGAACTGCTGGTTATGAAACGAAAGAAAATGGAGAATGAATTATGGTTTATGAATCACAATTAACAATTCATTTTCTTCTCTATTTATTTCGTTAGACTCCCTATTTACAATAGTTATTAGTATTTGAGAATATTAAACGTAGTTGGTTTATCCCCATTGTTAGATATTAGAATGTTCACTCATCTTTAGAAATACAGATTACCGGTATATGTGTAAATCAAAATTTGTTTTTGAATGTACATGTTTCTGGTACGCCAACAAGCTGTATATTGCTGTTCAACACATAAAATTGTTTTGTAACATCCTGTGATGCAGTTTATCATTTGCTCTCAATATATCAGTGTTATTGTAATCATAAACTTACTTTTTCAAAGTGCAACCATACGGTATATTAAATGCAAGTCGTTAATCAAATAAATGTTTTGCTTTAATATAACCGGCACATAAGAAATTATATTACAGCGAAAAATTTATTTGATAAACGACTTGCATTTAATATACCGTATGGTTGCACTTTGAAAAAGTAAGTTTATGATTACAATAACACTGATATATTGAGAGCAAATGATAAACTGCATCACAGGATGTTACAAAACAATTTTTTGTGTTGAACAGCAATATACAGCTTGTTGGCGTACCAGAAACATGTACATTCAAAAAAATTCGATTTACACATATACCGGTAATCTGTATTTCTAAAGATGAGTGAACATTCTAATATCTAACAATGGGGATAAACCAATTACGTTCAATATTCTCAAATACTAATAACGATTGTAAATTGGAAGTCTAACGAAATAAATAGAGAAGAAAATGAATTGTTAATTGTGATTCATAAACCATAATTCATTCTCCATTTTCTTTCGTTTCATAACCAGCAGTTCATTCTGTAAAATCAAATTCTCATTTTTAATTCTAGTTTCTATTTTTGCAGTTCACTGATCTGCGATCACCTCTGGACTCTGGAACTGCAGCAACAACCTGCAGATCCTGAATCCGAAACTGCTGTGGGCCACCCCCGCACTTCCCCATTTTTTGTTCACATCTTTTCAAGGGAAAATATTTAAAGATCTCGTTTTCAGTAAAAATGCAGATTTTTCTACTTTAACATGTGCCCCCCCCCCCCCCCCCCCCCCCCCCCCCCCCTTTTCAAGGGAACAAACATATGTATAGCTGATAAGCGTTGTGTGTCTAACACATTTTATACAGATATAACTACATGTACCTCACACTTGTACTCGGACTTGACTCTGACACTGCATCCAGCATCACGAGCGTAGTGTCGATAGCTCCGGGCATCCCTGAGATGCAGACGTTGTCGGTCCCAATGACGTTTCCTACGGCCTCCGCCAGGGGTGTCTTTGACTGTTCTGATGGGTCACCTCCTGTTAACGTGTTGATATTTTTCATTACTGTGATTATTGTTTGTACCTATATGATTATATATATGTTGACAATATTAATTCAATTTATTCTCAATGTGTAGAACTCGATAATTAAATAAAATTGTTATAAGATGTTAACTAGTTGACTGTTAAATTAAATATCTGTTAATTAAAGGATAATATTTTTATTTGCGGGATAAATTATGTTATGTTCTAGTAGCGCAACGCACCCTCCCCCCTTCTTATCGTGGGTAGACTTTACTTTACCGGTCCCCAGGTATCAAGATCCGCGCGCACAACCGTGACGTCAAACCCGTTGCTAAGTTCTAAGTTCATCTAAAACCCCAATTTCTACTTTTGATGAAGGCTATCGCCGTCTTATTATATAGTATAAAAATTGTATACTTTGGCGCCTTATTTTGGGGACCGGTAAAGTAAAGTCGTCCCATGTGTAGATTACGAATATTTGGGGTTAGAAATCGTCTAAAAGTAAAGTCGTCCCGCCTTAGTAATCACCTTAGTTTCAGAAAAATAAACTTTGATAGAAATTTACGTTCTCAAAAATACTTCGATCCACTCCTACTATGGCGCTAATGTGACGTCATTTATTGAACATGCGAACTTAATATGACGCACACTTGACCCCATTTTAAATATGCCAAAATCTAAATCGCCATTACGGGAGTTTGTGCGATTAATGTTCAAATGGACGACTAATAATTTTTAATTGTGTTATAACATTGTTCAAGCGAGTACCAGCGTTGGGGAGCATGTGGAGACCTCTTACAAGTTGTACGAGGTGCATAATTTTACACTTCACATGCCTGATTAGAGGATCTAAGGCCTGGCTCAGAATACACAGTAGGTCTATAGAATTTCAACTAATAGGGTGAGTAGGCTTTATACATGGATAACATGTAGAAGTGGCGGATCCATAGGGGCCGTTCCAGAGGGTCGGAAAAAATTCCTGTATACTTTGTATCTTTTTCCGTTATGCATTATGTAAATGTTGTAGATTTAAATCAGACTCGTACAGTTTTTGTTAACATTGGAGAATTCATTTATCATTACGAAGCGAACGCTCTAACCACTGGACCGGTCGCGGTAGCTCAGTGGTTAGAACGTTCGCTTCGTAACCGGGAGGTCGTGAGTTCGAGCCCCGCTCGTGCCATGGCCGCGTCAAACCTAAGACGAAATATAGGTAGTGATTGCTCCTTCGGCAAACGCTAGGCATTTAGAAGTGAGAATCACGGGTCTTTCGGATATGACCTTAAAAACGGAGGTCACGGTAGGCGTTGTCACGTTAAAGAACCCTCACTGCTACGGCCCTGAGTGCTCAGCATAGGTCTAAATTCTTGGTACTTCATCTACAGCTGGTGACGTCTCAATATGAGTGAAAAATTCTCGACGGGACGTAAAACAAACAAACAATCAATCAATCAACCACTGAGCTACCGCGACCGGTATAATTTATGATCTTATATATTATATTTATATATATATGTGTGTGTGCGTCAAGGGGTTTTCTTTTATCGTAAGAAAGTTCTTGGATCAGTATTAACTCCGGTATAAATAAAACACAGACGATTGTAAACGATAATATTTCTGTATTCAATAAGATTTCACATTTATGATGTATAATATCGATGATGAATGATGATCAACCTGATGGCCTACAATATATATGAAAAACTTACGTACATCCACACACACTTTTAAACAGTTATTTAATTGATGTATTAATTAATTTACGTTAAATATAAAATATTTAAAGTCTTAAAATAGCTTACCATGTCAACAGAATACTATGCCTCTAATATAAATTAGAAAATGGCAAGATGAGGATATTTACTCGACATCGTCTGTTGTATTGAAGGCTTTCTCATGGAATGATTTGTGTAGTAAAACTCATGCAATTAGTTAAAAGAATTTAGCGCCAGACATGCGCAGAGATTGCAAAGACTTGAAAAACCAGTCTAACACACCCATACTAAAAATGCTCTCGCCCAATATGACGTAAATAGATCATGAACTCTCACACCATGAATGAAATGAATGACGCATGCGCAGTAAATATACTACAATACTATCAATACACAATTTAATAAATACACATCCTGTGACATTCTCCCTGTGCAAGAGGAAAATGTCTCCTGACATTTTGTCTTATTGAAAAACAAAACTTGTCAAAATACTAAGAAAAATCAAAATTAAAGTTATATATTATCATCAGGTCATAAAACTATCAATATGAAATATTAATTATTAAAACTATATACACATAATTAATCATACCACTAATATGGCATCATAGTCATAAAATACCTGTACGCTTTACTGTGACATTCTCCCTGTGTCACTTACTTACACATACCACACCTGTTGTGTTCCTGTAAACCAATCACCATATCTATCAGGGGGATTTCTAACTCTACCAGACCTTCGCGGGGACTTTGTACATATAGGTGAAACAATATCACTCTGAGTCTCACACCTGAAACCTCATCATTGTTTAACATAGATGGAGATGCAGGAGAGAGATCTACACCATTAACAACAGATAGATTTTGAGAATCTTGATCTATGACATCAGTCGAATATTGCTCGAACTGTGTATCTCGTCCGCGACTAAATTTTCGGATACGTTTTCGCCCTCGGTACCGAAAGATTGCCAAGAATCATTTACACGGTTGATACTTGAAGTATCAGGCTTTCTCCGAACATTCTTACCTAATCTGGTACTTACCCTGTATACTTCATCTTCACTAGATAAAGTGTCTTCAGAATCATCCTCAGATGATCTTGGAAAACGCCTTCTCTGTTTTGTCCGAATCTGTGGTTCCCTGTCATACTTGTAGCCTTCTGTTGGAGTATCTGAAATAAACATGAAAGGTAATAATAAATTTCTGTGTAAGGTCTTGATTTTCCCGACTCTTTCTGAACTTTGTAAACAGGAATATCTGGATTTGGGATTTCTACGATCTTGTAAGGCTCTTTCTCCCATTTGTCGGCTAATTTGCTTTTTCCTGATTTTACCAGTAATCTGATTAAAACTGTGTCTCCGACTTCTAACTTTGAATCTCTAACTGTTGTCGTACCTTTCCTTGTACCTCTCAGTGTTTTTCTCCATATTTGTTCTCGCTACTTTGTAAGCAAAGTCTAGTCTCTTCCTTAGTTTATCAACATAATCTTCCCTGCTCTTAGTTTTCTCTGAAAATTCCCCCAACCCTAAATAAGCATAAATTGCAAGTCTTGGGTGGTTTCCAAACATTAGGTAGTGTGGTGCAAACCCGGTAGTATCATGCCTTGTTGCATTATATGCCAGGACTAATGGCTGAATGTAGGACTTCCAGTCCTCTTTCTGATAGTCTTCAAGAGTACCTAACATCTTTATCAGAGTTTGATTAAAATGTTCTACATTCCCATTACCCTTAGGGTGATATGGAGTAGTCCTACTCTTTTCCACACCTGCAATTTTGCATAATTCTCTGATTAACCTACCTTCAAAATTCCTGCCCTGGTCTGAATGTATTCTGTGAGGAAACCCATAGTAGAAGAAAAACTTCTCATATAGAGCTTTTGCTGTTGTTGATGCCTTCTGATTTCTTGTTGGGATAGCTACAGCATATTTAGTAAAGTGATCTGTTATTACTAACACATCCTCTATGTTACCTTTGGATTTCTCCAGAGAAAGGAAGTCAATACAGACCAATTCCAGGGGCTTGGAAGTCTTGATTGGTACTAACTCTGATCTGGGTTGTTCTCTAGTCTTACTCCTGATACATCTACCACAGTGCTCCACCCTACTCCTAATGTCGGCATCCATGCCTATCCAATAAAACCGTCTCTTTACAAGCCAAGTGGTTTTGTCACGTCCTTGGCGACCTATATCTTCATGCAAACCTTTAAAAACCACTGGTATCACACACTGAGGTAACACAATCTGACTTACTTCCATGCCGTCAATCTGTGTGTTTCTGAATAGTACACCCTTTCTTATCTCATAAGATTTCCTATCTCTCAGATATTTCCTCACTAACTCTGCCTCTATACCCATATTCTCAGCATCAAGTTTTTCACCTGTTTCAATAAGGTATTTTACCTGACTGATAACTGGATCTTCCTCCTGTTTCTCCTTCCAGTTTACAGTACTCATAGACTGGAATTCATCCACAGCTATGTCAGGATTCAGTTTAAGGCTGACACGTGTAACCGGTAACGTTTCGTGTTTGGGCTGTAAACGTTTGCAAAATCCCTAAACGTTTAAACGATGTCTTATATATGTGGCACAAATCTTGCAGGGTTCAAATTACAATCTAAATTATTTGAATAATTATTTCAAGTGAATAAATTTATTAAACAAATTGCGAGGGGAAGTAATGAATTTATAAAAGTTTGACTATAGTCTATAGGAACGGTGAACAATTTGCTATGCACACCGGCAACGTCCGTTGCCTCTGAGCGCGTCTTTTCCACAGCGGATGGAACCGTTACAAAACTGCGCTCCTCCCTTGACGCTGAGAACGTGGACAAACTGATCTTTTTGAACAAAAGATTACAACATAAAGTGAATTCCGCTGCACCGGCTGCACGTGAAGTTCATGTTAAAACCGAACCGACGGAAGAAGCCGCGGCACCAGCTCTGCCCTGCTTCACCCATATTGAGACGTCACCAGCTGTAGATGAAGTACCACACATTTAGACCAGGGCCGTAGCAGTGAGGGTCCTTTGGCACAACGCCTACCGTGACCTCTGTTTAAGGTCATTTCGGAATGACCCGTGATTCTCACTTCTAAATGCCGAGAGTTTGGCGAAGGAGCAATCGCTACCTATTTTTCGTCTTAGGTTTAACGCGGCCATGGCACAAGCGGGCCTCGAACACACGAGATCCCGGTTACGAAGCGAACGCTCTAACCGCGACCGGTGGTTCCTCAGAGTAGATGACACCCCCCCCCCCCCCCCCCCCATTATTTGCAAGTAACAAGGTCGATACATATTCATTATCACCACATATGCCAAAAGTGGTGTAAATCAAATGTGGATTTTAAGGAACTTTTAGTAAATTTGAAAACACAAAACTTCTCAAATCAACAACATTAAAATGTATGTCTTTAAAACACTTTCCACGACCATACTTCACGATGAATTTTTGACATCATAGACAGTTGCTTCGTCAAAAAAAAAAAAAAAAAATGGGGGGGAAAAAGAAATATTGATCTCTAGTGATCTCATGGAAACCTTTTCTGAGACAATATAATGCAAGTGAAATCCAAGTATTTTTTTTTCTTAAACAATACTCCGACTCCACGTACGAGTACTTTGAATTTGATATTAAAAAGATGCTAGAGTTTCTCATTGTCAGTATCCTCAGTCTTTGGTGATCAGGTCTTCCAACAATCTGCCCCTGGTCACGAATTGTGCTCCTTGTTAGCCGACTTGTTTTTATATTCTTATGAAGCAGAATTCATTCAAAAGCCTCTACATGAGAAGAAAAAAATCTCTTGCTTTGGTCTTCAATTCGACATTTATATATATTGACGACGTTTTAGCCATAAACAGTCATCATTTTCATTCATTTGTCGATTAAATATATCCCAATGAACTTGATATAAAAGACACTACAGAATCTTCCACTTCTGCTTCGTACTTGGACATTTTATTGAAAATAAGTGCTGACGGCAAACTACCAACTAAACTTTTTTATGACAATCAGTATGGTTTCAATTTCTCTATCGTCAACTTCCCTTGTGTAGCAATGTTCCATTATCACCTGCATATGGTGTTTATATCTTTCAACTGATTCGATACGCAAAATCTTGTTCTGCATGTGATCAGTTTTTAAATCGAGGAAGGCTACTGACGAAGACGTGGATGTTACAGGGGTTTGTATAGTCTCGTCTAAGTCAATATTTTGCTATTATAATGATGTAGTTTATGAGTTAACCTGTCACTGTGTCAAATGCTGACTAACTTGTTTCATACCATTTGTTAGCCCGTCCTTGGCATACTGATTCTGACTGCGGATTACTCCGTTCACCTGATTAAGATATAGAGCTCACGACGTGTGTGACCGATCGACAGAGGATGCTTACTCCTCCTAGGACCCTGAGGTCGTATGCATAAAAAAATCTATTTTTTCTTAGCTTATTACTTTACTATCTAAAGCATATGCTTAACTAAGTAACTTACTGAAATTACGTTGCATAAAAATTCTAACCATTATGCTTAGCTTAGTAGATCGCGATATGCTTAAATATAAACCGGTCACGGTAGCTCAGTGGTTAGAGCGTTCGCTTCGTAACCGGGAGGTCGTGAGTTCGAGCCCCGCTCGTGCCACGGCCGCGTCAAACCCAAGACGAAAAATAGGTATCACGGGTCTTTCGGATATGACCTTAAAAACGGAGGTCCCGTGTCACGGTAGGCGTTGACACGTTAAGGAACCTTCACTGCTACGGCCCTGAGCGCTAAGCATAGGTCTAAATTTGTGGTACTTCACCTACAGCTGGTGACGTCTCAATATGGGTGAAAAATTCTCGACGGGACGTAAAACAAACTATCAATCAATATATACACACATAGGTTATTGGTACATCATGTTTCATTTTGTTTATTACACTTTACAATATGATAGATATATCAAAGTTTGTCTCCATGGTTTCTATGTCACAAGTGTCCAGTTTTAATAGTCCATCCTTGTCCCAGCGTTGGCGGTCAGGGATATAGGTGGTGTATAGCGATGTTGTTCAATCTGGTGTTGGAATGGAGTTGTATCTGTAATCTATAATATAAGGTCATTTCAGGAATACAAATTGCATTGTTACACACCAGTGTATGGGGCCGAGTGGTTAGAGCATCGCCCTCAAAACCACAAGACCTCTCACCTCTAGCCGGGCTCGAATCTCGTGCCGATATATGTGAGAAAGTTTGCCAGTTTACTTTAGGAAGGTCGGTGGTCTCTTCCCGGGTATATTGTATCTGGGTTCTCTCCTTCACCAATAAAAAACTGGACACCACCAGATAACTGAAAAATTGTTGAGTGTGGCGGACAACATCAATCAATTACACCTGTGTACGATTCACGTACATTACATACATTTGACAACTTCACTATCATTTTAATACTTAGATTTTCTTACATTTTACTACTGCATCACATATTTTGCTGTATGGTGCATATACACTGTACACTCTACTGTAGTATTACACATACAAACTTACGCATATAGACTCGCAACTTCACCATTATTCTATGAGCAAGAAAGTTCTACCCATAATTACTCACAACTTAATATACTAAGTACTGATACATTACTGTTATTAAAATATCCTATAGTATGCCAACTTGTAAATACCTTTACTACGAAATTAGAGAAAACAGCAACTGTTTAAATTACATTACAACGTTAAAAAATGTATTGAATGATGTAAAACTTACCTCAGAAATGAAGAGGATGATCTGGCTTAAATGATAGTACAAGCATTTAAAATTAATCATTTACCAACCAAAGGTCTGTGTTTTCCGCCAAAACTCGTATTCAACGCCAATATATATACACGGGTATCCAAATTTAGACAAGTGAACACTACTACCTTTACCCATATCGAAACAAGTTAGTGATAAAATTATATACACATTTAAATCTCGTCTGAAAGTTTTAAAAATATGGATAGATGTTTGGACATTAAATGTGACAATCTCCATGTGGTATCGTATGCCTTTTCTAAATAAAAAAAATGGAGACAACGTGCTCGTTGTTGACGACGGCATCTCGAATATAGGTTTCAAGTCTTACTGATCGACTGTGCTTCGATTTTTTTCCTGAAGCCACATTGTGTATCAGTTAAAATCTCAAGAAACCATACCAATCGACTGGTCGCGGTAGCTTAGTGGTTGGAGCGGTAGCTTCGTAACCGGGAGGTCGTGAGTTCGAGCTTCGCTCGTGCCATGGCCGCGTCAAACCTAAGACGAAAAATAGGTAGTGATTGCTCCTTCGCCAAACGCTTGGCATCTAGAAGTGAGAATCACTGGTCTTTCGGATATGACCTTATACACGGAGGTCCCGTGTTCTGGAAGGCGTTGGCACGTTAAAGAACCCTCATTGCTGAGCGCTAAGCATAGGTCTAAATTTGTGGTACTTCATATAACAGCTGGTAACTTCGCAATATGAGTGAAAAATTCTCGACGGGACGTAAAACAAACCAACAAACC
This sequence comes from Ostrea denselamellosa, assembly GCA_024699665.1. Lineage (NCBI taxonomy): Eukaryota > Metazoa > Mollusca > Bivalvia > Ostreida > Ostreidae > Ostrea > Ostrea denselamellosa. Next base: position 6,906,910 of record JAMZEH010000073.1, on the reverse strand, counting down.
TACAGCTGATGACGTCTCAATATGAGTGGAAAATTCTCGACCGGACGTAAAAGAAACAATCAATCAATGAGCACAAGGTCTCAATATGAGTGAAAAATTCTCGACGGGACGTAAAACAAACATTCAATCAATGAGCACAGGTTCATTATTTCCCATTATCCAATCTGTTATGCAGGTGGTATTAGTTCATTTAGGACGGATTTAGTTTAACAATTGTTTATCATATTAAAGTATCTCGTAATGTGGTTGTGTCTGGAAGACATTCAATCCCCCATATTCCATTATATAGGACGGTGTTCGTCTTTTACTGACATTTGTCAGTGGGTGACTGTAACATTAACCACCCTAAAAACACTGTTAAACAGACCGACATTTCCGAGAAATTCACTTAGCAGGTATTATTTCGCACCCGTCAATAAAAGACTTAAGTTTAGTATTGTTTGCGAGTGCATAATTTTACCTTTACTCTTGAAAACTGGGAGATTCGTTTTCCTTTTGCAATTAGGTGTTTTTTACAAGACATTTCTTAAATTGATCTAGAATTAAGTGCTTATTTACGATATTTCAATATTCTCTGTCTTCATTATTGTTAATTATGCTTGCTTGCTTTTATTTTGAAATTATAATATTAATAAATGGTATTATTAAAAACAACAATAAGTACAGCACACATATATACAGAATGTATATAAAACAGGAGAATTAATTCCTGCGGATATAACTTTGAATTCCGGTTACAGTATGATGATAGAATTATCTCTCTTTGCATATACAAATATGCATGTGAAACTAGGGGAATGTCAGTGTTATTTGTTTGTCCCTGAAAGCGGAATTCTATTCATTTATAATAAATTTTAAGAGAGATAATCTACCACAGTGTAATATGTTTATAGAAACACATATCTCCTAAGAAGAGGGCAAAAATTACGTCAGTGCCGCGTCACACCTAAGACGAAAGATGGGTAGTGATTGCTTCTTCGCCAAACGCTCGGCATTTAGAAGTCAGAATCATGGGTCTCTCGGATATGACCTTAAAAACGGAGGTTATTGATGAACCAACAGAGGCCCTGTCTGCTTGAGTGTAATGGTTGTACATAGTATGGTTTTTGATATTTGTCTTATCTGTATCTTTCAAATGTGTTTCTTTTAGATATATGGCTACCGGATTATAGTTCATTGAAATTTACTCTAAAACCTCAACAATTCCATTGAATAAATGTTGGATGATTCATGATTTCTTATGCATTGCAGGAGATATTCTCCCTATACGATGTTTTGGAGACAGACTGCGGGCTGGTGATGAGGAGTGTGATAAAAGTAAATTCCATTTCCTCCAAGACTTCAAATTTGTTGTGTATAGCGACTGGATCCTTCGTCCCCTTGGGCAGCCGATCGCTATACTGTTTTGGTTTATTTTTGTTGTGGAGTTACGTCTCCTAGATGATTTGGAGGCATCTGCAGCTATGGTCCCCGCAGAGGTTGCAGCTACACACTTTGGAGAGGTCGCAGCTACCCCCTTAGCTGCGGACCCTGAAGATGCAGATATTGAGTTTATTTTACTCTTCTCCTGAGACATCAAATAAACTGTTTTTACAGACGTCTGTGAGACGATATCATTATCACAGACTTGTGTCGACATATCCTTCATTGAGGATGATTTTGGTGGGGGTTTTTTTTTTCGTTTTTGGTTTTTTTTTTTTGTTAACTTCATTAAGTAGAGCTCCATATTTTAACTATATAACATATTTCGGAGTTCCAATTATTCCTTGTAAACCTTTTTGTAGAACAAAAGGGGAGACTTTCTTAAGGGCGTCGTTTGCGTGTCTGTCAGTTCTGCTTCAAGTGTGATAAAACGGGCCCAGTGTTCACTAAAAGGGATAATCTGTTCATCATTTTCAGAGGTCTCTAAAGCTGTTGAGAAACAACGGTTTTGTTTGTTGTTGTCACCATAGTCAAATGAGTAAAATTTCTGATTCCTTGCTCCCTGCCAGCCTCGGAGCGCCAACAAGGGCGATGTCAGGTCAAACGGACTTCCAGTAAGACCGACACCAAAAGGATACAAAGTATCTATACTCATACAAAAAGCCTTTATGTGATTGACCGGGTCGCGGTAGCTCAGTGGTTATTCGCTTCGTTACCGGGAGGTCGTGAGTTCGCGCCTCGCTCGTGCCTAGGCCGCGACAAACCTCAGGCGAAAAATAGGTAGTGATTGCTCCTTCGCCAAACGCTCGGTATTTAGAAGTGAGAACCACGGGTCTTGCCAACACGGCGTAAACCCCCAATCATTCAAACGGGTCTTTCGGATATGACCTTAAAAACGGCGGTCCCGTGTCACGGTAGGCGTTGGCACGTTAAAGAACCCTCACTGCTACGGCCCTGAGCACTAAACATAGGTCTAAATTAGTGGCACTTCACCTACAGTTGGTGACGTCTCAATATCCGCTTTTAAGGCCATTTCCAAAAGACCCGTGATTGCCACTTCCATATGCCGCGAGTTTGGTGGAGGAGCAGTCACTACCTATTTTGTCTCAGGTTTGACGTGGCCATGGCACCAGCGAGGCTCGAATTCACGACCTCCTGGTTTAGAAACAAACGCTCTAACCAATGAGCTACCATAATATCATGCCGTCTTACCGTGGATTCCGCAAATGTGTCTTTCCTGAAAGCAATTGTACGAAGAAACAGAGCATGATATATCCGCAGTTATTGCATTTTCGCGTCAAATTTCGAATTTCAATTTAATTTTCTGATTCAGATTTGATGTTGACGTTTTCAGTTTCGTATTTCAGGCCAGGAAATTCGTCAAACTACGATGTCTGGAATTTTCTTTTTCACTTTTATGCATATTCCTTTTTCTCTTCATATCTGATATATTACCACGCTTCTCCGTTGTGAAAATCCATACTTTGTGAGATCCATTATTAATGAAATCGAAAGTAGGACGAATATGGTGAACCTCGATCCCGCCCTCTAGATCAATATCGGGATCGATAATAGCTATTTAAAGTCACCAACTATTTGTTTTTCTTTTTCCCATTTGTTTTAATTGAGGGACTTCTTGACAGAAAAATCAGTTTTCCAATAGGACAAGTAATTAGCAATGTTGTCCGTAAATATTTCCACAGGAAGCAGACAAGTATTAATGTCGAGCGTTGAAATTTAACAAATAGATACATATATGTCTAAATTATTTTTCTATTCACTTATAAGTCATTAAAGTGAATATTAAACTAATTTAGAAATATCTATTTGTTTTAGCAAAACATGGTGACGGGGAGATTTTGATTTAAAGTGCGATTTTTGTAATCACTTTAAATATTTTTATCCATCCATCACCATGTAGCGGAACATCAAGCACCCGTCGCGGTAGCTCAGTGGTTAGAGCGTTCGCTTCCTAATCGGGAGGTCGTGAGTTCGAGCCCCGCTTGTGCCATGGCCGCGTCAAACCTAAGACGAAAAATAGGTAAACGCTCGGCATTTAGAAGTGAGAATCACGGGTCTTTCGGATTTGACCTTAAAAACGGAGGTCCCGTGTCACGGTGGGCGTTGGCACGTTATAGAACCCTCACTGCTACGGCCCTGAGCGCTAAGCATAGGTCTAAATTTGTGGAACTTCACCTACAGCTGGTGACGTCTCAATATGTGAAAAATTCTCGACGGGACGTAAAACAAACAAACATCAAGCACCCTTGATATACTCTGCTAAGAAACAAAAAACTGTCCAACAAACATAATACTAGTAAATTATACATTTGGTAATTTTAAATCGTTTTATAAATTTAAAATTCATTACTTTAGTTACAACCGAGGGAAAAATCACATATCACATCCCGTAACAGCCCTAGATCTGACCTTGGGTACTTGTTTGTTTGCGAGTACACTCTTCCATTACGTTAAATGCTGTCTGACTTGTTTCATACCAATTGTTAAGCTTAACATACTGATTCTGACTGCGGATTACTCCGTTTATATGATTAAGATGGACCCACGGCGAGTGTGACCGGTCGACAGGGGCTACTCACTCCTCCTAGGCACCTGATCCCACCTCTGGTATGTCCATGTGTCGGTGTTTACCTATCTCTCTGATTGTATTTTCTATAGGAATTGCGAGATTGGGTACTGTTCGTTATCTTAGCCTTTTCATTAACTTAATTTCGAATTTTGATAGGCCTATATAGAAATCCAATTCCAAATCAAAGGTCATTCATTATTACTGGTTCAAATTTGTAACAAAGTTCAACAGCCATTTTGAACAATTTGATTGCATCAATGAGACGTCGTTGTCAATCATGCATTGATGCTAATGGTGGCCACATCCGTTATTGACTTTCGTGAATCTTCAAAGGGTAGCTTTATTCTTTGATCACATAAAATTACCATAGACATTTAAAGTATGATATATACATACTTGTGTTATCAAATAGAAAGCACAAAACTAATTGATCTATAATAAATTCATTTTTTGAAGATTGGCTCCATGAGTATATTAGGATGTCATTTCATCTTTTAAAGATAAAATTATTAATGAATGACAATATCATCAACTAAACGTGTTCCGTAATTTAAAGATTGAGATAGCACAATGGGTCATTTATTTAAGTCATTGTGCATTGAAAAAGTTTGACTTTGCTTTTTCTCGGATAATGTTGAGAGACCTTGCCTCCTTAAAAGCAATAATTATTTTTTTAATCAAATATTGATAAGCATCCCCATTCGACCGATCACACCCGCCGTTTTGTATTGTTGTTTTTATTTTTTTTATTTTAATTTTTTTTTGGTTTTGCTAAGCATAAGCTCTTGCGTATCGAATCAGTTGAGAGACCTAAGCACCATATGCATAAGATAATGAAATATTGCTACTTAAATATAGGAAGTCATCCCGTTTTTAACCTGCGTCACCAACGGTGACAGCAGGTGTAGCAGCCGCTCCACTCCGTCCGTTCGTTCGTCCGTCCGTCAGTCACGCTTATGGGAGTATACTTTGTGTAATCTGTGATTCAAAGAGTATCCAACCAATATTATTCAAACTTTGCACAGTATTTGTATACATATTGAAAGTGTAAACCTCCTATTATGAACAAATTTGAAAATCTTTATTGCGATTTTTACCATATTCGACTTAGCTTTTTTGAATTTGTTTACTCAAGATTGCTCAGTTTCCCCATCAATATTATTCAAACTTTGCAGTAGTGTTTTTATACGTATTAAAGACGTGCATTTCCTATTATGGTGAAAGTTGACAAATTTTCATTGTGATTTTAAGCATTTCAACTTAGCCAATTTTTGCAATATATGTTATTAAAATGTTTCTGTGGCATATTCAACTTTTCATGAAATGTGGAATCTAGAGTGGATATACTTTGTGCGCTTTTATCCGTGGTATTTACGGTGACGCCGATTCATATATGTAATCGGTCTTGTGATAAAGGTGAGTTGAAGGTTTGTCGCCAACATCTATGTTCAATAAAATATATGAATGTTTATTTTACGTCGCGTCAAAACTTTTGCAGTCATATTTAAAAATCACTGGCTGTAGGTGAGGAACCACAGATTTAGGCCTACACTTAGCGTTTACGGCCGTAGCAGTGAGGGACCTTAAACGTGCCAATGGCTGTCGCGACGCGAGAACTCAGATTTACGGTCACACCCGAAAGAACTGTGGGTTTTCACTTTCTAAATGCCGAGCGTTTGGCATTTAATGAAGGAGCAATCACTACCTATGTTTACGTCCTAGGTTTGCCGAAGCCATGACACGAGCAGGACTCAAACTCATGACCTCCCGGTTACGACGCGAACGCTACCACGACCAGTATAAATGTGAAGATATTTAAAGTTCACTGGGATACATTGAATTGACATGAAAGAAATGATATAAATCGTATCAAACCACAAACCATGGTAGATTTTTTTTATAACCCCCCCCCCTTCTCTGTTTTTGTTTTTTTGTGGCCAGTTACCTACATTATTTGGTTGTCAGGTGTGTTATTTTTTAACTAAATCTTTCGAAGCACTTTGAATTATTATTAATGATATTTTGTCCCCAATAATTTTAACACCCCACTTTCCTTCTATCTGTTGTAAATTTTGCTCTCTGACGCAGTAGTCTATGTAAAATCTACATATATATGTGACGACGTCACACGCGGCGTATGATATCCAATATATATGCAGTAGGTGATATTCACTTGATAAATGAGTAAACGTGATAAAGGGAAATTTCAAACCAACTGAAAAATGAATTTCTTTCATATTTAGTCTCACTGGACCAGAACATGTGACTGGGCAAATTTATTAGATTTCTATTATGGAATTTTCAGTGCAGATGAATATGGTGTAGATAAACGAAGAACGCAACTTAAACAATAATTCAGTTAAATGATCCTCATTTGTAATTGATAACCCTGTAGGTCAAGCTCCATGTTCCTTTATTGACAGTAGCAGATGGTTTAGAGTAACTTCAAATGAAAAACGTGACAAAACAGGGAGGGGGTTAAGGTCTTTTTCAGGTCTTGTGAACAGATTTCTGTGGACCGACTCTTCTATAGCAAGATTTATTCAGCAAGGACTAGACCGTAAGTCTGATGGTCTTGCAAATTATAAACAACATCCAGGTTTGTAACTGACAAGTTACAAAAGACCCTGCAATGGTGACGGATGTGCGGACAAATGAAAAAGTAAACTTAATCTATCACGTGCAGGAAAATGTACTGACGGATGGGCATCTGAAAATAAAATGGGGTCTTCCTCTGTCTAATTGAAATTTACGAAAAGCTCTAGTTATTGTATATCATAGAAAGTGCTATTACCTTGTCAATATTAAAAATATTCACTGATGCATTAAATGAAAAGACTAAGATAACTAACAGTATTCAATATCATAATTCCTATAAAAAATCAAATCAGAGGGATGGGCAAACATGGACCCCTGGTCATGCAAGAAGTGGGATCAGGTGCCTAGAAGGAGTAAGCATCCCCTGTCGACCGGTCACACCCGCCGTGAGCCCTATATTCCGATCATGTAAACGGAGCAATCCGTAGTCAGAATCAGTGTGCCAAGGACGGCCTAACAATTAATATGAAACACATCAGACAGCATTTGACTTAAAGGTAAGTAAGGTCATATAGAGATCAAGTGTCCTTGTGTACTGAAAGATTTTAATCCCTTGATTGATTGGTTGTTTGTTTGTTTTACGTACCTTTGAGATTTTTTTTACTCATATTGAGACGTCAACAGTTGTAAGTGAAGTATCATAAAGCCATGGAACAAGCGGGTTTCGAACTCACGACCTGCCTGTAAGGAAGCGAACGCTCTACCACTGAGCTACCGCAATCGGCATTGTATTCCCTTGAAGTATGATGATCACTTGTCAACAAAGTAAAGATTTCTTTTGTCGTAAGGGCCTCCGTGGCCGAGTGGTTAGAGCATCAAGCTCAAAATCACAAGGCCTCTCACCTCTGTCGGCGTGTGTTCGAATCTCTGCCGTGGCGTTATGTGAGCAAGTTTGCCAGTTTACTTCCGGAAGGTCGGTGGTCTCTTCCCAGGTACATTATATCTGGGTTCTCTCCTCCACCAACAAAAACTGGACGCCACCAGATAACAGAAAAATTGTTAAGTGTGGCGGAAAGCAATAAATAATCAATCCATCTTGTGTCGTAAGACCATCATGAACAATAAAGACTCAAAAGAAATCATTGATATTATCAAGTTCAAATGCAGTTAGTTGTGTGTGAATTAAGACTTTTGTGACTTTTCAAAGGCATGCCTGTAGGAAGAGAATATTGGTGAGCAAGAATCTGTGGTATTGCTTAACTTATGGGTTTTCGTAAAGACTATTTAGCTCTAGAGCTTATCCTCATGCGATTATCTCGTGAACTTGAAATATATAGATCAAGCATAAGACTTTTAGTACATGAATTATTGTTTTTATCCGTACATAATAAATGCTACTTGAACTCTTCAACTATTCTCTTTAGTGTTATATCGATATTAAATATTCAAAAGTATGTGTATTAATAAAATTTTCCATTCATTTTAAGACCTGACAAAAATATTAAATAAAAATTCCATTGGTATAATTTTTATACATAATTCCATTGATATAATTTTTATACATAATTATAGTTACTTCTTCATTATATGACAGTTGATATATGACTAAAAAAAAATTTTCTCATGTACTCATAAAAGCTATAGTGAAATTCAGTTTTATTAGATTTCTACTGTTACAGTATTATTTACAACTGGTTCTAAAAATAACTTCTAGATATGCAATAATAAACAGAGTTTATGATAATGTGGTCAGAATATCCAATGATACATTCTTTTTGCAGAAATCGTGCAACATCGTAACGAAACGTCAGGACAAAGTTATTATTTCAAGAATACGCACCGGACATTCAAAATCGACACACTCTTATTTATGACACAGAGAAACTTCAACCTAAATGTATATCTTGTGACTGTCCATTAACTATACAACACAAAGTTTTGGAATAGACTTTTTAATAATGTGCAATCAATGCAGGAACTTTTTACGAATATTGACTATCATATTATTATAAAATATTTACAAGAATGCGACTTTTATAGAAAAATTTGATACTTTATAACTTATTCATATACACAAAATGATATATATTTTACCTGTTTACGTATTTTTAACTTTTACGTCCGTCGGATGGGACAGTAATGGTTTTCCCCGTGTCAAGGATTACAACCTTCTTTTTTCCTTGATTTTCGAAAAAGAGTAGGCTCACTGGGGGCCGTCAGGGAAACTTCAACTTTTACAACCAAACATAACCGCCGTAAAATTACTGAAATATTACCAACTCAGCGTAAAATGCCAATCAATCGTTTTGCAGATCATATGTAAAACATAAACGGTACCAATATTGATGCACCAGATGCGCATTTCGACAAATAATGTCTCTTCAGTGATGCTCATGTCAAAAATGTTGGAAATCCGAAATAAGAACAAACCTGGGAAAGCTGAAAGAACCGAAATATACCAAATAGTGGAGCCAAATCCCGCAAAGGATCAGAGCTATGCATGAGGGAAATAATTCTTAATTTTGAAATGAATTTGTTAATTTTATCATAACAAATTGTCATTTTCATGCTAGTACAGAAGTTCTTAGCAAATGAGCTGGTGAAAACCCTCGGGGACTAACAGTCCATCAGCAGAGGCATCGACCCAGTGGGTATAATGTAAAACATAAACATATCTTCCTTTAATGCTTTCAATCGCCTCTTCGACGTGAATACGTAATTTTGCAATTGCCTGTGTTTCTTGTGATGACAAATTGGCACTGTCTCCCAAACATTGAGGAATGACAATGTTTGCACCTTTCTGCAACAAAATGTCCCAAACATTAGATCCCCAATTTACCATTTTAAAGTCTCCTGGGTAGATTTATCGATAATTTTGCTCATTTTGAAAACTCATTGGACCTTCGAAAATGTTAGACACGAATGAAACAAGGCTGGACGGATTCCTATAAAAGGTTTGCAAATTCAGTGAATGAAGAGTAAAGATTATCTTGCTATTCATAATTCTTAGACACCCGAGTAATCAAAATTCAGTAGCATCTAACATAGCACGTACGTCTCTAAATTTTCAGAAAGACTTTACTGATAAATTCATGCTACTTTTTTAATGGAAACATAACACTTCTTAATCTGTTAAATTACACAATTTATGTTCAATAAAAGGTTTACAAATACAATGAATAGAAGAGTAAAGATTATCTTGCTATTCGTAATTCTTATTCGGAATGACTTCAGCATCACCATCGTCAACTTCCCATATTCATGCAGCAATATACCAATATCACCTGCATATAGTGTTTATGCCTCTCACCTGATTCGATACGCATGAATATGTTCTGCGTATCATCAGTTTTAAATTAACGTAAGCTACTGACAAGTAAGTTGGTGTTATAGAGCTTTTACCAGTCATGTTTAAAGTCAGCATTTCGCAAAATGTATGGTCGTTATAAGCAATTAATTTTCAAATTCAAACTGCTATTAAGGTCGAATGCTGTCTGACGTGTTCTATACCATCTTTAGCCTATTCTTTACATACATACTAATTTTAACTATGGATTACTCCGTGTAACTTATCAAGATATAGGGCTCACGGCGGGTATGGCTGGTCATGCTTACATGTATGGCGTTTAATGTGTTTTCTAACATTGAGGCCAATCTTTTTTTTATTATTACAATGTAGTTAATATAAGATGATGTAATTTTACGATATCTCTAAAAATGAGATATCTTCAGATTTTCCTTATCTCTGGAGGAACCACAAAATTCTTATATAATAATAATAACATTTATATAGCGCTTTATCTTAAAAGAAACTCTAAAGCGCTTTACAAGGTATGGCAAATCACATGATAAAACAAGACAAATTAACATTGGAAATTTTAATATTCAAAAACTCCAACTATAAAAATGTGAGAAACTTAAAAAGCACTATAAATCCTGTTGATATTAATACACTTAAAGAAAGGCCTTTCTAAAAAGATGAGTTTTTAGTTGTGATTTAAAAATGTTTAGACTGGCGGCTGTTCGAAGCTCTACGGGAAGCTGATTCCAAAGTGTTGGTGCGACCATGTCGAATCTTCGATCGCCGTACGTTTTCGATCGGACTCGTGGCACAGTTAGTTGGTTTGTAGACTCTGAACGAAGAGACCTTGCGGGTTTGTATTGGCAAACTAGCTCGGATAGATACGCCGGTGCTAGACTATGTAGCGATTTGTATACATATACACAAAGTTTGTACTGCACTCTGTATGTGACAGGTAGCCAATGTATATCAGCCAAAATCGGCTGAATATGTTCACGCTTACCTCTCCTTGCAATGAGTCGTGCGGCTGTGTTTTGAACCCTCTGCAGCTTGCTCAAATGGGTGCTATTTACGTTGTATAAAAGCGCATTACCATAGTCCAGCCTAGATGTTACCAGAGAGTGGACAAGTGTTTTGCATGCTCCATCCGTGAGAAAATGCCGAATGCGTCCTATCTTTCGAATCTGTGCGTAACAAGACCTTGAGACAACACTGCACTGTTTTTCAAAAGAAAGGAGTTGATCAAAAACTGCTCCAAGATTTATTACACTAGGAACACTATGAATTATGTTCTCGCCAAAGTATAAGCTAGTTTCTTTCAAGTTTTTTATACGACTCCTTGGAGCAAATATAATCATTTCAGTTTTCTCCTCATTTAATTTCAGCATGTTGTTCGACATCCACTTCTTCATATCATTCAAGCAGCGTGTTAACCTTGAAGACACATCTTGCCAATTGTCGGAAGGCTCAACGACAAGGTATACTTGTGTATCATCGGCGTATACATGATAGCGCATACCATGGTGTAAACAAATCTCAGTAAAAGGACGGGAAAAAATGCAATAAATTTTTGGTCCCAACACTGAGCCTTGGGGCACTCCAATATCAAGCGGCAACGAATTCGAATTTTCGGAACCGATAGATATACGTTGCGTTCTTTGACTCATGTAAGACTTGATCCACAAAAGAGCGTTATCCGTGATACCAAACGTGTGCTCAAGTCGTTTGTGCAGGATGTCATGGTCCAGTACATCAAAAGCTGCCGAAAGATCCAACATAACGAGAACTGCGCAACTGTTGTTGTCTAATGCAACAGCAATGTCATGATGAACTCGAAGAAGGGCTGTCTCGGTGGAATGGTATTTCCTGTAGGCAGATTGAAGGTCATCATTGAGATGGTTTTGTTCTAGATGACGATCAATACGAATGACAACAACCCTTTCCAAAACTTTAGATAAGAACGGCAAGTTAGACACAGGCCGATCATTTTTGAAATTTTCTTTATTCAAACCAGGTTTTTTCAGCAAAGGTTTCACAACTGCCTCCTTAAAACTCGGTGGAACAGAACATTCGGATATGGATCTGTTGATGATATTAGTAATATGGGGAACTAACACCGAGCTTTCACATTCTTTGAGTAGATTGGTTGGTAACGGGTCTAAGCAACATGATTTAGATGACGAATTTGATAAAATTTTCGGAACTTCCTCACAAGAGGTACGATCGAAATTTGCCAGGGGTTGACCTTCAAACGGTTTATCAAATGTCATGACATCCGTTTTGTTGCCACCACTCTCACTGACCAGCCTAGTCCGTATGTTATTGATGTTATTGCTGAAATATGATCCAAGATCATTCGCCAATTCCAGATCAGACGAGCAATCTGGAAGAGTTGGAACACCGGAATCTCCAAGCAATGAATTTGCAATTTTGAAAAACTGTCCTTGATTTTTACCACAAGACATTACTTTGGACAAAAAGTAGTCTTGCTTGCTTTCAAAGAGCAGTTTCGTGCTTGTTGAGCACTTTTCTTTGAAAATTAAATAATGCACTGTTAGATTTGTGCGTCTCCAGACCCTTTCAGCCTTTCTTTTCTCACGCTTTGCATTACGTAGGTCTGGGGAGTACCATTTTGTATTCGGTCTTAACGTAATTTCTTTACTTAACAGAGGCGCATGTAGATTGACAACTTCGCGCACGATGGAATTGTAGTTTTCCACATGGTCTTCAAGCGGCATGTCATCTGATTTCAAGAAATTAAGCGATTTTGTGAGGTCAGAACTTAGATCATCGGTAATTACTTTGGAAAATTGACGGAAATTTACTAGTTTCTTTGGTCTCTCCGGTTTTGAGACATTCAAGACAGTAGATATGCCCTTGTGATCTCCGGATATATTCCCTCTAAGATCACACAGTAAAGGATCTTTCACTTCCGGCTTGGACAGTAGGATTTTGTTAGGCTCCCTTGTAATAAGCAGATCAAGTATATGACCCTTGATGTGGGTTGGGTCAGCAACATGTTGTTTTAAACCAAACTCATCAAGAGAGTTTAGAAACTTCTGTGTGTCCGCATTGTTCAAATTGTCAACATGGATGTTGAAATCGCCTGTGATGAGAAGTTCTCCTGATGTTACAATTAATGTTGATAAGTATTGAGTAAACTCTTCAATGAAACTGAACACGCTTGATGACGGAGGTCTATATACTACAGACAATCTGAAATTATAATTCTGCGAGTACACGACACATCCGATGTGCTCAAATTGAACATTCTCACAAGATTGCTTTTCATAAACTATTTTCAAATTTAGTCTAGCTATGATGGCTACACCTCCTCCTTTACGATCTCGTCTGGGTTTGTGATACACTTTGTAGCCTCCTGGTGTTAGTTCTTGCAACACTACTTGATCTGTATCGGTTCCAAGCCAAGTCTCTGTGATAGCCATTATATCCACATCGTTTTCTACGATGAAGTCGGAGATTGAGACGGTCTTATTTTTCACAGATCTGCAATTTAATGTAAACAAGCGCAAGACACTCCTTTCCTTAGGTGCTATCGAAAGTGGCATTTTCGTCAGATTTGTTCTATTGATGAAATTTGCTTACGTTTTGTTGAAATTAATTGAGAAATCTGCTGGATATTGTTTTTGATTCCAAGATCATTGCCACCTGTTTTAACTGAAAGTAAGTTTGAATAATTTGGACCGATCAGATTCTTCATTTTCTTTGCTGCACGGTGTATAAACTTGAAATAATCCGCAATTAACATAATGTGGATATACATACAGTGTACATAGGTGTTACACTTAATCAACATGAATTTCTGCCAAATCATATAGAAGTTCTAATTTATAGGAAGCACACTGTGGTGTAGCTGCATGATTGCATCTTGGTGTATGAAAGATGGCTATTTTTATGATATGCACATGTGAACTAAAACACTGGTGCCTTCTGTATTTTTTTGTTTTGTTTTATATTCTGTATTAAAGGGAAACGTTGATCTTTTACTTCTGGTACCCAAGCTGAGAAGCCATATTAAACCCCCAAAGATAACAATTGCCTCTATTAACTGCATACTGGAGCGGTCAAACCAGTATATTCACTCTGTGACGTGGATTGTTATCTACATAATAATATGAACTTCAACAAAATTCTAAAATCATCAAGTTTCCCCTCATACTTTATAACATGAAATGACCGGTCGCGGTTGCTCAGTGGTTCGAGCATTCGCTTCGTAACCGGTAGGTCATCAGTCCATGGCCGCGTCAAACCTAGACGAAAAATAGTTAGTGATTGCTCCTTCGCCAAACGTTCGGCATTTAGAAGTGAGAATCAGGGGTCTTTCGGATATGACCTTAAAAACGGAGGTCCCGTGTCACGGTAGGCGTTGGCACGTTAAAGAACCCTCACTGTTACGGCCCTGAGCGCTAAGCATAGGTCTAAATTTGTGGTACTTCACCTACAGCTGGTGACTGTAACTCTGCAGATTGTTTCTAGCCAAAATATATTTACAGTGTACTTTGTTGTGTAATTCACTTGTGTTTGATTGACACCTGTGAACTAGATAATTTTCTAGATGTTCGGCGTTTGTCACTTCAGTATAGAGATGACGTGTATTGCTGTAAAGATTATATAACCGTGTTACTTTCATGAAAGCTTTCGAAACGTCATTTATAGTTTAGATACACTGTGAATTTTGTGATATTAGGCACTCGTAATTAAGTAGTTAGTTAGGATAAATCTGGGAACTAGATTGGTTGGGGACGAATTTTTGATTAAACAGCCGATATGTAACAGTTTACAGTCTCGTGTGGAAATTCGAGTCGGCATTAAACCAGCAACGGACTCTGACTTTGCATTGTATACCTATCGTAAGTTAGTATTTTTAATGATTTTTTTTTTCAATAATTGTAAATAAATTATGTTAATTGAATTGTCTGTGTGATTGTTCTACTGGTCACAAGGGTATTCTGACTCATAACAGAATTGGAAAGTCGTTTCGGATAAAGATTATCGCATTTTGCAAGAATTGTATTTCACTTACATGAGTTATTGAATTTCATAGCCAGCAAAAATCAGCATGATTTCGGTAACATATTTTCTTGCCTGGCTAACTGTTCAGGTTTTTAATGCTTTAAAAAAGTATACGTTGATTAGATTAGCTGTACACTTTGGGTTAGAGATTAAAACTTCCCTGTAAAAGAGATTAAAGTTGTACAGGAAGACATTTTAAAACATGATTTTCCAGAACAAATAAGTGAACCAGCGAAAATAACGAAATTTGATTTTCACGTTGAAATTAGAAAAAAATTGAAAATGAACCTAGAAAATGAAAGTGCAGAGAAAGACAAAAAAGATGAAAGAACAGCAAGAGAAAGACAACGAGAGGCAGAAAGATGAATTTGAGCGAGAAAAATTAAATTAGCTAGAAAATGAAAGAGCAGGGAGAGAAAGGATTTGAGTTTGAGAAATTAAAATTGCATCACATGCAAATCTGAAATTTTACTTGTCAGAGCTGACTTTGATGCCGCTGAACATATCAGATTAGTTCCAAAATTTCAAGGAAAATCAGTTGATATATATTTTCCTCAATTTGAGAGTTGCAGAATGATGGCTGATGATGTTATAACGTACATGTAACCTAGTAGTTTAATTATATTCAACATGTGTGCACACAACTCTTAATCAAACTACTCAACACTGAAGTGATATACAAGGATATATAGTGCGAGTTACACTTAACATAACACATGGTACTATTATGTACTCACAATAAAGTGTAAACACTAATATGCTTAAACTGGTCAACTTAACATGCCATAGATGCTGACTTCTATAATATACAACTGTCCTTGGACCTAACTTGACTACTTCAACCAAATAATATTGTATCACTGCCAACAAGCAGAGCTCTACATGTATACAGCCAAGAAAAGTTATGGACTTATCCATCAACATAATTCCCATCAAACTGATATATCATATTAGGGTCACAAGTCAAAGTTCACAAGACAAGCTACTCCCTTATTATTGAGAACAGAGACTACATTAAAATGTAAAGAAAATCATAAGCATTCACAACCATCATGAACTCTTATTCATGTAGTGTAATCTCTACGTTCAATTTACTTCGAATCACAATTTTATGCATGTAAATAAAATAACTAATTGGTAAACAAACAAACTAAAAAGCGATATCGCCCTCTAAAATTAGAACTCCGGATCTAGTTCCGAACTTTGTAATTAATAGTTCCGGAACACTACATTACATATTACATGAGCTCGTGTCTATTACGCCACGTCTCAAAATAAAGTAGTAACATACTCATAATAATGCATGAATATGGTCAAGAAGTATATGATATGATTACCTATTTCATAATTCTATCGATTCTGTCAATCTTGAAGTAGACTGCGTGTCATTGTCAGATTTTAGAGTATTACGGTATGGTGCAGTCCATTTGCTTGTCTTTCTGCCAATCAGTACCTTGCGGGTCAGTTAAGAAACAGTACATGCAAGGCTTGGATCTTCAGTACTGGTACATCCCCGTGGGGATCCGGGTTGTTAGAATAGATCCTCAGTACCCCTTGCTTGTCGTAAAAGGCGACTAAATGGGCGGTCCTTCGGATGAACCGCAAAAACCGAGATCCCGTATCACAACAGGTGTGGCACGTGAAAGATCCCTCCCTGCTCAAAGGCCATAAGCGCCGAACATAGGCCTAAATTTGCAGCCCTTCACCGGCAATGGTGACGTGTCCATATGAGTGAAAGATTCTCGAGCGGAACTTTAAACAATATTTAGTCAATCAGTACTGGTACACATGTTCTTAGTGATGAATAGACAGAGGCATGTTATTTGTCAAGGTCAAGGATTCATGCATATAAGGTAATATTAATATCGTAGACAGGAAACAAATTCAATTTTGTCTCACAGGATTTCAAAATTATAAATTGTAAACTATTCTCAATTTTCACTCAATGAAGACTCCGCATAGCATGTAGCATGACAGACTCCGTATGACATGTAGCATAATACCCCCCTTATGATATGTAGCATAATATACTTAGTATGAAATGTATCATAATAGACTTAGTTTGACATATAGCATAATAGATTTAGAATGACATGTAGCATAATAGTCTTACTATGACATATCGCATAATTGACTAGGTATGATATGTCGCATAATTGATTAGGTATGACATTTAGCATAATAGATCAGTATGACATGTAGCTTGTTAGATTCAGTATGATGTGTGACATAATAGACTCAGTATGACATGTAGCGTAACAGACTCAGTTTGACATGTAGAATAACAGCCTCAGTATGACATGTAGAATGACAGACTCAGTATGACATGTAGAATAACAGCCTCAGTATGACATGTAGAATAACAGCCTCAGTATGACATGTAGAATAACAGCCTCAGTATGACATGTAGAATAACAGACTGAGTATGACATGTAGAATAATAGCCTCAGTATGACATGTAGCGTAACAGACTCAGTATGACATGTAGAATAACAGCCTCAGTATGACATGTAGAATAACAGACTCAGTATGACATGTAGAATAACAGACTCAGTATGACATGTAGAATAACAGACTCAGTATGACATGTAGAATAACAGCCTCAGTATGACATGTAGAATAACAGCCTCAGTATGACATGTAGAATAACAGACTGAGTATGACATGTAGAATAATAGCCTCAGTATGACATGTAGAATGACAGACTCAGTATGACATGTAGAATAACAGCCTCAGTATGACATGTAGAATAACAGCCTCAGTATGACATGTAGAATAACAGCCTCAGTATGACATGTAGAATAACAGCCTCAGTATGACATGTAGAATAACAGACTGAGTATGACATGTAGAATAATAGCCTCAGTATGACATGTAGCGTAACAGACTCAGTATGACATGTAGAATAACAGCCTCAGTATGACATGTAGAATAACAGACTCAGTATGACATGTAGAATAACAGACTCAGTATGACATGTAGAATAACAGACTCAGTATGACATGTAGAATAACAGCCTCAGTATGACATGTAGAATAACAGCCTCAGTATGACATGTAGAATAACAGACTGAGTATGACATGTAGAATAATAGCCTCAGTATGACATGTAGCGTAACAGACTCAGTATGACATGTAGAATAACAGCCTCAGTATGACATGTAGAATAACAGACTCAGTATGACATGTAGAATAACAGACTCAGTATGACATGTAGAATAACAGCCTCAGTATGACATGTAGAATAACAGACTCAGTATGACATGTAGCATAACAGACTCAGTATGACATGTAGAATAACAGACTCAGTATGACATGTAGAATAACAGCCTCGGTATGACATGTAGAATAACAGCCTCAGTATGACATGTAGAATAACAGCCTCAGTATGACATGTAGAATAACAGACTCAGTATGACATGTAGAATAACAGACTCAGTATGACATGTAGAATAACAGACTCAGTATGACATGTAGAATAACAGCCTCGGTATGACATGTAGAATAACAGACTCAGTATGACATGTAGAATAACAGCCTCAGTATGACATGTAGAATAACAGCCTCAGTATGACATGTAGAATAACAGCCTCAGTATGACATGTAGAATAACAGACTCAGTATGACATGTAGAATAACAGCCTCGGTATGACATGTAGAATAACAGCCTCAGTATGACATGTAGAATAACAGACTCAGTATAACATTTAGCATAACCGACTGCGTATGACATGTAACATTTGGCTGCAGTATTTAGTATTATTGGTTCTTTCAGCTCTTCCAAGTATATTCTTATTTCGGATTTCCAACATTTTTGACATGATCATCACTGAAGAGACATTATTTGTCGAACTGCGCATCTGGTGCATCAAACTTAGTACCGTTTATATTTTATAATATAAAAGACTCCGTATAACATGTAGCATACCAGACTTAGTACGACATGTAGCATGTTACACTCAGTATGACATGTAGCATGTTACACTCAGTATGACATGTAGCATGTTACACTCAGTATGACATGTAGCATGTTACACTCAGTATGACATGTAGCATGTTACACTCAGTATGACATGTAGCATGTTACACTCAGTATGGCTTGTAGCATGTTACACACAGTATGGCTTGTAGCATGTTACACTCAGTATGATATGTAGTATATCAGACACAGTATGACATGTAGCATATCAGACTCAGTATGACATGAAGCATATCAGACTCAGTATGACATGTAGCGTATCAGACACAGTATGACATGTAGCATAACAGACACAGTATGACATGTAGCATATCAGACTCAGTATGACATGAAGCATATCAGATTCCGTATGACATGAAGCATATCAGATTCCGTATGACAGGTAGCGTAGCAGACTCAGTTGACATGTAGCATAACAGACTCAGTATGACATGAAGCAGATTCGGTATGACATTTAGCTTATTAGACTCTGTGTGTGCGACAATTAACGCGTTATCCTTCGTATCATTGTTTTCCAGGAAGACGATTTTCATGTTCAGACACATTTTGTGAATTGTCAACATCATCAAACGTAACGAAATTGAGTAGATCTATTTTTATTTTGTGCTTGTATGGTAAGACATGAAATGCACGTGCATACACGTCTATGAAAATGACGTTTGGTTACTTTACTCGCATGTTCTGTACAATTTATCGAATATCATGTTATTACAGTTGAAATATTTCTTTGTCTTGATTGTGATCATGCATAGAACATAAAAAATGTAGTAATATAACCATGCATATTGAAAATTTATTCATCTTTTAATCAGTTCCGTGCGATTATTCAATATGTATATAAAACTGGATAACCATAGGTAGGGTTACAAAACTGTTGGCTGTGATGTGCATTGACAAACTAATCATGGTGAAAGAAACACATTAAAACCTTATGATAAATTATTTCAAAACGACAGCTTTGTGAACAAATCGTAAATGCATTGGGGCAATACGATAAAACCAGTTGGGGTTCCATTAATGGTAACACAATGACTCATCAAAATCAATAGCCACACATACATACTTCATTCAGATAAATATCTTCCTTAAAGCTATTTCACTATTCCATAATACGAATGTTTGAACTTTTCCATACCCATATCGCTATGCAGACGAACGATCATAACGATTTGCGTTCACTTGTATTAAAAGATCAGAAAGCTGACAAATAGTAATGTTCTCTGTGCATACAGAACACCTATAAACACAAAACACTAGAACAATCGGAAGTAAATGATGTTTGTTTGTCATGTGTAGAATGAATTTTAAAACACCTCTACCAGCTTCATTCTGAATGCGTGTTCAATCAAAGGAAAGAAACAGTTGTTTAATAACACACTTGAACATACACTGTCAAAAATGGAACTGAAGAGGAGGACAAAGGGTAGAATACGATAAAGGTTCATTCATGTGTTCGGAAAACATTACTTTATCAGTCATTTTAATATCACGGACGCATGGAATGGCACCTAGACATCGTAACGCTCGTATTTTTATGTAACTTGGATTTTCATATCTCATTGGAAGTTTACATAAAATGGTCAACCGGCGCACGATGCCCTAGCGTGAAATATGGAAGAATAAGCACAGCGATAATAAGGTAATCAGGAAAGTCGCCACACTCCACTGGTTATGGTTGGCCGCGTTACAGCCGTCGTGGTCACATGACTCCAGACAACCGTCCACCAACTCTTCTCCTCTGCCGTCGCCGGAGTCGTATATAATGTCTCCGCAGTGGCTCCCCCAATCATTATTTCCACATTGTCTCACAACAATACTGGTTCCATCAGCTGTAAAGAGAAAAAAAAACTTTTAATTTTCCTGCAAGTACAACGAAACTTTAATGTAACTAGAACTGTACTACAGTGCACGTTGGATGGTGGTAATTATACTGAGTAAACTTAGGTGACCTATTGCAGTTTGTCTGTGTCTGTCATTGTCCTTCGTGCGTTAACAATTGAACAATATTAACTTCTTGATAACTGTAATTCCAGTTCTTTCCTAATTTATGACACACATTGAAGACAATGATGACATAAATTGTAAATTTCAGGACTCCTGGAGCCAAATGCTGTCAAAAATTGCACAATTTTCAAAAATATTCTCTACAACCGCACATGTATAAAAAAAAAAATTATGTGCACAGTGATGTAGAGCATAAAGGCCTCTACCAAAATTGTAAATTTCATGATCCCCAGGATAGAGGTTTTGACTCCAGAGCGGGACCAAACTTGGTTTATGGTATGTATATGCAAACCATTTTTAAAAACATCTTCATTAATGCTGTTGATACTAAATTAAAACTAGATAGATATTTAGAATGATTTAGCTACTTTTAGCATGTAATATGTGGGCCTTCTACGATATAGAAAATCAACGGAATACAACGTGTACAATGAAATACATTTGTTAGATTTTTTCTGG
Source organism: Ostrea denselamellosa (assembly GCA_024699665.1). Classification (NCBI taxonomy): domain Eukaryota; kingdom Metazoa; phylum Mollusca; class Bivalvia; order Ostreida; family Ostreidae; genus Ostrea; species Ostrea denselamellosa. The sequence continues at coordinate 6,885,584 of JAMZEH010000073.1, read as the reverse complement.
ATGTCAAACAAGACGTATATTTTCTTTTTGGAATGTACACAAAACACTAGCGGTAAAAATTCAATAAAAACTAAGAATTCACATGCGAAATAATAGTACATCAAGTACCGGCAACTTTTGCTCTTTCATTTTAAACTGTAGTTTCATTTTGGGGATTGTTTGATCCGCCTATCAAAGCATAAATCTTCTTTTGCAAAATGTACCAGGACCACGCCGGTACTAAAATACGAACATATTGTGAAAATTAGAAATAACACATTATACAGGGATTTGGGTTTATCCTTTTGACTTAATCCACATGCACGCATCCGGCAAATAATTGCATCGATTTGCATATATATTAGGAAATATTCTTATTTTTTGTACCGGTCGCGGTAGCTCAGAGGTCAGAGCGCTCGCATCGTAACCGGGAGGTCGTGAATTCGAGCCCCTTTCGTTCCATGGCTGCACCAAACCTAAAACGCAAAAATAGGTAGTGATTGCTCCTTCTCCAGACGCTTGGCATTTAGAAGTGAGAATCATGGGTCTTTCGGATATGACCTTAAAAACGGAGGTCCCGTGTCACGGTAGGCGTTGGAACGTTAAAGAACCCTCACTGCTACGGCCCTGAGCGCTAAATTTTAAACAATCAATCGTATTTTTCGCAACGCTAAAGTCTTATTCATGTAGTACTGTATCATATTGAATTGTTTTTAAACTTCTAAAGTAAAGTATCTCAATATGAGTGAAAAATTCTCGACGAGACATAAAGCAAACAAACAAAAACTAAAGTAAAGTATTAGTTTACCAATATATTAGATGCTTGTAAATCTACTGGCCATTACTGCATGTTTCTATTGTTAAAATATAAACAGCGTTATTTTTCATTAGAATAAGTGATGTCTTCATTGTTTTTTTGGGGTTTTTTTTGGTTTTTTTTTTGTTTTGTTTGGTTTTTTTTGTTTGTTTTTTGTTTTGGTTTTTTTTTCCATTCAGACCAATCTAGTCAGATGACTAGAGAGTAGCGGTTAGTAGTATTCGATGATCACTGAAAGTATCCCTGAAAATTTATTGGAAGGTCTTTGGGGTCTCAGTTCTGGAGAGTAACCGAGTAGTCATGACCGCCTCCGGTTATGCAGAAAATCATAAAGGTGGATTTCTCGGTCGACGCTTCGTGTTGCAAAATGAATCTTCAATGTTTACTTTTTATAATCGACGATTTGTATAGTATTATAGTTTTGTCTTTTTGTATTGAATTATAAAGCGTAAACTGCAACAAGTTACGTATATCGTATACCATGAGTCAAAATTAGCTTCATTTCTCAATTAGATTGATACGTGTACCTACTGAGGATCACAGATATAATGTCAGACTCAGTATGTTTGCTTTGAATTGAAAGAATACAGTAGTATTCTTCCCACTCAAAATACCAAAATACTTAATGAATGTATGTAACTGAAAACGGTGATAAAATATATTAATTTTTGTTAAAATAGGTGGACTGAAATCAAATATGCCAGTAAAAATATAAACACGAAGAAACAAAATGTCTGTTAGTCAATTAAGACGGAATGTATAGCTAATCACTGAAGTGCATTCGGATTACTCCTGCTGTTTCTTCAGCCAGGTCATAACTTTTTCTCATCCGGGCAGAGGCTTTGGAAATTGATAAAGAATCGAAATTAGCTTCATATGAATTCGCTATTGAGTGATAGAGTGAAAACTACTTTTGGCTTGGTTCTTTCAACCATACGTCGGCTTGGGTGTAATAATACGTACATTATTGGATTAATTTTGGTTTCCCGCTGCAGTAGCTCTCCTCAATAATTACATTTTGAAGTATTTATATCATTGAATCGGAAAAGAGGAGATATGATTCTTGTATATCCCGAAGCTAGTCACAAAATTTCCAACTGCTTCCTGCGAAACAGGCATGCTTTTCAGTGTCTTCTCGACTATACAGCTTTTCAAAGGAATTCATGTGCACATTTATTGAATTGTACAGTATATTTAGAGAAAATATCTAGATGTATTCATTTTCTGTGACGTTCGGGCTCTGTTGACATTTAAATTTTGAAATTTACTGTAATCTGCACCATCTGTAGCACCAGAAAGCTAGGATGCACCAATGGATTGATTTCTAGGCTTGAAGAACGAAGCATGATAATTTGTACATGGAAATAAAGACGTTTGCCAAACTGATCTGGTTTCACTCCAGAAAAGCATGCCAACAATCTTTGTACTACTTTATTTTAAATAAGTACATAGATTGTTGGCATGCTATTCTGGAGTGGAATCGATCTGTGTACTTCTTTATTTTAAAGCCCCGTGGGGATCCGGGTTGTTTGAATAGATCCTCAGTACCCCTTGCTTGTCGTAAGAGGCGACTACATGGGGCGGTCCTTCGGATGAGACCGCAAAAACCGAGGCCCCGTGTCACAGTGAAGAGAACCGTTTCCTTATCTAATGCGCTTCATGAAGTATATTGGTGTAAAGCGTCGCAGTTCATGCTCTCATGAATTTCAAAAATGAAATTCATTTACTCTATTTAAATTCTGCTTTCAGGATCCCCATCAGGTAAACTAAACCTGAGGAAATGACTATCATTACAGTTGGCAAAGAACATTGCAAATGTAAATTTCATTAAATTTTGTTTTACGTCCCGTCGAGACATTTTCACCCATATTGAGACGTCACCAGCTGTAGGTGAAGTACCACAAATTTAGACCTATGCTTAGCGCTCAGGGCGCTAGTGAGGGTTCTTTGACGTGCCAACGCCTACTGTGACACGGGACCTCCGTTTTAAAGGTCATATCTGAAAGAATTCTCACTTCTAAATGCCGAGCGTTATCACTACCTATTTTTCTTCTTAGGTTAGACGAGGCCATGGCACGAGCGGGGCTCGAACTCACGACCTCCCGGTTACGAAGCGAACGTTCTAACCACTGAGCTACCGCGACCGGCAAGTCAATTTAAACGCTAGTCGTTATATTTTCAATTTTGTATGTTTTGGGTATGAGAGACGCAAGTTCATCTAGTGTATCTTGTCACACAAAGACAAAATACCGGTACAGTGATTTCCGAGGCTGTAGCTAAAAGCGATATACATTATGAAAACCAGAATGACAGCTTTGCTACATGCATCATAAACACTACAATTAAATATGGGGTTTTGCTCGTACCATATTTTGTATATCGATAAAAGCCTCGGTGGGGACTCATTTCAGGGTGGTATATTATATCTTCGATGTACATTTTCCTAATAGACATATATTCACATGCTTTTAATGTATTGAGAGAAATGTTCTTTAGTTTACATTCGTAGAATTCCATTTGATTTCATAATGGCTGGTTATTTTAAGATTACTTTGGTTACAGTTTTTCCTATTCATTGTACATTTTTCTCATTAATCTGTAGAAAAGTCCATCACGTTTTGTGTTCGGGGAATCTACGCAATATCAAATCAAACTAAATTTTTCGTGCTTAATATACTTATAAGACTGTGATAGGAATTCGAGATGCATATTAGAACCATATTAAGTTCATATCGGCTAAACTGATAATGGTTGCCTGAAGTAAAGATCCTCTGCGAATTCGGTTACTCATTCCTATACATTGTACATATAGGCACATTATCAAGTTTCTTCATTGTATGTTTAAGGACATGCGCATCATCTTGAGAAGAAAAACTACCAGCGCAGTGACAATATGGTTAGAGGAAGTTGATTCGTTTTAAATCCTAAATGGAATGGCGCGTCATACAGTTCCGTTTTAAAATCAAAATGCTTTAACTAATTCACTCTTAAAATTATTGTTGAAACTTATAACTTTCAAACATAATTTTATCTGTATTCACAGATATCCGAACATGTTTTATGAGGGAAAAAATTGGCATGCTAAAGATGACTTACATTAATTCAATGTGATCTCTAAATTTGGTGGGCAATCAATTTGTTTGGTAAATATAATCAATGCAACATGTATATTATGCAAAATGTAGTCAATCTGATAAATCGTCCCAATACTATAAGAAAAAAAAATTCTTCTTGAGATATGAAACTTACATTTAATTTAATTAACCCCCTGGAAATTAAAAACAATACAACAAAAACACTGGCACAATATATATGATTACTATATTGTAGGTAGTTTTAGATTCAACAGGTGAGGTGATATTAACATTCTCTCTCTCTCTCTCTCTCTCTCTCTCTCCATACCGTCATATTGTCACGAACGTTATTTTTCAATATACATTTAAGAAATGTTTCAGTTTTGAAAATACGCGTCTTCTTCAAAAGAACATGTATGAGTGTAGCGCATTCGTGAGCAAATGATCATCTTTGCAATATTTAAAGATCAAAGGCAAAAGCATTGGAAATGTTCATTGTTGATATTTTTCATGTAAGGGTACACTGGGTAATTCTTATTTGCTCTATATGCTGCTTTAAAAGTTCCCAAAAATATGTAGTGTAGTTCATATAAAAACTGAAAAATATTATAGCATATTCAATTCACTAAATCTGAAGATATATCAGAGAACAACGGACGAAAAAAGAGCATGTACATGCAGCAAGAGTTAAAACACTTGAGCTCGTGAAAACTCGACTGGGAATGGCAAACAGATAACTTGGGATTTCCCATGCTTTGACATTTTCACAATCAGCTATTCGGACTTCTCTCCTTGTGTTTTAAAGTTCATGCTTCATAATGTGAGATGGAGAACCAGTTTAAGTTTAAGAGTCGACCTTTCGAAAGTTCCGTAGAGGATGATAGTCTTGTGCAGCTCAGGGATTGAAGTAATTGATGGCCCGATGATCTGGGCCAGTAAATTATGAACTTAGGCTAGTGCGTTATAAAGTGCACGTGCCCTTGGCGCTAGTTAATTCGCATACTTATCAAAAATCTTCAAAAATTGGGATTATACGTGTGTGCGTCCAGGTGTTTTTTTCTTTTTCTTTTTGGATACAAAATATTTTCCTGATTTCACATTTGTTAAGTTGTACTATCAAGTAACACAATGTAAATATATCCACGTATGTTTCTAAGAACTAGTTGTCTTTGGCAGTCCTTGGATGATTCCTTTACGCTTTACATAAAAGTGTGCAAGGTACGAGCCATAGCAGGGATTCTGACTAAACATACCTCAGCATAATTCGTAGATTGAGATTTCTAATATTGCGACGCTTTCGAAATTTTGTAACACAACGCTTCCATAAATGACAAAAACAAAAATGACACCGACTAAGTTTAAATAAAAAACCCGGATATGAATAGAAAGATACGATGTTATTCTAAACTCGACATTGATGATAGTTTGTACAAATAAGATATTAATCATGAAAGTTTTTCATTATCATTTTCATATCCACTGGTCCGAAGAAACAGTATACGTCCTCCACTGAGCAGTAAACATGAAGTTGAATCTCAAGTGACCAATGAATTAAAATAATTAGTTCTAGCCCTTCAGCTAATGAATTTAGTAGAGCAGTTGTGTCAGTTTCTAATGACTATGATAATAGGGTTGATGATTTTTTTTTTCAGAGCATATAGTTAAATCTTGAATAAATTTCCAGAATTGTGGAATTCACGGTACCTGGGTGATGGCTTTTGGTACTAGGGCCGGGTTTTATGGCTCATTGTGAAAATGTGTTATTACTTTTCAAATTACAATCCTCTTGACTCTTGAACATCAGTTAACTAAATACTGTGTATATAGATCTACCAAAAACTCTCTCACACGCATGTGTGTGAAACTCCGTGAGGATCCGGGTTGTTAGAATAGATCCTCAGCACCCCTAGCTTGCCATATGAGGCGACTAAATGGGGCGGTCCTTCGGATGAGACCGCAAAAACCGAGGACCCGTGTCGCAGCAAGTGTGGCACGTTAAAGATCCCTCACAGACATTGGTGACGTCTCCATATGAGTGAAAAATTCTTGAGCGGAACGTAAAATAATACATAATCAATCAATCAATCAATCACACGTGTGTGTGTCTCCTTGGGGATCTGTTGCTAGGGTCGGGTTTTATGACCCATATGGTGAAAACATGTCATTTCTTTAAATATATTTTCAACTTCCGGGCATCAAACAACTAAACTGAGTACTTAGTAATGACATGGAGTGAAGCATCTACCAACATTGTGAAATTCATGTTCGCTGGGTCAGGACTCGGATAACAAGGTGGAGATCTATCGCTCATATAGATGTGTAATTTAAAAATATCCTTCCTTATCACTGAATATCAAGAACCAACCTAAGTACATACATGTAGTAAATTGTGAAATTGGTGGCCTTTTGGGCATATTTTCCTTTAGAGTCATTTGCTTCTTGTGCATGGAACTTACAGTGATGATGAAGAGAGAATCCTCTACCATTCATGTCCCAAAGGTTAGGGTGTCTCTGATGCTTTTGATGGGGACTATGATTCATATACTGAATATGCAATTATATTTCCTTAACATCTAAAGTTCTTGATACCAATGCAATCAGGGAGCATCTAGCACATATATTGACTGCATAGTTATTATTATAACACAATTGAGGAATGTAGACTGAATCTGATGACATTTCTACTCCCTGGATAAAGAATTTAGGCCCAGGTTGGTTGTACATAATATATATTATTTAACGTCCAGCTCGATAATTTTCTACTGATATGGAGACGGCACCAATGCCGGTGAAGGGCTGTAAAATTTAGACCTATGCTCGGCGTTTACATCTTCGAGCAGGAAGTGATCTCTATTTTGCCACACCTGCTGTGACACGGGGACTCGTGTTTTCGCGGTTTCATCCGAAGGACCGCCCCATATATCCGCTTATGACAAGCAATGGTTACTGAGGACCTACTCTAACTTATATTACCAAGACCAGGGATAGGGTTACTTGTAAATTTATATGGATAACTTAGGGGAAATAATCGTTTAGTTTTTAAGAATATCCTCCTTTACTACCGAACATGATATCTCGGGAAAATTTAGAATAAAATGGAAAATACAGAGTGCAAATACAAGTGAAAATTATGCAATACAAACTAAAAGTTATTCAATACAAATAAGAATTTGAAGAATATAAATGAAAATGTATTCAGTACAATTGGAAAGATCAAATATTGCAGCGTTTGAGATGCCAGAGGTGGTTTTTGACTAGATTATATACAATCAATCACACATTCTGAAGTTCAGTCCATTCTCCGATTTTAAAGTTGCATTCATTAGATCCGTCAATATGCATCGTTTCCTATATACAAATACCGGTACTATGATGACTGTACAACTCCATATTAGACCTCTTGTTGTGATAAGAAATGTCTTATGGAACCAGGATATTACATGGACAAACAGACGGACTGACAAACCCAAATTAATGGAAGCTTTTCCTAGAGCAGATGACAAAACTCCTAGATGCAGATAGCCAATAAACCTTTATTAACAAATGCTTACGCTTTGCTATGTTCAGCATCAACTGGCACCGGGTAGGGAGAAAGTTGTAACATTGAGTGTTTGAGGGTGGAATAAAAAAATAATTGGTACTAATCATCTTTGAGTGAAGGGGATTCGAGTTTGTTCAAATGAAGAACCATGCCTCCTTTAAAGGGGAGATAATCACAAAATACAAAACATGGTGGGGTCATGTAAAAATCTTCTCAAGAACCACTGGGCCAGTTTCAAATTTACATGGAAGTTTTCTGACATAGTGCAGATTCAAGTTTAATAAAATCATAGTCCTCGGGGGTAAGGTGGGGCCACAATAGGGGATCAAGGTTTTACATGCGGAAGTAAAGGGGAAAAATATCAATATGGGCCAAGGTCACTCAGGTGATATCCTGGATCTTCTACTGTTAATGTCTTGTAATAAGTGATTACGAGGTTTATTTTACATAACAATTTGTATATGAATTTTCTATATATTCACTTTCTAAGTTTAATACATGTATCACAGAACCTGGTGTTGACACCGATGCTTGTGAAGTTTTCCATGAATTGTGTACAAACGTGTACTCGTGAGAAAAGATGTTGATATAGGAAACAAAGAACCGCCGAAGTTCACATTATTAATGGAAAACAGAATAATTAAGAAAGTATGGGCAATGTCAAGGGGAGGATTAATATACAAATAGTGACGAAGTCAGTAACATGGAATCCGCTTTTCATGCTTAACACCGGTAGATCTAAAGGATTATTGGAACCGATATTTCTACTTCTATCATAGATTATTGGAAATAACAACCTTCTCTCTGTAACAGATAATTATATTTTGATGTATCCAGGTCATAGCCATCCACAATGAGCCAAATAATTGAAATTAACTGTTTTAAATAATAGATGATAGTTTAAATGTCATGACTAAGATATATCTGTCAGTATATTGATTAAAATACATTTCATAGTTTGTTTTTTTTATATATTTTTTTTTATTTTGTTATTCTACTGCTGGGAAATGTTACTTTGCTGATATAAACTTTAGCTATTTTCCACTTCAGACGATCCAGCGAATTTGAACAACTTATACCCCTATTGTGGTAATTCAACGTTTTTCTTCCATTGACAAAACGGGGCAAGTTAGGGTTAACATATTTTTTTCGGTCATAGTGGGTGGCCACAATTTTTTTTAAAATCATATCTTTAAATTGTTACAGTAACGCGTATCATGAAAATGAATCTTTAACATTCTTGAGATAAAAACATTGGAAACGAAAATTAATTCATTACCAAAATATACACACTTTTGAAAGAGCTAATATCGAAGATAACAGCAGGGATTGTACGTTTAGTCGATAAAACATAATCCTAACGCAATGAAAACTGTATGTTGCAATTAATCTTGAGAAAAAAGATTGAAAAAATAAATCCAATGATTCAAAAATCATTTTCTATACCAACTCTGATATTGAAGAGTGGCGATGTGATTTCTTTCCATCCGTTGTTAATAAGCGTTAGACCTGGTCGATACGGTGCTCATTCAGCGCAAATTAATGATACAATTTGCGTCTTGATGCAAAGGCGCGGTAGTTTGGTGTTTATGAAAAGGGAAAAAAGTTTGAAAGCGAAACTGTGAAGATAGCATCAGAATCAAAATTGTTAATTAGAGATAATGTGAAAACCACATGAGTCAATACCTGTGTATGAGGCAGTTCTGCTGCTCGTAGGGAGCGCGGGCACAAAGAATACAGTAGATTTACGCTCAACATAGATGTAATACAGTATGGCGTTATCAAGTGTCTTACAGACGTAATAGAAGTTTTTGGAAGTTTTTTTTTTCCTGTAACATAATAGTCAAATCACGAAAATCAATTTTCAGTCCATTGGTTTGTCTATCAGTAGACAGACGATTTAGATCAACTAGTGGTAAGATATTCAGCATTTCAAGGAAATTTGATACACACAAATAATAAGACAGCCTGTCGATGTTTTAACGTAATAGTAGATCTAAATCTGAAAATTTTATTTTGTTGTTAAAATGTGTTATTATGATAGTTTGTATGTAACTTAAGGCAAAATCATTAGTAAAATTCGAAAGAAGTTTAAAATTTTAATCAAAATAAAGATTTCAAATCTATTGACTACGTAACATTATATAGAAATCAATTTTTGTACGGGAAGACAGTAATGTAATTTTGCTTCATCCAGGGACTTTGAATCGGTTTTTCAGCACAAAAATTATTAGAAGAATTTCAGACCTTATTTTGTTTTTGTTATTTTTTTTTGAAATAGTAAATTACAATTTCACAACAAAAATTTTCCACTCCAAAATGATAGCTAATATAACTTTAATTTCCCATTCCCAACGAATATAATCAACATTGTAGACCCTAATGAAAAAAGTCCAACTAGACCCCCATGAAAAAGTCAAACTTTGACATCAATGGACATATTTCTTGATAATGGTCAAATTAATGTATAATGTTGAAAACGTTTCACATCAAAATAAATTAATAATATTCTTTTTTCCACAACGTATTCCATAAGAATATAACATTATATTTCACGGACAAAGAAAGCACGGAAACAAAGAACTGCACACCACAATGCATTATATATAACTATATATATTGTCTGCATCTAAAATGAACATTTAAGTTAGTATTATGTTAAACAAAAATGTCGTATTTTCTTATGTATTGAGTCCATTATTTGATTGCAAAGCAATATCAATGAAACGTGCGCTCTCTTATTTCATTAACAGACTTTGGCGGAATTTTGCATTTAAGAAATATGGGGAAATCGCTAGTTTTATGACGTCAAAGAAACAAATCTACACATCCAATATAGTCAATAGTTCCATGTTTTTAACGGGCCTATTTGATTTTTATGGTCATATCTGCTTCGTGTTTGGATATTAGACATTAACGACAAACTAAAAACTAAACTTTATGACAAACTGGATGACTTCATCTTCTCTATTGGCAACTTCTCATATTTATGTGGCAATATTCCATTGTCACCTGCATGTGGTGTTTATGTATCAATTGATTTAATAAGTGAGAGCATATTCTGTACATGATCAATTTTTGAATCGATGCAAACTACGGACAAATAAGTTAATTTTAAAGGGATCATTTCAACTATCTCTTTTAAATCAAGCATTTCGCTAATTATATGGTCATTATAACGACCTAAGTTACTAACACAACTTGTCATGGGGTAAAATTCTGTCTGACATGTATCATATCAACTGAGTCTGTTCTTAACTACAGATTACTCTGTTTACCTCATGGGGATGTGCAATAATATAGGCTTACGGCGGATGTGACCGGTCGACAGGGGATGCTTACCCCTTCTAGGCACCTGATCCCACCGCTGATGTTCAGAAGTCAGTGCCCTAATCTGAATTTGTATTCTTTACAGGAGTTAAGAGATTGTTCATTATTTTCACCTTTTCATAGTAGAAAGACCCGTAATTTTCACTTCTAAATGCCGAGCGTTTAGCAAAGGAGCATTCACTACGTACAGACTATATTTACATGTTAGGTTTGATGCGGCCATGGCACGAGCGAGGCTCAAACTCACGATGTTCCGGTTACGAAGCGAACGCTCTACCACTGAGCTACCGCGACCGAAGTGAACGCTTGAAACAATAGTGTCCAATATCTGCAATTGGATACTATGCGTCTCTGTATGCTTTATTTTAGTTATTGCATGTATTTAGACAAATCATAATTAATATTGTTGATATTGGGAAAATTCTACAGAATTCCAACAGGAAATCGGTAGGTCCATGAATCATAATTAAAGTAGCATGACTGTCACAAAGCGATGCTTAGATACTTTATTGCCAAATCGTTTAACCTTTCTATTCCAGATATTTTTACTGCAGTCATTTTAATGCAATCCTTTAAGTAAGAATTTTCACCCTGCAGTGACCCCAACCTTCTCGCAAAGGCAAACATTTAAAATAAAATGATGTAGTAATTGAAAAGTGTCTACTAATTTATAGCATTTTAAGCATAAATCATATATGAAGCAGGATCTTTCTAGTCTTGCTTTTGAAACAAATATTCCATCAAGGATGGATTTTGTGTTTTGTCATAACTGAAGTTTTCATTGTCAGTAAAATAGAATGAACCTCAGTTGCATGAATTTATCGGCAAAATGAAATATTACAGATTTGATACTACTTTTATTTTTAAAAGTAACAAACTAGAATAGAATTTCGAACAGAATGCTCAGGTACATTATCATTTTCTATATTAAAGTTAGTCTTAACACAAGAATCATCTAGTATTAAAATCAGAATCTAAAAATATTTCAATATTGTGTTGACAAACTGTGACGTTGTTCAGAAAGATTTTCCCAAATACTCTTAAAGCTACCAGTATATGCCCGATGTTGACCTGTAATTTTATTTTTTCAAAGTGTACAGAATTACTTTAATGCCGCTGAATTGGTTTTGAAAGTTATTAACTTTGCCGTAATTGCATGCTTGAAAACATTTGCTTGTAAAAGAAAACAATGAAAATGCGTATCATATTCGACTCAAAGAGTCCAATATATAGATGGATCATATCCAGTTACTTCTGCTATCTCAACAGTTTTTCTTCCTTCTATCTTTGTTCAAACATATGGTCAGTTCTTTTAGGACTGGCGTCATTTCTTGTAGATTCGACGCCATGTCTAACGCGTCTATAAATAACCCCATGCACATGAGGGAAATCCCCCATGACGGCCATAACTCAGACGCAACTGTCTAACTTCGTCGTTTTTTACGTTTTTTCAAACCTGAAGATATTTAGGGAGTACTAAGAGGTCATTTATATTTTTATTTCATTTATGTCACGGTTTTGATTTTTGCACAGATAAGACTACCGACGATATTACCTATTAGAAATGGCCGAGTGACAATTATTTGAAACCAATTTATTCTGGGTAAATCATATGGTATAATGTATGGCATAAATACGTATGTGCAATAATTTAAGTGTTTTCACAGGTGGACAAAATTTGTCGAAAGTCAGACCATACACAGCAATACTATATCTTTGAATATTGACATTGCCCAACTGGCAGAAAATGGTATCTATAATATATTGAAGATATTTCAATGGTTATTTGAAAAACGGTAACATTGTTCTTAAAACATTTTTCAAAATTTTGAACCTTTGTTATGACCCCACCCTAACATTGAAATCGCGATTTGAACAGAACGTGAATTTACGTCACATGGTGCTTACATATTGTTTTGATAGCCTATTGTCTGGCTGGTTTTGTGAAGATTTGTAAAGTTTTTTTCCCTATAGATAAGACTCGAGTATTGCCATCTATGTCTTTGGAACAACACTTTCTATAATACACGACGAGTGTTGCCAGCCGTATCTCCAGGAGCATGCAATGCTTTCTATAATGCATGAGGATGCTTGCGAATCATTTTAACAAATTATAGTAGTGTCGTTCTTTAAGTGTTAAGTTCCTATTATGTTTCCATCGTAACACAGAGACCATGACTTGAGTTAACTTTAATCTTTATTATATGAGGATGCTACATACTGTTAAGAAAGTTTGTAGCGTTTTTGTAATAGAGAACTAATCGCAACAATGTTAGCCCCGTGGGGGTCCGGGTTCTTAGAATAGATCCTCAGTACCCCTTGCTTGTCGTAAGAGGCGACTAAATGGGGCGGTCCTTCGGATGAGCCGCAAAAACCGAGTTCCCGTGCCATAGCAGGTATGGCACGATAAATGTATTGTGAAGCGCTTTGAGCAGCATACGCTGGAAAAACGTTATATAAAAACCAATCATTATTATTATTATAAAGTCCCTTCCCTGCTCAAAGACCATGAGCGCAGATAATAGGCCTAAATTTTGCAGCCCTTCACCGGCAATGGTGACGTCTTTATATGAGCGAAAGATTCTCGATCGGGACGTTAAATAATATACAATCAATCAATCAATCATTCATTCAACCCTCTACATGTTACTTTGAACAGTTTTATTTTACCCTAATGTGACCCTCTGGACCATGATTTGTACACTACAAGAACGTCTTTGCTTAAAGCTTTGGTCAACGATAGCTTTGTTAACCTCATTAAAAGTATTTCTTCCAAACCTCGAATCCCAGTTATGATCCTATTCTGACCGGGTGGAGGAGCATGATTTGAAATGACAATGTACATGTTGTCTCTTATGGAGAAAAATTGTAAATTATCCCCATACATATATTATTTAAAATCCTCCTGTATGGCCTCATCATGTTCATTTGACTTGAAGACCGTGAATATACAGCAGATAACGGTATTTGCATATTGTCTTTGAGAAACCGGTCGCGGTTGCTCAGTGGTTAGAGCGTTCGCTTCGTAACCGGAAGGTCGTGAGTTCGAGCCCCGCTCGTGCCATGGCCGCGTCAAACCTAAGACGAAAAATAGGTAGTGATTGCTCCTTCGCCAAACGCTCGGCATTTAGAAGTGAGAATCACGGGTCTTTCGGATATGACCTTAAAAACAGAGGTCCCGTGTCACGGTAGGCGTTGTCACGTTAAAGAATCCTCACTGCTACGGCCCTGAGCTCTAAGCATAGGTCTAAATTTGTGGTACTTCACCTACAACTGGGGACGTCTCATTATGAGTGAAAAATTCTCGACGGGACGTTAATCAAACAAACAAACAATTGAGAAAATGTCAACGACTTTCCCTATATATTCCTATGTACGACTTTCAAACCTTTTTATGTCTACCCCTTGAACTAGAGTACCATGATCAAACAAACTTGAATCTACACAACGTACATAAGGGTGTTTTCATATTGTTTTGACAAATTATACTCTTGTTCATTTGACGAGTTTCAGAGGTTTGTTTTGGGTTGGGTTTTTTTTTGTTGTTGTTTTTTTTTGGGGGGGGTGGGGGTGGGGGGTTCACTGTAGATGAGGTGCCACGAATAGGGCCTACACTTCAGGGCCGTAGTAATGTAGGTTCTCTATCACTCTAATGCCTGCCTGACATGGGATCTCCGTTTTTAAGGTCATATTTCAAAGACTCACGATTTTCGCTTCTGATGAAAGCCGAGTTTTGGCAAAGGAACAATCGCTACCTATTTTTACGTCTAAAGTCGGACCCGGCCAAGGCAAGAGCGAGGCTTGAACTCACGACCCTCTGGTCATAATGTGAATGCTCTCACCACTGAGCCACCGCCACCGGTGGGTTATCTTAAACATTCTTCTGTTAGATAATCTCCAACTTGTTTATGATTTAAAGAAGCTTGTATCTCTACTAATAAACAAGGAAGTTATACAGTTTTGTCATTTTTGACTTCTTGGTTGTTGAGGAGATTCTTAAATGATTCTTATTTTGTACCCCAATATTGTTTGGTAGTGGTTTAAATTAAAGAAGCGGTTCTGAAAAAGAACATATGAAAGGTTAATAATAGACGACGAAGAATTTTAATTAGAAAAGTTTGATAGGTGAGGTAACCTTTCGTGCATGTTTTTGTAAAATTAATGACAATAAACGTACCTTTTTCTTCCTCACAAATATAAAAAGTTCAATTCGTATACAAAAGTAGAACATACAATATCATTCCTCCTCACAAGTTTTATTTTCCTTCTAAAGACGTCATAAAGGTTCTCGTTTGTTAGAAAATCATTATTGTTTCGAGTGTCGTTTTTAACAATCTATTATACCAAGCACACAAGAATTCAATTTCCTACGTCAGTGTTTTCTTTCATCCGCCCAAGACTTATCAAGTTTCGGAAACAGGGGTTATGGAAACGTAAAGTGACTCTTTTATCCTTTGGTTTAGGATTTCCTCCACAGCCCTTTATTTTTATCGTAGTTTGTTATAGGTAGGCAGACTCCAGAAGAGATTTCCGCTATTTACTATAATTATTCACTGGTTAAAATAAATAAGGCTTTGGTACTGGCACGGGACTTTTGATTTTAGGCGGAACAAACTACAGTCATTAACGGATAGGTCCTTGGGGCAATGTGAGAAGTGAAGTAAAAAGATAATGTGTTATTATAAGATGTCTTTTACACGATCATTTTGTTTTTACAAATTGTCAGAAATATCTTGCACTGCGTGGCTGTTTTTGAGATATAAAGCGAAATTCGTAGAAAGGTATAATAGTGAGAAAATTATTTATCAATACATTGATTTTGAAAACAACAGGAGATGATTATGTTATTATGAAAGATATACTGAAACGTCTGGCAGGCGGGAAAAAAAATTCTCTTTGAGTGGACCAAGCCGGAACATGAAAGCTATTGTTGACCAATTTCAATCTAAGAACGACATTACATACACTTTCGTCCACTTGATTTATTTAATGAGTTGTTCGGATTTTACAAATAACTTGTGATCATAGATTCTAATCACACGTATGTCGTCAACGTCATACTTGTAAACAACTCTGTCGATGTAAGTGTATTGTTCTAAGTATTTCGATGTTATAAAAGTTTGCTTTGTGGAATATATATCGAGTGAAATAAATCTAATATCTTGCTCCTTTTTATTCTTTAACATTTTAAAGTCCCTGACGAAAATATAATATTACAGTGTACAATCAGAGACATATATAACAATGAATGAGAGAAAGAGAGAGAGTATTAGATAATAAGTTCATGGAATGGGGGCGTCATGGGCTTAAAACTTTTATGAGACCACCCTCCATACTAATATGGATAGACAAATGAATAACTCGTATAAATAGCTGTGTCACATTAAACACATGCGGACAGGTTTTTATAAATAGCTGTCTCACATTAAACACATGTGGATAGGTTTTTATAAATAACTATCTCACATTAGACACATGTGGATAGGTTTTTATAAATAACTATATCACATTAGACACATGTGGATAGGTGATTATAAATAGCTGTCTCACATTAAACACATATGGATAGGTTTTTATGAAAAGCTGTGTCACATTGAACACATGTGAACATGTTTTGTAATTAACAATGTCACATTATACACATAGGTTTTTATAAGAAGCTGTGTCACATTAAACATGTGGAGAGGTTTTCCCCTGATAGAAACCCCGTTTGTTCTTGATCTGTCCGATTCATTCTAATCATTCTAATTATAATTGCCATTAACATAAGCGTATGGTGATAAAGAGTGAATTTCAGAGAATCAATAATGAAGAACACTAAGAAAGAAAATATGTTGAAGAAAAACAGATATATATATATATATATATATATATATATATATATATATATAAGAGACAAGACGAAGATAACGAACAGTGATCAAACTCATTAATCTTGTATGGAATACAAATCAGAGAGTTGGATGGAGAAACACGGATCCCTGGATAGATCAGTACCTAGTACCTAGGAAGAGTAATTTCTCCTGTCGACCGGTCAGACCCGCCGTGAGCCTTATATCTAGATCAGATAAACGGAGTAATTCGTAGTCAGAATTAGTGTACCAAGTTAGACAGCATTTATATCAGACAACATATATAGGCAAAGAACATGACCAATGAATATATTACATAATACTGAGGGGAAAACACACAGCAGCTATTATTTCAGATTACGTAAAATTGAGCAACAGTCTATCAAATGATTGAGATATTGTTTTGTTGAATATCCAGGGCGCAAATTATTTTTTCTCTCTAGAATTCCAGTTTGTCTTAATGTCATTAGTCACACAGGATTAACTTATTCTATTGCGTCATTTTCTGACATTCAGCCACCTTCCAGTTTCATCCTACGTTACCCCTGGTGCCAACTAATTAAAGAATATTATATTGGTCGATCCAATGAATTCATGTACAGCATCGCGGTGGTTTTTTTGTTTTTGTTTTGTTTTTTAATTTGGGGGGTGGGTGGGTGTGATCATGATTTGAAATAGTTTGTTTTTTGTTTTACGTCCCGTCGAGAAATTTTCACTCATATTGAGACGTCACCAGCTGTAGGTGATGTACCACAAATTTAGACCTATGCTTAGCGCTCAGGGCCGTAACAGTGAGGGTTCTTCAACGTGATACGGTAGGCGTCCGTTTTCAAGGTCATATCCGAAAGACCTTTCTCACTTTTAAATGCGGAGGAGCAATCACTACCTATTTTTCGTCTTAGGTTTAACGCGGCACGAGCGGGGCTCGAACTCACGACCTCCCGGTTACGAATCGAACGCTCTAACCACTGAGCTACCGCGACCGGTGATTTGCAATAGCTCATATTTAAAATCAGCATAGTTAGGAAGTAGTGATAAGCTTTTTCCGTTTGAGAATGCAATTAACTACAAACTGAAAAAAATGAAATGTGTTAATCATACAAATCATAGTGGTAATTCGTTATTCAATGATATTAAGATAGTGTATTGGTATTGCTGTTAAGTAAGAGGACTATATGTATCACTGTATTTGATTGTATTCATGTATGGCAAATGTTTAGGTTTTTTATTGTACTTTTTACTACCCAAAATTGTTAACAATAAAATTCATACATTTATGTAAACTGCAGATAGTGCAGTAAAAAAATGGTAAGGGCAGCATCATTAAACCTCCCTACAATTTGTGGATCATAAAGTTTAATTTTGCTCACACATGATAACTTGAAGTCCATAAAGATGAAAGAACGTCATAACAATGAGGTAACCTGGAACAGATATCGAGCACGTACAATTACCTATTACAGATATTGGTTTTAAATTCCTTTGATCTATATCTTACAGTTTTTTCCGAGAAATAGTGAGTGAAGTTCTTCTGTCCATTTATAAAAAATTCATAAACTATTTAGATGATCGGAATCTCTCAGAATGCCTTAAACAATGCTCTTGGCAATTTTCATGAAACGAGATGAAAATGCAAAGGAAATACGATCCTGACTGTATGCTCATGTTTACATACATTGCAGTAACGACAATCGATATGCTGACATGCACGGTATATTATCGAAAATCCCCGCAATAAGTTTATTAGAGATCATACTTCTCTTTGTTGGTGTCAGTATCATTTATTGATTTTGTCATTTAATCTTTTTGCAAGGAAATATACTCCTTCATTATATAGCCTCCTTGTGATTTATACAGGTTTTATGTGTTTTTCTCACGAAACGTCAAATACATTTTAAGCTTGCTTAGCCTTTAGCTTTCTTTCAGCAGTTTTAAAATCTTGGTTTTAAAACCACAGTGGAGCACAAGAAATCGGGGATTCTGTAATTTTATTCCAGTTACTGGTGAGCTGGTCGTTTCACGTGTTTAGGATTACTCCTAGTTTTTTTTAAATATTGATACTATATCTCGGTAAAATGCAGTTCTACTTCGGTCCTTTGTATGTTGTGACACTGAACCACTAGTCTAAAGCAAATGGCGATCTTGATCACAGATGTACCTGTAGGTTTCCAAAGTTACTGTGGAACCCATACAGCTATTGATTGCAGTTTAATATGTAATAATCATGGAAATGCAAAATTTATTGGAAAATTGCGAAATTCTTATTCATAGATTATCTTTCGTCAATCTGTACATGTATATTAGTATGGTGTTATGCAGAAAATGTAAAAATTATGGCTGAAGATCCGAAATAAATTAATTATGAAAAATGCAAAAAACTAGATTGACATAATTTCCAAAACCAATGGTTGTTACATCCATTTGCAATGTCAATGGTGTCTTTAACACACAACAAGGTCCGTGGGATCCGGGTTAGAGTAGGTCCTCAGTACCCCTTGTTTGTCGTAATAGTCGACTAAATGGGGCAGTCCTTCGGATGAGACCGCAAAGATCGAGGCCCATGTCACAACAGGTGTAGATCTTTCAATGCTCAAAGGTCAAAAGCATAGAGCATAGGTCTATATTTTGCAGCCCTTCACTGGCAATTGTGACGTCTCCATATTAGTGAAAAATTCTCGAACGGGACGTTAAACAATATATAACCAACCATTATACAACCAAATGCACCCCCCCCCCCCCCCCGAAAAAATGAAAACAGAAAGAAAAACCGGCGTACTATGAACTCAGTTCAATTAAAACGTGTTTTTAAAAAAAAACACGGAAGAAATTACATATTCTTTCAGTATTTACGTTTTTCAAACTTATTCATCTTTTGAATGTGGAAGATCGTATCCGAAATATATGTTAATTATGACGCCGTGTATATAGTATATGGAATATACAAATGTAAGACCAGTGTAGTGTACCAGAGTTACCTTGTCTAGTTGTGATATAATTCATCACGGGAGACGTTTTTGCACCTCTATGATATATTCTCCTTTGTAAACTAGAATATATAGGATTTGTTTGTTTGTTTCTTTTACGTCCCTTCAAGACTATTTCACTCGTATTGAGACGTCACCAGTTGTAGGTGAAGTACCACAAATTTTGACCTAGGCCCGTAGCAGTGAGGGTTCTTCAACGTGCCAACGCCTACCGTGTGACTGACCTCCGCTTTTAAGGTCATATCTGAAAGACCCGTGATTCTCACTTCTAAATGCCGAGCGTTTTGCGAAGGAGCAATCACTACCTATTTTTACGTCTTATGTTTGACGCGGCCATGGCATGAGCGGCTACGAAACGAACGCTCTAACCACTGAGTTACCGCTATATCACTCCATCTTACCGTGTATAACGCAAATTTGTATGAGAAAGGTGTTTATTTACACTGTAATATGAATTTCTCTGAAAAACTCTTAAAAATAAAATGTGGAGTAAATGATTGATTGATTATATATTGTTTAACGTCTCGCTCGAGAATTTTTCACTCATATGGAGACGTCACCATTGCTGGTGAAGGGCTGCAAAATTTTGGGTATGCTCGGCGCTTATGGTCTTAGAGCAGAGAGGGATTTTTATCGTGCCACACCTGCTGTAACACAGGTCCTCGGTTTTTGCGGTCCCATCCGAAGGACCGCCCCATTTAATCGCCTCTTACGACAAGCAAGGGTACTGAAGATCTAATCTAACAACTCGGATCCCAACGGGGCTTGAGTGAATGTGTTATAGGACGATACCATTAGTGTATCAACAAAATGCCAAATTAATAACTCCTTTGACATCGCATTGTAATGCTAAACACAGTGTTACATGTTACATATAACGTCCAATATAATCCAACCAATTTCGTCGAAAAAAAGGTTCATGGCTATATTGAGATCGTGTATGGTACAATGGCGAGGACTGGTGTAGTTGAAGTGCAGAGGTGGGGTGTCCTCTACGAGTACCAGGCTGTGATAAAATTGGATAAACACAAATAGAGGTTATTTGTTCACTGGAGAAATGTCTGTTTTAGTGTTGTAATGAGCACTCGCAGTAATGACTAGACACGAATATAATTTGTTGAACCTCAAAACCAGCCCTATACCCATGGGTGTAATGGTTGTCGCTTGCAAACAGTAAGGCGTGTAGACATTGATGCATTTGGCAGATTTAGAGATGTCAACATAAAACGACTGAATGTTCTCTTGCTTGCAGGCTTTACTGTGTACCAAATGTCTAAAAGGTAATGGTCTCCCTCTCTCACGCGTGTTAATCAAATAAGATGCATCTCTATCAGTTATATTTTCTAAAAGCAAGCGTTGCATTTTAGCTGCTGCATTTTAGCTGGACAGATTTCAGATTTGGGTGTAGAATACATCCGTTTATACTCCTATTCCTTGTTGGATTTCGTTGTTGTTGTTGTTGTATTTCCTACAGTAGTGTTAGATAATCAAGGCCATAATCATCAATATGAAAATGAAGGAATCGCGAGGCAACTGGCATGTGGAAAAAATGATTGAAATGTGATAGCAGAAACTTATTTTTTTTCTAAGTTCCTGAATTCTTGTGTGTGCACACAAGAAAATTTTACTATATTTTGATATGAGTTATTGTGTCTCTTTGAGTTAACATCTCATTGCATAAGCAGAAAATCGGGTGAACGTAGTGCAACTGACCCAAGTAATAGCAAATACTGTATGTATTCATACGCATAAACCAATCTGATCACATGCTACACGATATAAAAAGACGATTTTGTTAGTTTTGCCATACATAGGAAAGCATTTGCAAAGTTTTATGCATGCGTATGCACTTCTTAAAGTTTTTCCGCACACAATTATGTGTTATCACACTTTCAATACTTGACTATTCCGCATATCACGACTTCTGGATCAAATTTCAATTAGATAATATACACTGTCAGGTAAACACGTATAGTTGATACTTGCCTCGTTTTCCTTTTAGCTTTATGCAATGAGTGCCTTTGAAGAATTCGAAAAAGCAGGTTCTGATGATAAACAAGGAGGTGGTTAAGTCCTTCCTGAATTCGTCATCGCAAGCCTCGTTTTTGCCATTTAGGGAAGAACAGACATAACAGTCTATGGAAAATGCTGAAACAGGCAAAGGACCGTGAGATAGTGATATATGACTATTATGCACACATATAACTAAGATGATATTTGTGTATGGTAGACGATGACAATCATATAATTCATATAAGTTTGAATTATATATAAGAAGTAAATTAATGGCATTGTTCAGAATTTAGTCCAAAGATATTCATATTACTATGTATAATTATAATGATTACACGATTATAAGTATGTGTATTTAAAATCGAATTACATGCTAAATGAAATCGTGTACCCCACTTTCTGAAAGAGAAAAAAATATCGGGAAAGCGATACGGTTATAACATCCTTTTGAAATACTCGACACAAAACTGCTGTCGTTTTACACTTATGATAATGCCTGATTGCACGAGGGCTGCAGCTTGCAGATAAAATGGTTGTCTTCTTGTATCCTAACGCCTATCAAATTGTATAATAGTTTAAAGTCAATATGATAAGGATGTCAGAATGTTTTTGGACGCCTGATCACAAATACACATGTCAGCCATGTTGATTTATGTGTTCTCTGATACATTGGTAACTTTAATGGAACATGTGATGGAGCGTACTGTTTGTGCATGGTTATTAAGTGCATACATTCTAGACTTGGAGGATAATTCAATAATTTTGATTATACACTTACGTCTATTGATGTGTTAATAAATTGTTACATTTTACATCACTTTTGTCATTTGCATCTATGTGTAAAACATCTCAGAATATTTTCACTAATCCACATGTTTTGAAAATTTCAAATTACTTGGAACTCATACCGATATTACACATATTTTCGTAAAATGTAGTTTCTTATGTTCGTTCCCATGAAATGTTTTCTTCGTTTATCGATTGATAATTAGTACCATAAACCAAATTTCCAGCTAAAATTTCATTTATTTGCGATATAATCCATTTATATGCTTTTTGGCGCCGAAAGCGCATGGTCCGTTTTGACAAACGGCGGGGGATAAATTACTTTTATGTTTTATTTTCGCTGTGATTTGTAAAATTCAAATCAGTTTCTGTGCGGTATATCATTCTGTTCTTGCACCCTAATCTCTATTCATGTGGAGAAAAAGGTGTCTTTATCTCATTAAAGCTTCTAAGACATTTACTTCTGCTAAGATCCCCCATCTGATTTCAAGCTTTAATGTGATTGAGATTAGTGAGGTCATGACGACTCTTTGGGAAGCAAAGGTTTTTGTGATTATCTGCATTGTTTAATTCTCTTAATAGAAAGAACCACTGTGCTCTGTTACTTATCGTTGTTCCCTTAACACTCAAATCCTTGGCGAAATATAAATAAATAGTTTTACATCTGATTGTTACGCCCATTAAAGATATCTGTAATTACAAGTAGATGAGATTTATTGTTTACATGACGCGAGATCTCGAAGGAATGTGAAGTGATTCGGTTTTATGTCAGATGTAACATTATTCCTGTATAAATATTTAAATGTTCAATACCTGACAATTGAAGTAACTATTTTACAATGCATTCAAGCGTAGGGTTTTTATATTCAACATTGCAGCAAAATACATTGTACACTTTCCCTTTTTAAAGATAAGAACATTCTTACAAACGGTATTATTTTTTGTTTCTACTAAATGTTATATACGTGTAAATTTGATTTGATACCATTTCCCCAAGTCTTGCAATGCATATCCAGACGTATTATGTGTTACATTTCATGATATGCTACAAAGATTCATGATATGCTATAGAAAAAAGAACTATTCACAAAGAGGAAGTTGATCCTTTGCCATTTCCTACGTAGTATAGAAATAAAGTTAGGTCATGTTGATATCGCATTACTTTGGTGAATTGTACTTGAAATTTAGCGATGTTCACCACAGTGAGATACATGTACATGTTATTTAATATGAAGAGTTAAAAGTGACGTTGACCATCCTATTTGTATGACGTTGGACATTCTATTTGTATGGCGTTGACCATTCTATTTGTATGACGTTGACCATTCTACTTGTATGACGTTGACCATTCTATTTGTATGACGTTGACCATTCTATTTGTATGACGTTGACCATTCTATTTGTATGACGTTGACCATTCCATTTGTATGACGTTGATTATTCTATTTGTATGACGTTGTTTTCAGATGAAATCTGTAAAGCTTACAGATATAGGAACAGTAGGATTATTTCTGTTTTCATCAATACGCAGGGCATATAATGCGAAAACCGAAGATTTGTGGTTTACTTTGAAACAATAGGACTTGCCACACGAAATGAATCCTCTCTGGGATATTCAATCAGCAGTTATTGTATTACATACATTAGAAGGGCGCTAATTTCATTCAAAATTAATGACGATGCCTAATCTACTGTTTATCTAATAAATTCCACACCAACTAAAGTCCATCACCAAACTACGCAAGCTCTCAGCGTCTGAATCAATAACCAAAACCTGATATCGATAGTAATCTGAGCACTTCATCTCTACATATGCCATTTGAGTTTTCAAATCATGGACACGAAAGACGGTGAAATAATGATTGAATATTTGTACAAAGGACTACACATTTCATATATGACTTAGATTTACTTCTCTCTTGAACGTATCCAGGTGAAAGTTCAACATTATTCTTCAACTTTTTAAAGTTATAATACTGTTCGTTATCTTTTCCTTTTCATATAACAAGTTCATGAAAATATTTTAAACACCAATTTCAGATCTTTTTTCCCATTTTTTTTTGTTGCCAAAACCGTCATTTTAAGTGTTTTTCGGGTGTTTTTTTATTTTTATTTATTTATTTTTGGTGAACAAAATCAATATTTCTTCCAATTTCAATTTCTACGTAACTAGTGACGTGCATTATCTTCCAAAGATACACTATGTATATATCTATTAACAATATAAATTTCATCCAGTAAGTCATTGTATGTTTGTGGAAAGAAAAAATATGCACTTCATCGTCAAAAATTTTTAAATAACAAACTTCCAAATTTGGGAAAGGTTTAGTATATCCAAAAAAAATAAAAATAAATAACATATATGAAAGTTGTACCTATATATCTTAATCAAAACAGTGCACGTGTAAGCTACGTAACAGTATACTGAAAGTCGTGTAAGGTAATTTCAATACCTTACACAGGTATACATTTATGTGACCCTTTGGATAAGTGGTAGTATTATTTTTGTACATACAATATTGTATTGACGTATCAATATATAAATGTATATTTTGCAGTGAACAAATTCAGCTATATATTAAAGTCCCGTGATTACAGTACGTAACATCTTTCAAACTGCTCACCATTAGAAGTCTTTTGATAGTGAAACTGTAATGCGCTGATCTGAACCCCCCCCCCTCCTTCCCCAGGAAATAACTAGTTTACCTTACCATCCAGAGATATAAAACTTTCTCTCAAATTCAAAGCTTTGTTAATGATTTTAGGACATCGTTTTTCTGTTTCATTTTGGTATTCAACAAAAATGACTTTAAATTGTGACAAATGTTTTACAAACTTACCTGTACAACAATAATTTAGATTTATAATGCCTTTATCATGAAATAATTATGTGCATACTTTGATGAATACAACGAATGTTAAAACTACAACTTTTTTCTTTAACTCTGCAAACTCCCTTTCCATTATTTGCAATTAAGCACGAGTGAGTGTTTCACTCTCTAGTATCAATGAGAAAAATTAATGAGAACTGCAGGAGAAACATGTAATTTTATTTGCTGTGATTGGTGTCTGAGAATTTACCATTGCATCAGAATCATTTTGATAAAAAGATGATGTATATATTAATGCTGAAACATCTCATACTTAAACCAACGGATTAACTATGCTGGCATTTCCTTGGGTTGAATACGTAGAGCATGTACACATATGATTTAATGCTTTGATCATATAAGCTTTTATTCCAATAAGACGGGTTTCAAAAAAATGTTTAGGGACATGCAAGTAGTGTGACGAGGAAATGTTAAGTTTCATCTCTGATAAATGGAAGGTTTCTGAGCGTAATTCTTTCACAGAACGCTACACTTCCTCAATGAATTTAGTTCTGTATAAGGAAACCCTGCCGTTAATACGGAATGTTTCAGATACATACAGAGAATTTCGCTCTTACAAAAAATAACGTAAATGCTGTTCAGATTTTTCCTCCAATAGGTTTTTGATTAAAGTTTATTACTGTTTATGGTGGCCTGGCGTTATTGTTTGCAAATTAAGACAAGAGAACATGGGTATAGTAGTAAAACGGCTGTCCGTAGTCAGCCATCACAACGCTTTGACATACACAATACGTCTCCACAGAGACCTTAAAAGAGAAATTTGTTCGTTCATTATGGCGATGGTCTCGTAGACTCTTCATAACCGGTCCATTCAATTTCATGTTAGTACCAAAATGTGACTGAAATACCGCCATACTGCACATAGTCAATCATTTTTATAATATAAAGACAAATTATTCACGTAGAGGATCTAGTGTAGATGCAATGCTTTTCACTTGTTCGTTGCATCGGTAATTTCAATACCTTACACAGGTATACATTTATGTGACCCTTTGGATAAGTGGTAGTATTATTTTTGTACATACAATATTGTATTGACGTATCAATATATAAATGTATATTTTGTCTAGTTATTCTAAGAACTGTAGACAGCAGGGTACATGTCAAAATGTGAGATTTAGTTGACAAAGACATTCGATGTTTGCTATGCAAACTTAGTTTTAAGGGAATGCTTCATTTGTTTGAGGAATTTCTTCTTCTTCATTTTTTGATGCTAAATAATAGAAATAAAACTTATTTACGGTTGACAACCAATATTTGGACTTTCTTAACAAAAGGATATAAATAACATTTTAGCCTTAACTATGTGTTATGTAAACAAAGACTCGAGTCTTTGTTATGTTTATAAACAAAATAGTGCAATGTTAATTTTGTAATTTAAAACATCCTAATTTTGCATAGACACAATTTAACCTTTAAACGGCACACTTCACCAAAGGATACTTGAAATGTTATATATATCATAAACGTCGATCGATAACCACGTATTTCAAAACTTTGTAAACAATAACATACCTTAATCTTTGTTTACAACAAATAATAACTCTCTACAATGAGCTTCTGCCATGGTATATAACCTTAACTTTTATGTGAAACCCTTTAAACACATTACACAGTAGATTTGATCATTAAAAGTGAAAAATAAAATTTGGGGGGGGGGGATGTGAATCAGTCCCTTTAAAATGCAGAATTGACCTTGATCGATGCAAATACTGCATGCACGACCGTTTTTGTCCCATGTGATGTTCATAAGAGACATCGCATAAGAGTATGTTTTGATGTGCTCGTTAAAGTAGATTTCGAAAATCACCGCCATTATACTCCTTAAAACCAGTTTTCAAGACAGCTGTAACAAGGTGTGTTTGTGAAATACTAGTACTGATACCCCAGTATAACTGGAAAGTTCATTATGGCCAAGGTTAAATTTAAGAAAAGTAGGTCAAACGCCAAGGTCAAGGCCACGAGATCAAAACATTAGGTACCCACGCAAGGTCTTGTCACAAGGAATACACATGTGAAATATGAAAGCCCTAACACTAGCCGTTCAAATGTTATGGCCAAGGATGAAAATGTTTGGACAAACAGACAGACATAGGAAAAATGGTATGTCCCCCTAATCTTTGATTTCGGGGGCAAAAAATGTACAGAGATGGTAATGATAGAAAAGAGGCTTCTAGACAACGTCTACCGGACAAAGATCTCACACTATAGACTGGTGATTGGAACGTTGCCGTATTTGTCATGTAATCTGTTTAGCCCCGTTAGTGTCATGTCAGTATTGACAAATATGTCGCCGATAGGAGAAAGCTGGACTGTTGAAGTTTTGTCATGACCAATCCTCGCATTTCTGAATCGAACAAATCCACGGACATCACACTTTACTTGATGACAGAAAGATATTGTCCTGCTGTTTTGCGGTCCACGTTTACTGTTTATTTAGGTTTTGTAATGGTGGATAGACAGACATGCTATAATTGTAGAGTACCCACAAGGCGTCTTAAATGCAATTAGTTTTAACATTCGCGTGGGTTGCAGGTGTAGAAACACAGGGGACGTTAATTACATCAGAGGTCAATTGAGTTATCGTATTAGTAGACAGAATTAAATAAAGCAATGTAGATACTTCATTCGGAGACATGTTTTGCCCTAAAGCCATGAGATTGAGAGAGATACTGCATTTATCTCGACAGTCTATCCGCAGTTTAGCCCTCAAGTTACCAATATCTTTAAATTACAGACATTTGATCACGTTGTGTGACGTAAGGATACTCTACTAACAACTTCAGCATCAGTCTCCATCCTTGTCTTCACTTCCGTTCATTTCGAAAAAATAGATGGAGATAATTGGTGAGGTTCGGAAGCATTTTACCAGCACATTCCTTCTTATTTTTTAATTCATTTCAGAGATATACCATGCTTCCATTATATTTAGCGTGCAGCAAATTTCGTTGTATTTCTGACAAATATAAATTTCGTTGAGACACAAATTTGGGTGGGTTGATTTCATTTATTCTTGCCTCCTAAATAAAACTTTAATTTCTTGACACGTAATTTCATGGTTTTGGTTAATTACGAGAATCGAAAATTGTGTACAACTAAAGAAGGTGACATTTTTCGCTTAACGAATAATCATAATTTGAGAAAATAAGTATTTAGAGTACTTTAAACAATGAAATATCATTCCTTTCAATTTTGCACAATATTAATCTGTTAAGCTAAATTTCTTCGTTTAATATTAGGAATGAGCATATAAAATCTGGTAACAGAAATTCATATTTTTAAACGCATTCAGAATGTCAATTATTTTCTAATTTGATTTGTTTTACTATATGTGCAGTTGGAGAAACGTATTTTAACGAATAAATGAAGGCCATTTATTCGATGATTTTGGGATGAATGTGCGATGCAAACATATATTACATATTTCTCTCCCAATATTTATAATGTTGGTAGACATCTGCTAACGATCGCATTGTAAAGTGTTGATATTAGAATTGTTTGTTGGCGACATTTTGGGCAAAACGTGACACCCACAGTAATGACGGAAGGAACGGAAACAAATAAAGATTTCAAGCAAACAAAACTACACTATACATTTACCCAAAGGATTAATTTCCAATGCGTGAACTGATGAAATTTCTATGGCATACTATGTATATATTATAGTCAGTGTGATAATGTTCATTTCATGCTTTACCGATAATAATGAAATAAAAGAAGATGAGTGAACACGGCGAGGAAAATGACTATTCATCGAAAAACATACCACAAACATATTTTCTATCATATAACTTTTTTGTGATAAACATTTTCAATTTTTGACAATAATATTTTTAAAAATCAGTGATAAGATAGAATATTTTGGCCACCAAAACAAATGTGAAAATAAAAGACATTGCTGGTATCGAACCCATTACCCAAAATGCTCTACTTACAAATCACCTTTGTGTCCAGTGTTTTTTGTTTGTTTGTTTGTTTGTTTGTTTGGTTTTTGTTTGTTTGTTTGTTTCTTTTTTGGTTTAATCTTTTTGTGTCCAGTGATTAAACCACTCGACCAATAGTTTTACAGAACGCTATTATTTTGTATAAGATTTTTACATCCTTTAACTTTTTGAAGACTGAAAAACGTACGTTTTAGTTTTTCTATAAGTATTCGATTGTAAAAAGAAACAAAATATGGAGAGCACTCCCGTACAAGTTGAAATTTTACCAAACTCGGCTATAAAATGGTCAGATATTCATGTCAAACAATTTTGACTGTAATCTCATGTTTACATTCCAGTATTTCAAATAGTTTAATTGTTCGTGCGCTTCATTTACAACCTATGGTAAATATACATACTTTAAAACTAATTGACAAATTCTAACTTTTTGAGAGTGATTTTATTTTTGTCTTTTATATCCACCCACTCGTAGGCACTTTTCTCACCTTATTTACCCATCTTTATATTCACACAATTTGTAGTATCGGGGAGTCGGCTTTCTGGATTACGTTCATACATTTTAAATGTTTTCTCGACTTTTATAGCAGAAGAAAAAAACAACAACAAAAACAAGACAGCATGGCCTTAATCAAATATATCAAACATATTAAATGTTCCCCAGGTTTATCTCTAAAACAAGGATGTATACTTAGTTTTTTTAAGTAATTATCACAGATTTGTGCGTGATTAGCCGCATCACAACATACGAACTATAAACGTCGTATTTTGACGTTATGTTCGGTATCAACGTTTGTGTGTGTGTGTGTGTGTGTGTGTGTGGAGAGAGAGAGAGAGAGAGAGAGAGAGAGAGAGAGAGAGAGAGAGAAAACATATCTGATTTCCTCCATAAAATCGTTTTGTTGTACTTTATTTTCTAAGCATATTTTTTGAGCTTTGGGGATTAATTTTCAGAAATACCCGTGTTTTAAAAATGCTGAATTCAGTGTAACATTAATAACGTCTCCGTACTAATACCATCAATAGGGGAGATTGTACTAATGGATTTTCTCTTTAACTACAGATAATTGACTCAATGTTAATATTCCCATAGATGTGCACTCAAGCTCTTATTCTTTCTATATCATGGAATATATATCATACATAGAATCAGTTTCTGTACACTTATGCAGATTATGAATTAGATCGAATCTGCTTTCGCTTTAGGCTCTTCTCAAATGCCTTGACCTTTTCTTTTAAATAAATACAACCAAGATGTGTGTGTGTGTGTGTGTGTGTATGTGTGTGTGTGTGTGTGTGTGTGTGTAATAATACAAGTTCTAAAATAACAAGATATTTGCTTGCGTGTTTCACATGACACTAGTCAGGTAAAGATCCACAAATGATGATGTAGATTTGTATCGAAGAGGTCTTTTTCGTGTCCCCCTTTCAGTTACACGGATTTTCACCCTAAGCACCGATTTCCGCATCCTACGACTTCACATAATCAAAGACTGAACTGCAGCTACTTTTATAGAGGTACGTCCTGCGAAACACTTCCCAATTCAGAATTTTAAAACCTCTGAGAACTTCATTCAGAGTAGATTAGTGTTTCCCTATACATGTAATTATATGAAAGCCATGATTTTCAGGAGAAAAGATTCAACACACTTCTAATTAAAACTACAACTTCCGGTATATCCTCTGCATCCTACTCTGGAACGAATATTTTAGTTTCCAAGCCGTCAATATTTGGTTAATGAAGTCGCTGTGGTTTGACGTGGGTTAAGAGTGCAATAGGAACTGAAGTGACAATGTAATGTTTTATAGAAAAGCACCGCCAGGAAAAAAAAAAACGCCCGGGGAGAGATCTAACGAGACGCCTGCGACTCACTATCAACAATCGATAATCAGTGATTGGATTTGGTAGTTTTATTACCGGCGTCTAATCGAAAATGCAGTTTGGGGGGTTATTTCTCATTGATATACAAAAATAGTAAAGAAAAATATCCATTTTAAAACTTTGGCTCCCTAACATGAATATAATGCAGATTGTCTGATACATTGAATGGTCTCGCTGATTGGTATACATTCATTTCTAAATGCAACTCATCACTAATTGTCAGAGTCGTAGGGGTGATTGTAGTCTTTAACCATTCTTAACGAGGTGGCACTTTCCGAGACCTCGATTAAATTGCCTTTAATAGAAATTTCACACTGTGAAAAAGTTTGTCCTATTTTGAAACTCACTTATATCTTCTTAAAGAATAATCTAAATCAACATTAGTCAGTAAAAATGGCCCTGGGGATCGTTCTTGTTTTTTACTTCTTTTTTTTTTCTCTTTCTAATCCTATATCGATTGTTCCGTACGACGGACTGAAATCTGCCACCAAAACAATAACTTTCATTAGGAAAAACACGACGAGCTCCGTGGTATCAGAATAAATGAAGAAAAAATAATCATCACACACAACACACACACGCGCGCGCGCGTTTTGAACCTTTTGTTCATAACTGATTATTTCTAAAAAAAAATTTATAATGCTGCGAGAACATAAAGATAAAAAGTCATAGTTATTAAAAAGAACTAACGATATATAGAGCATTTTAATGTTAGGTGCAAAAAGACAATTTCTTTTTTTTTTCTACTCTTAATTTGGAATTGACATAATTGTTGATTCCAACATAAACTGTGAAACCAGAATCGCTCATACAAAGATATACTGTAGTAGAATTATGATAAAAATAGCACTTTGAAGGATCAATTAAATTATACGTTGTGCCATAATGAAGAATTTCGAAAAATAGTACTCACCATATCTTATAGAAACTAGCATAGAAAATTGCATGAGTAGAACGTCTACGTTCCTCATAATGAAATTGGACACATTCCTATAGAATTTTGAATATCCACAAATCTTCTCCTTATCGAGGCAAAGATTCTACTCTATAAGCATTTCCAAAGTTTTGTGTGTGTGTCGTCAAAGACCTGCAAACAACAAAGAGATAGAGGCCATCACAGAATGCTGCCTGCGACTTTATCATGAATCCGAAACCTGGATAACGTGTCGTCAGTGGATCTTAAAGCTTCGGACTAACGCGACATTCTTATGGCTTCAACGGACGAAACATGATTGATATTGATTAAGGAAGAAATCTATTATCAATCGGAGTAAAACCCTACCTGCAGGACCACTGCTTTCTTAATAATTAGACATCCTCGCGATCGGCATTTTCAGTAAACCCTAGTATAGCTAAAACGTTGCTATCTCGCTGTTCTTGATAAGAAAAAAACAGGTAAATAAATATATGGTTTCAGATATCTGAGGAGACACCAAACGGCTTACTGATGCGCATTTAGAATGTATCTCAGGTTATCTCCGGGAAAAATAGCTTGCTTTCATGTGAAAAGATACATTAAAAGCAATTTTAATCAATACAGGTGCGTGCATCAAGTATCAAGAGCAGCGAAAGGGGCACCGCTGGTGACTCTATATTATGCAAATGTTATATTAATGCATCATAGAGTATGCTGATCAATATTGTTTTTTATACTGACATGAAGGATAAATCAATACACATTCCACATTTCTAGCTGCACATGGAGTGATGATATTTGAAAGAAAATGTTGCCAAAAAAAAAAAAAAAAATGAAAGTGCCAAAGCAGATATAAATCTGTCAAAATGTTGTTGTAGGATGATTTTATAGAGCACAACTTAGTACATTCTCGAAAATGTTTAGTAATTAATTTATTTTAATAATACGTACATGTGCATGTGCGTACCTCTTGGCGATCGTATCAAGATAAACTATTTTTGAACTTTTTGTAGTCGTGCAAAAACTGAAATAGTCTTAACTGATTGATAATTGATACACGACAATTTAAGGAAACAGGTCATTACATAAATTTCATTTTATAACTGTCTGAAGAAGCATCAAAGCCGAAAGTGCTTGCAGTGGAATGTAATTAATTCGAGTTTTGTGATTCTTGACTTTTATTATTGGATATATTTGCTGTATCAAATACTGGACTTTTTTTTTTTTTTTTTTTATACAAATTATATATATATATATATATATATATATATATATATATATATATATATCACTTTGTGTCTGTGTATACATGATTGTCCCCAAAAGTGGACAATGCTAATAATTTTTGCATCAAATCCAAACGATTTTTTTTACATGCGAAAATTAAACTTTTGCTTAGTCTAAACAATATTGTTAAATTTAAAATCAGTAGTAAAAGAGATGCTACTGAACAAAAAGAGATCCATATGCGTTGTTGGCGTACGTACAAATATAAGGAGATATTTTCATTTTACCATCCAATTAGATGAAGGCAAATTGTTTCATATTAAATATATGGCATTCAAGTTTATGCCAGTGGAATTGGTGATGTTTTTCAGGTAATACTCTGGTTTTACATCCCCAGGACATCATAAAGGCAGAGAAGTGACGTCATTTTTAAACGTACATGTACCTTTAATGAAATTTGTGCAATATGGCGACGTCAACGTCATTCTTGGCGCACCGAAAAATCATAAAATATTTAGTAGATCGTGGTTTGACCCCCCCCCCCCCCCCCCCCCCCTCAACAAAACAGGAGATGGAAAACACATCAGATTACAAGAACAGGTATTTAAATGGCACAAGAGATTTGTAGAGGAAATGACATAAGAACCGAACATGGGATGGCTAAATAATAATGGCCGCTAAATCCTGAAGGTAAAGAACGTCATGGATACGGGTGAATGCTCGCTGACACCTATGAACACATGCTTTTATTTGTGATCTATGTTTGTTTTTGTTTTTTATTTATAGTCGCCTGAGCAATTTTTCAGCTATCCGGCGACTGTCACTATTACCGGTGACGGGGCTGCAAATTTAGACCTATGCTTAGCACTAATGGCTTTTAGCAGTGAGGGTTCTTTTACGTGCCACACCTGCTGCGACACGGGACCTCCGTTTATAAGGTCCCATCCGAAAGACCCGTGACTCTCACTTCGTAATGCCGAGCTCTTGGCTACCTATTTTAACGTCTTAGGTTTGACGCGGCCGGCCCGAGCGGGGCTCGAACTCACGACCTTCCGTTCACGAGGCGAGAGCTCTACCACTGAGCCACCGTAATCGGTGTGTGATCTATGTCATTAGGAAAAGAAATATTATTATGAAACTTTGTATATGAAACACAAAATGATGCTTCTATATAATAAAAGACAGTCACCGTTAAACATTTTTTCTACCGAATAAATGAGTTCTTAACAATTCTTGTCTACGTTTTGGGGCAACCATCGTATATATATATATATATATATATATATATATATATATATATATATATACAAGAGCTAATCGTGCGCAAGTGATCAAGTAATTTAGCCTTAATGATTTTTAATTAGTAATACGTTCTTTCCTGGAACCAGTGAAAGCTAAGAATCATTACTATTGACATAAAATAAAGTACCCCCGCATAGCACTAAAACAATAGGATATGGAAATAGCAGTAAACTGATTGGCTGATATTGGCTGATATTGGCGCATATAAGAACATAGAGACATTTAATTTCTTATGATCAAGGGAATGTCATGAATACACAGCATGAAATTATTACGGCCCTTTGATGTGAACACTTCAATTGAATGGAAAACAGCCGATGGAGTATGTCATATTAAACTGTCAAATTGAATGGTAATGTGAGAAGATAACTCTAATATTGAATGCGTTTGTTGGGGGTAATGGCATTAACGCTGCTCTGAATCATCCTCTTTTCGTACGTCTCTGGGATCTTGTACGTATACTCTGCAAAAAAAGAAACGCATAATGGATTTTTTAAGATTTTAGTAGATGTATTTTGGATTATGATTTTACAATAAAAAATGTAGATATTCACTAGAATTGTTTCAATTGAAAAAAATTACAGTCCAAACCTTAGATATTGGTGAAAAAAAAGTCAGATCATCACAGTTAAGAACACTTCCTGTCACGTTTAAGTTAGTATCGTGTATGACCACCTCGAGCTGCCAACACAGTTCTGCATCTCCTTGGCATAGAGTCAATCAATGTTTTTACGTTATTGCGTGGAATTGTTCGCCATTCCTGTTGTAACATTTGACGGAGCTGATCGAGGGTCTGAGGCGGAGGTTGGCGCAGGCGCACACGTTTATCCAGTTGGTCACATAAGTGTTCAATGGGATTCAAATCCGGTGATTTGGAAGGCCATGGTAGCACATTAATGTTGTTCTGCTGAAGGTAGTCAATTGTTAAGCGGGCTGTGTGAGGCCTAGCATTGTCATGTTGGAATAACTCCCTCTGTCGGTCAATTACGCGCATAAGGTGAGGTTGGAGAATTTCGTCTCTGTACCTTTGAGCCGTTAAATTGCCCGGGGCATGTACCAGTTCTGTTTTACGGTCATTAGAGATCGCCGCCCACATCATGACGCTACCTCCACCGAAGCTATCCACTTCTTGGACACACGAGGAAGAGAAACGTTCATTCCTGCGCCGGTATACACGGATTCTTCCATCACGTTTCTGTAGCAGAAAACGGGACTCATCGCTGAACCAGATTCTACGCCAGTTGCGGAATGTCCAGCCCCTCAATCTGTTGCACCATCGGACTCTTTCTCGTCTGTGTAACGGTGTCAAAACTGCTCCAAAATACGGTCTTCTGGGTCTAATGCCATATTGTCGAAGTCGGTTGCGGACTGTCTGCGAGGTGATTCTTCTCAATCCAGGTATTCCGACTGCAGTAGCTGTTGCAGCAACGGTTCGATTCCGTAGATGAAAGACCCGGATGTAGCGATCTTGTCCAGGAGTCGTAATGCGAGGTCGCCCACTCCTCGGTCGGTCATTAGTAGAGCCAGTCTGCTGGAATCTGTTCCACAGCCGAGAAATTGTGCCCTGATTTACGTTTTCAGTTCGTGCAATCTCACTTTTGGATACTCCGGCCTGGAGACGGCCAATGACGATATTTCGAGTAGCAGGGTCCAACCTTGGCATGGCAGCATTTTAACGTTATGATGAATTCAAGCTTCAAACTTCGTCCTTTTATACGCTTTAATGTAGTGGTTGAATTAAGCACAAAGTTCTCGTGAAAAACGTAAGCCAAATTCCATGGCGATAGAGGTGATGTGCAATTTTAGAGAGTCGCCGAGCTAATTTGGCAGAGAGCCAAATCAAATGAACAGACCTTTAAAGTTTCATACTTACCTGTAAAAAATCAATTACTCAATTGACCATTTCAGTTTACCTGGTAAAATACATAATTTGCATTTTTAAAATTTCAAAAGGGCTATGCGTTTCTTTTTTTGCAGAGTATATATCCGAAAACAAGGTTTCATATTCTATACTTCATCTGTTTAAATAACCATTATCTATTACATAACACCACACCAGTATAAGTTAACGTTGGAACAATGTATATTGTTGCACACAGCTGATGATGTAGCTAAAAGCCTCCAAATACTATTAGCTGTAGTTTATTACAACACCTAAATGGTCATGTATCAATGTATTTCATTTAATAACCATGTTAGCAATCTATCAACGATGCAAATTATAATTACTGCAGTCACAAACTGACAACAACAAATTCAGTGAATTTCTGTTTGATGGGTTGTTTTTAAAGGAGAAAATATGCAAAACACTCTCTTTCAGTTTTGCTGCTTAAAGGACATGCGCGATGTTTCTCAATAATATATAAGTTTGCGTGACATTCACATTTGATTCCACTTGAATCCTATTTCATTTAGACAAAAGTCTAGGGATATATTACCGTGTCTGTCTTCGAGTTAGCATATTTTGATAGCTCCTGGTTGTTGCAAGTAAACTGTTATGTATTACAGTAAGTTGTATAAATGGGCATTACTTAGCAAAGGAGAGAAAATCTATTGGAACAATCGGGTATCGAACTCACCCCCTCATAGCTAGTAAGATGATCTAATCATTGAACTACAAAGACCGATATAAAAGATATGATAATATTATTACGATTTAAAATTTAAACCTATTTCGAAAATCACACAAGAACTCTTCATATCAAGGAGATGGAAAAAAAATAGAGAAAATGTCAGAAACATCGATCATATATGTCCTTAATCACTATAAGAATATGTAGATTATTATCCAGAAACCTCTCAAAACCTTTATGTAGGTGACCTTGCCATCTAAATCCTACGAAAGGATTGATTGATTATTTATTGTTTTACGCCACACTCAACAATTTTTCAGTTATCTGGTGGTGTCCAGTTTTTGTTGGTGGAGGAGAGAACCCAGATACAATGTACCTGGGAAAAGACCACCGACCTTCCGCAAGTAAACTGGCAAACTTGCTCACATAACGCCGCGGCCGAGATTCGAACACGCGCCGACAGAGGTGAGAGGCTTTGTGATTTTGAGTCCGATGCTCTAACCACTCGGCCACGGAGGTCCCTCCTACGATAGGAATATGGGTCATTCATAGTACGTTACGAAGAGACTCATCATGTAAAATTTCTTAACAAAAACAATAATTTAGTTCTCATCCAGAACCTGACAGATTCCAAACAATATACTACTGCATCTTTGACTCTAGAGATCAATATGGATAATTCTTTTGGTATGTACTGTAGGCTCTACATGTACTTCAAATGTCATATGGAAATGATTTCTTCTCATTCACAACTTGATCTTAATGATCAATATTTGAACTTTAAAAACAATAAGGGTCATTAATCAGCTATAGAGACTCTTCTTATACAGGTTCATTGCTTCATACACAGGTTCACTGCTTCATACACAGGTTCATACACAGGTTGACTGCTTCATACACAGGTTGACTGCTTCATACTCAGGTTCACTGCTTCATACACAGATTCACTGCTTTATATACAGGTTCACTGCTTCATACAGAGGTTCACTGCTTCATACACGTTTCATTGCTTAATATACTGTTCCATTGTTTCATACACAATTTCATTGCTTCACGCACAGTTCCATTGCTTCACACAGTTTCATTGCTTCACACAGTTCCATTATTTCATACACAGTTCCATCGCTTCTTATACATTTTTAATGCTATAGGAGACCGATCGCTGTAACATCGTGGTTTGAGCACTCGCTTCGGAACCAGGAGACCCGGGTTCGATTTCCGGGCCGCAACACACCTAAATGTTCAACATTGATAGTGACTGTTCCTTAGCCAAACGCCCGGCATTAAAAGTAAAGTCACAGGTCTTTCGGATATGACCTTAAAAGCGGAGGTCGGATATAACCTTAAACACGAAGTTGGGTTCGACCGGTCACGGTGGCTCATTGGTAGAACGTTCGCTTCGTAACCCGGAGGCTGCGAGTTCGAGGTCCGCTCGTGCCATGGCCGCGTCCAACCTAAAACGTAAACAAAGGTAGTGACTGCTCCTTCGCCAAACGCTCGGAATTTAGAAATGAGAATCTCGGGTTTTTCCAACATGACCTTAAAAACTGAGGTCTCGAGTCGCGGCAGTAAAACAGTAAACAACCAAACAAACACTGCTGACGGGTTGGGGAGGGAAACGTATGTTCCGCTATAATAGTGGCATATCACTTCTATAGTGAGAGCCTCGTGGGGATCCGGGTTGATAGAATAGATCCTCAGTACCCCTTGCTTGTCGTAAGAAGCGACTAAATGGGGCGGTCCTTCGGATGAGACCGCAAAAACCGAGGCCCCGTGTCACATCAGGTGTTGCACGTTAAAGATCCCTCCCTGCTCAAACGCCGTAAGCACCGAGCATAGGCCTAACTTTGCAGCCCTTCACCGGGAATGGTGACGTCTCCATATGAGTGAAAGATTCTCGAGCGAGACGTTAAACAATACATAATCAATCAATCAATCAATCTATAGTGAGATTACACTATATGCTCAGCCGTAGATAGCCTCGATTTTATCAAATTACATGCTAGCCGATTAAAGTGCAACTTATGGTGGGTATAAAAATGAACAATAATTGGCATGCTTACAATTTATGAACTTTATTAAATTTTCTACCGTTGCGTTTATAAATGCGAACATGCTTTTTAAATCGGAAGTTACATTTTTAACATAGCAACCGGTGAATGCAGAAGTACACCAGAATGATTGGATCTCGCTTTCTTTCACACATGTGCACAAGTTCTTGCTTGTAATAACTTTCAATCCGCATTGGAAGAACTTCGTCGAATTTAGCGAGGAAAAGATTATTTTTGCATGCATGGTTACGGGTATGGAAGCCCGGTGTGACAAATGAAGAAAAGCTAAGGTCATACTGAACACCAAATTTGGAGCCGATTAATATCAATCGTGAAAAATAAGTAACGGTTACTTTCACAATAATCATTTATATATATTTTAGGAAATGCTTTACAAAACATTGTAAAATGTTAATCTTGGTTTGTTGTTTATTTGTGCACGATTTAAAAATGGTTCTTAAACGTAAAGTAAATGTAACGTGTAACGGTCATCCATCCAAAGGCTGATAACGCTGGCCGTTACTTTATTTGCATGATCAACAGAGATACTTTACCACATCATTAGCGATGCTCTAGAATTTTCTTTATACTGTCCACTACAGTATTAGTACTTTGTGTCGGTAATACTTTGCGGATTTTTCTTAAAAAACGAACTTTGAAACGCTGGGTTCCTTGTTTTATGCCTAATATACACAATGGTGAAGGGGATGAAAGTAATTAATGTTGATTTTATTTTTGGTTAATTTTCTTCATCCGGCAACAATTCCTACACAGCAAAATTATACAAAACATAGCTGCATTAAAAAAAGGAACTGGATTGAATTATTGAGACATACATGTTAAAAATGTCAATTTAGGAAGTTGTTTTCACCATTTCTTTTCAGTGTTTATTTCTGGTTTGATTGACTGATTGATTGTTTATTGCTTTCCGCCACACTCAACAATTTTTCAGTTATCTAGTGGCGTCCAGTTTTTATTGGTGGAGGAGAGAACCCAGATACAATGTATTCGGGAAGAGACCACCGACCTTCCGAAAGTAAACTGACAAACATTCACACATATGCTGGTTTGACATTTGTCGCAGAAATAATCAAATCGTGGTAAATCTCGGCCGCGGCGTTATGTGAGCAAGTTTGCCAGTTTACTTGCGGAAGGTCGGTGGTCTCTTCCCACGTACATTGTATCTGGGTTCTCTCCTCCACCAACAAAAACTGGACGCCACCAGATAACTGAAAAATTGTTGAGTGTGGCGGAAAGCAATAATCAATCAATCAATCAAATCGTGGTAAATTTCAATAATGATATCATAATCTGTTTTACTCTCACCACAGAACGTATGTTATATTCCATTCCATGCAACAAATGAATAAATGTACATCGCTAAATATACCAACAGGATTAATCGTTTAATCGTGTGTTGTTGTTTGACCTACAATATAACTTCGAAAAACCAGTTTTCACAATTACTCAATATCCAACAAAGTAAGTATCTAAAAGTACCCTCGATTCTATTCCACGAAAACGGGGCAATTATATTTGCACATCATGTATCAAGTACATCAATGAATACTCCAAAAATTCAAAACATTTCACAAAGAACTCAACGCATATTGAAACAAACGGGGAAATTGGTGAATCAGAGATATATTGTCAATAATTGGAAAACGTGTATCAGGCAGTGTTCACAAATGCATACATATGGATATACACACATCTAACTACCCTTGAGTGTGTTCTAGCACAGTGGATTAAGTCTGATGGGCCCTTCTTCCTATACATGTATCTACAGTCGATGATCTCGATGCCAAAACTCACCGACATTGTTTTCTTTCCGACCACGTGTGATGAAGGCGCACGTAATGCATACATTATACAATTAAGGCCAACTGAAGACATCTGCAAGTTAAATTAGTCAAAAATCAGATGAACATTTCGACCTATTACTCTCCTCCGGGATGAACTCAAATTTAGTTACGTTGCAAAAGTTATTGTGCACACAGGAAAAAATATAGCAACATCAGCTTTTGTTCTTTTACCCAAGTATGATAATTAATTTCGCACGATAAGATGAACAAGAGCTCCGCAAAGCGGGACATATTCCCTCGCTACGAGTGTCCACGATTTTTTTCAATAAAGTATTGTAGTGACATTGACCTTTTGACCCCAAAACCAATAGATCCTTCTTTACTTCATGGTAAAGCTACTTGTAAGATATGAAATCATTTTAGCAACAAATGTGGCGTGCAGAATGTCTACAAGCTTTTGCTATGAAGTCCCGGAGTGACCTTGCCCTTTTGACCCCAAAATCTATAGAGTTCTTCCTCTTTTGGAAACAAAGCTATATGTGAAGTATGAAATCAATGGAACAAAAATGTGTTAAACAAACACTCACATATTTACACTCACCCACACACTAACGAGCCCGTTACTATTTACTACGCCTCTCGTAATGAATAGCAAATTTCTAGTTTGATGTAATTTATAATATCGTTACTTGATCTCTAAAAACATGAAAACACAATCAGTAAATGTATTCATTGCCATTCTTTTTAAAGATAACATTACTTGATATTTTGAGTAAATAGATGAACTGACACAGGCATTGAATTTGATGTTATAGAGCTTACCACTCCCGATGCAGTCCCTGTCAGTTCATCTTAGGTGTCATTTGATGGACGACCAATGACACGGTGCCCGTGTCAGTTCATCTTTTGTTTGAATTGGCGGTGTCCTTTGACGAATGACCAAATGAATGGTATCCCGTATGTGCTCAACAGGGTTCAAATCTGGACTTCAGGTAGACCATAGTACTGTTGCAACTGACTGCCTGCGCAAAAAAAATGCCACATCATGAGCACGATATGATCAGCCATTGTCATCCATAAACAATTTACCTTAGTCGAAGATGGATATTGTTAAAATACTTGCAGTAAGAATATATCTTTGGTAATTTTGTGCACTAAGTTTGCAGTTAATGTCATGCATGCATTTGACCATCTGCGATATGAGGGACACTTTTTAAGTTCGTAGAGTAAGCCTATAACTTTTTAACGCGATTATGAAGTTGCATGATTTTTTACACAGAACTTGCGTAATCGTTCCTCTCTCGAACGGTATCACGGTATGCGGTGCACGAGGTCCACGTGCGCGCTGCGCTGGGTATTTTCAACATGTGGTTTTATACACTATAGTAAAATATAGCGTTCAATATGGATGGAAAAATCTCTGAACAGAGGGTATATTGTAAGATTCGAGCACACCTCGGGTTTCCGTCAACGGAAATCCATGCTGATTTGCAAAAGGTTTATGGGAATAGTGCTTTAAAATATGCTACAGTTTGCAAGTGGGTACGTCGTTTTAATGATGGTCGCGAGTCAATTGAAAATGACGCTCGAGTGGGTAGGCCGGTTTCCGTTTTGACGGAAAAGAACATTTCTACTGTGAAAACGTTAATTGAGGAAGACGCACGTTATACCGTGCAAGAGATAGAAGAATTAAGTGGCATTCATTCGTCAAGTGTTTTAAAGATCTTGCGTGAACGACTTGGGCTACGTAAGATCTGCGTGCGCTGGGTGCCCCATTTGCTCCCTGACGAGCAGAAACAAAGTCGGGTTAGACTTGCATCGCAAGTTATAAAAAAAATATGATAAATGTGACCCACGTCGTTTGGAAGAGATAGTTACAGGTGATGAAACCTGGATCTATCATTTTCAACCCGATTCTAAGGCTAACAATAAGGTTTGGATTTTATCTGAGGACGACAGACTTGTCATTGCGCGCCGTTGCAAAACATCAAATCGCTTGTTGTATGCGATATTCGTTGATTCGAAAGGTTCAGTCCTTCAATTTCCAGTCTCGAAAGGTAGTTCTGTCACTGGAAAGTTTTACAGAGAAAGTGTTCTTACTCAACTTGTTGATTTCTATCAGAAACGCAGACCGCGCACCGGTGTCCGTGGCGTCAAATTACTCCATGATAACGCACTGGCCCATAAATCCGCTACGGGACAGGAATATCTGAAAGAATCTGGGCTCGATGTCTTAGATCATCCCCCATACAGCCCTGACCTGTCCCCCTGTGACTTTTGGTTGTTCCCAAGACTAAAGGAAATGCTAACAGGGCACCGTTTTGAATCCCGTTGTCGTATAGGCAGTGCGGTCTACCAGTGTCTGCAACATATACCTAAATATTTATATATATTTTATGGGTCTTCTTGCACGATAGCCAGCAAACGATATGGCAACAATTTCCTTTTTAAAAATATTGGTAAATAGGTTTCGTCTAACCATCCTTATGAGCGCATTATCCTCTCGAAAGAGGTGTTTTACGGGTTTTTTTTTGGTTTTTTTTGTTTTTTTTCCGAGGTTGTTTGTTTGACGTCATTTGTTAACTAGTACTTTCTGATAAGCCTACAAATGGTTGAATGGTGATGACTTACCT
The DNA here is from genome assembly GCA_024699665.1 of Ostrea denselamellosa. Classification (NCBI taxonomy): domain Eukaryota; kingdom Metazoa; phylum Mollusca; class Bivalvia; order Ostreida; family Ostreidae; genus Ostrea; species Ostrea denselamellosa. The sequence goes on along the minus strand of JAMZEH010000073.1, from coordinate 6,841,987 downwards.
CAAGAACAATTTTTCTTAATGACATTCCTGCTTCCCTCATTCCAATTATCTACCAGCAGACTGCATTGGAGACTTACAGTGCCCATAATTTCGATTAATTGATTGTTTGTTGTTTTCCGCCAAACTCAGCAAGTTTTCAGTTATCTGGTAGCGTGCAGTGTTTTATTGGTAGAGGAGAGAACCCAGATACAATGTACCTGGGAAAAGACCATCGACCTTCCGAAGGTAAACTGGCAAACTTTCTCACATATATCAGCGGGAGCGAGAATTGAACCCGCGCCGACCAACGATGAGAGGCCTTGTGACTTTGAGCACGATGCTCTAACCACTCGGCCACGAAGGCACCCATAATTTCGATGTGTTACAATACTTTTTTCCATGTGTATATATTTAAATTTCCAATGGTTTTGCCTTCGATATCTTTAATGATAGTCATTTCCTCATGAGTGGGATGCAGATGTGAACAATGTCTATATTAACAGTTTGGAATTACAACATAAATTAAAGTAAAATGTAAATATAAAAAAAAAAAAAAAAAATTTAATTTTTCAAAATTCATGCAAGAACTACGACGCTTTAACCAGCATACTTCATGAAGAGCGTTATTTCTTAAATAACAGAGGGGCCTCCGTGGCCGAGTGGTTAGAGCATCGGGCTCAAAATCACAAAGACTCTCACCTCTGTCGGCGTGTGTTCGAATCTCGGCCGCGGCGTTATGTGAGCAAGTTTGCCAGTTCACTTGCGGAAGGTCGGTGGTTTCTTCCCAGGTACATTGTATCTGGGTTCTCTCCTCCACCAACAAAAACTGGACGCCACCAGATAACTGAAAAATTGTTGAGTGTGGCGGAAAGCAATAAATAATCAATCAATCAATCTTAAATAACATCTTTATAGATATAATAACCATTTAGTTTGTAAACAGAAAAAGATATCAGTAGATACTTACCTTTAAGCTTGACATTTGAACCTAACCTATACACAAAAGGGTTATTAGAGAGTAATGGAGACTTCATTTGAAGTTTCACTGCTGAAACTCTGGTATTATTTTATATAATAAATAATCAATCAATCAATCAATATTTTATATATCATCAGGTAACCAGAACTGCATAGTAGGAAGGACGGACAACCCAAGTTACAGCATGCTTAACCTGGTGTGTGCATGTAACATTTCAACGTCTGATGTCAGTATGCAATGTTATTTGTTGTTCCTGTTGTTTTTTGGTTTTTTTTAACATATTTGATTGAATAATCAAATGGATTGGAGACAAGTTCTTACAACTTACTGGCTCCTCCCCTTACAATATTACAATATATATCTTGTTGTTGTAAGTAATTCAAATACACGATATATCATCATATATTTCATTCGCATAGTGTGGATTCTAAATATCCAGTTATTGTAATAGTTCATGGCTTGTATTATCGTCGGCACGTATGTTACATACATATATTGTCGCACTTTTTGTGGAACTTAAAATGTCGTCGGCGCTTATGGACTACCCAGTTTACATGGATACCCTTTGCTGCCAAGGAGGATTTAAGGATGGTCTGTGAATCTTAAAATACTTAATTTCAAAGAAGAATGATATGTGTTACGCTTTGAAATTACGTATATATAAGCTATCCATAGTATTTTCACCAAAGGTATTGATCTTCTTTTAACATGATAGATTTCATGAAATGGTCCACTGTAAAGTCTGAAAAATTGTTTAGTAGATTTATAAATCATGTGACTACTTAATACTAATACTGTGTTTCCCAGTATTACATTAAAAGTAACTATTAAAACTTCATGGTTACTGTAAAAACCCTTTATAGTACTATCCAACGTTAGATTTCTTCTGGCACAAGTACATGTATGAATGATAAAAGACAACATGAATCTGTCCTATTTTCGTGAGAATAATTTCAGTCTCTGTACTCTTGAGCTCTACATTTTTTTTTTTAGATTTGGAATAAATGCCATCCTTTAATGGCTTTACCCACGCCATAAATGATTATTTTTGACATCTTTTTGCTAATAATACGAAAAGGGGTACAGAGAAATCGAATTAGGCTCGCTATTTATATATCCTTATTACCCTGGTATAATTCTTAAATTTGATACTTTGAAAGATACCGCGAACTCCTTGCTTATACACGCAAGAGCGCGGTCTGTTCTGATTTGGGTTTTTTAATGTACACACGTTTCTGCGGGATTTACGTAATTATATTTTTAATGATTTCTTTCAAAAATTGATTTAAGTATTTAATTGGGGATTGAGTCATTATTAATTTTGGTGTTCAATCAATCTATAGACATATATCAAGCGTATTTAAAATTTAATAAACTTTATAGTTGTAAAATTATACTGCGTTTGTTTCGGGTTTAGTTTATTTCATTTATATTAAAATTCGTTCATGAAATACAAAAAAAGGGTTCACACAACTAGTAATATATTCAAGCGGTCTTGGGCTGATAAGGGAAGTCGAGTCTAGACTAGTAAAAACTCAAAAAATGCATACATGTACCTATATGCCTTTTAAAGTCGTTTACCTTCTGCGTAGAATTGTCTTTACTAACAAATTTTGCTGACTATGCGATATCTCAGTTAGAGCATGACTTCATAATTAACCCGCCATCCTGTAGGGATGTACAAAATGCATACTGTCAGTGTGGTCCGATCTAATAAATAATAATAAAATTGATCGAATGTTTTCTTCACGTTTTCTGCGGCTTGACATCTTTGACGCTTGCGTCAAGTTGATTTCTTCTTATGCTTTGATAGTTTGAAAGATATCGCGAACTCCGTGCTTATATGGCACAACAGCAATAGCGTACTCAGGCTTTCGTTACTGGTTTTGACGGGTTCTATGGTACGAATAGATCTGTCTATCAATGTTAAGTTCCTGTTTTCTCTGACGGGAGGGGGGGGGATAACAACAATTCTACGCTTGCAGTATGGCTGGGTACAATACAATGGAATGTAAATATTGTTTATCAAATCTATTTAAAGCGCAGGTATCTGTCATTGTACGTACGAGATTGAACTTTCTAATGTTGACATGCGACTTATTTATGTTGACATGCAAGTTGATTAAGTCGACATGCAACATACTTGTGATGACATGACTTATTTATGTGGACATGCGACCTATTTATGTCAACATGCAATACAATTATTTTTAGATCAAAATGGCTGATTATCATTTGATTATTGCATATCACATAACGTTGCGTATTGACATAAATAAGTTACAACGTAACACTATTAACTCACAGTTTGGCATGTATAAGTCGCAAGTCAACATCATTATCTCGCATGTTGATATATATAAGTTGCATGCCTACATAATTATATTGCATGTTGACATAAATCACATTTGCACATAAGTATGTGCATGTCGGCTTAATTATCTCGCATGGTGACTCATATACTAGCATTAGTAAGTACAAGTAAATTCACCAATATCAAAATCGGATCCTCTAAAACAAAATTGGTAACTTGCATATTGACATACTTTTCTCGCATGTTCGGGGGGGGGGGGGGGGATATTCCACCGTATCATGCTAGACCAATAGCTTCGAAAATAAAAATAGTCACTTAATCATGAAGTTATACCATATGACTCCGAAATACAAAGTTTTCCAATGGGTATTTTGCGTTATGTGTGGAATAAATGCTAGTCTACCAACTTCATACTGTACGAAACTGCAACGAGTCACACACCTTATCAACACAATCTCTCTCTCTCTCTCTCTCTCTCTCTCTCTCTCTGTATGTGTGTGTGTGTGTGAAAGTTTCCTTAATATCAAAAGGGAGAAGTATATACATGTAGAGTGTAGATATTAAATAAGACGTGATTTTATTACTATTAATTAATTATTATTATTATTTTATTTTATTAAATCAGTTTGAGTGGGCTACTTATGTTGATGATCACACAAATCATTCACATGAATGGATGCCTTAAATTTATATTTACTTACAAAGGAATAGATGCCGTCAACGTAAGCAATATTTTTGACTTGTATTCCAGTATGCTTAAAGTTCAAGTCTATACTCTGTATTTCCTACGAATATATATTTGTGCTGTTGCATCACAAACCATCTTATAAATAATCCACCTAAATCTTCTTTCAACTATAGTCCAGCTGGAGATGTTATTACTGGTGGTGTCGATATGGTTGAAAATGAGGACTTGAAATAATTTATTTTAAAATATTCCAAATTCAGAGATTACAGGTCTTTCAATTCAGCAGAGGATGCTTACTCCTCCACGACACCTGATCTTACCTTGGCTTTGTCGGAGGTCCCTGTTGCCCTACACTTGAACTTGTATATGTCTTTGGGATTTATGATTACGATTAACACATTGTTAACTTCACCATTCGATATATTAGAGACAGAACTTCATTTCTATTATGAATCATATCGAAGATTATACAAAACGATGGGCTAAATATGAAAAGAAGAACTTGATACCTTGTCGGAATATATGAAAAAAAATAAGAGGAATATTAAAATTACGTACTAGTACTGGACATATCAAAACAAAAGCATGTACCATCTATCGTTCTGTGTTCATTAAACCAGAAGTGATAAAAGAATTCGATAGGTCACACGAGAAATATGTTTTGGTTAACTTGTAACAACAATGTCTCTGTAAGGCTCATTATTACAACTGTATTTTAAACGAACTTGGCATTAATTCACATTTGGTAATCCTATTTATATTCCATCTACCCTTTGAAACTATGAAAGTCTTCAAAATCATGCTTCAGTGTCAAACACATTCAATACCCAGGTCAATAGGATGAATGCATGTAAGTTACCGTACCTATACTAGATTCCTAAACTTCCCAGAACCTCGTACGAAAACAGATATAATACTTTCAAAATCTTCACACCACTATTCTTCAAAATTCCTATAAATTAAAGACAAGGCTTTTCAACATCATATAAAGCTGTTTCTTCAACAAAAATGGAAAAGGAAATATTCAAATCCTGTGATCTGTAATTTAAAAAAGACTTTCAATTCCTAAACACCACTCTGATTCTACGCACAAGTACTCTGAAGTTGATATTAAAAGATGCTAGAATTCCTCATTGACAATATCTTTGTAGTCTTTGGTGATCACGTCTTCCAACGGTCTGGAGGAATTCACATGTGCTCGAACTGTGTTCCTTTATTAGGTGACCCTTTTTAATATTCTTGCGAGGTTGAATTTATTCAAAAGCTTTGAATTCTACATGAAAAGATAAAATCTCTTGCTGTGGCCTTCAACTCGACATTTAGATATATCGACAACGTTTTATCTATTAACAATAATTATTTTTATTCATATATCGATTCGATATATCCCAGTGAACTCAAAATAAAAGACACCATAAAGTCTTCATTTCCACATGCTACATACTTAGATATTTTATTGAACATTTATTAACAGTAAACTGATAACTCAGCTTGATATGAACGGAATAACTCCATCGTCCAATTCCCAATATTCCATCATCACCATTATTATATTATTATTATGTTTATGTCTCTGAACTGATTTGAAGGGGGGTCGAGTGGTTAGAGCATTGTTCTCAAAATAACAAGGCTTCTCAACTCTAGTTGGCGCGGGTTCGATTCTCGTTCGTGTCGACATCTGTGAAAAATTTGCCATTTTACTTTCGGACGGTCGGTGGTTTCGTCCCGGGTACATTGTATCTGGGTTCTCTCCTCCACGTATAAAAACTGGACGCCAGCAGATAACTGGAAAATTGTTGAGTGTGGCGGAAAACAACAAACAAACAATCAATCAATCGATACACAAGATCTTGTTCTACATACGTATGCAAATTAACGACATAGTTTATATATACCACTACAACCTGTCACTGGGTCAAATGCTGTCTGACATATTTCATACGAATTGCAAGGTCGTTCTTTACACAATGATTTTTACTACGGATTACTCAATTTGCCTCATCAAGATATAGGGCTTATGGCGAGTGTGACCGGTCGACAAAGGGTGCTTACAATGTACTTCTAGGCACCTGATTCCACATCTGGTATGTCTAAGGGTCAACTTGGAAAGGGTATCTAATCAAAATTTTTAATACTAATATTGTTCATCCTTCATGCTTTGTACGTTCGGCTAAATTATAGACCTGCCATAAGGATTTGTTAGGATTGGCATGTCGTATATATTGTTTAACGTCCCGCTCAAAAATCTTTCACTCATATGGAGACGTCACCATTACCGGGAAAGGGTTTTGTGGCCTCGTTTATTTAGTCGCCTTTGAGTCGTACAAAAAGCAAAGAGTGACATTTTTATGGTTGAAGTTATGTAAACTCTGTATAGAGCTTTCATGGCATGTTCCATGCTCTAGACCACAAACCGTTTTACATTCATGTTTGAAACAATGACAATTTGTATCATTGTTATGAGTTGTTTCCTTTGATGACAGCAATACTTTTATTTCTGATACACTGCAATCATCAGACCCCTCCTGTCCGTTCATAGAAAATTTAATTATTATTTCAAAGCTATGCGCTTCAAATGAGAGAGAGAGAGAAAGAGAGAGAGAGAGAGTGAATTTGTTTTACGTCCCGTCAAGAATTTTTCACTCATACTGAGACGTCACCAGCTGTAGGTGAAGTACCGCAAATTTAGACCTAAGCTTAGCGCCCAGGGCCGTAGCAGTGAGAGTTCTTTAACGTGCCAACGTCTCCCGTGACACGGGACCTCCATTTTAAGGTCATATCCGAAAGACCCGACATTCTCACCTCTAAATGCCAAGCGTTTGGCGAAGGAATAATCACAACCTATTTTTACGTCTTGGGTTTGACGCGGCCATGGCACGAGCGGGACTCGAACTCACGGCCTCCCGGTTACGAAGCGAACACTCTAACCACTGAGCTACCGCGACAAGAGAGAGAGAGAGAGAGAGAGAGAGAGAGAGAGAGAGAGAGAGAGAGAGAGAGAGAGAGAGAGAGATGATAATGAAAGAAAAACTGATGAAAGTAAAGACTGAGTAATACACTAGTAAACCCCATTCGAATGCGCGAATTTGTGAACGACGGGAAAATCCACTTTGACACATACTTTGCATAATATATCAAACACTTTTTCCTATCTTCTTCACTTCCTGTTATATCTTGAAATACATGACCATCCCCTTTTTATATTCATACTTCAGGTTAATTTATTGACATTTTTTCACAAATACTCAATGGAAATATAATGTATAGGTCTAGTATATGAATCTTTCAACCTCATTTATATCTATGATTGTAATTACATGTCAGGTATTTTAGATCTAAAACTTACAAAATAAAAAGGGGGAGAAGGCTAATATAAATATAAACTGTTTCTGTTACCTAGTCCCATTCATGTACGGCGTAGTTTGTAAATAGATATTGTTAAAATCAAACTTGAGAAAACCATATGTACATACACTCGTTCAAATGGTAGCATACTAAAGTGATGCTCCATTTCGACACAACTGTTTCAAGTTCACGGCTGCCCTAGTGTAGCTTGATGAGATTACCTCTGTAGAATACATCGCAATGCAAAGGCTACAGAACAAAGGTTCTTACTCATTTTTTTGACATCTATTTATAATCGTAAGCCTTAATCCCAAGTATTAGTAACCAAACTGTGCTATAGGTTCTCTGCATATACAGATTGTTATTGATTTTCTTTTTCAAAAAAAAATATTTTAAAGGTTTGCACGAATGAACTGCTATGCAGCACTATTAAAGACGAATGACCTGCTTCTTGAGAGAATGGCTTTTGTATAAAACACAGGTACATGTTATATCATTCAGAAAATATGTTTCCATCTTCTTGGATAATTGCCCATGTTATTCCTCTTTTTAAAAAGGAAGACTCGTCATTAGTATTTAACTATAGGCCTGCGCATTGCTATCATGTGTTAGTAAAATTATGGAGAGAATCATCTTCAAACATGTATATAATTATGTTGATAGCAATGACGTATTTTATCGATATCAGGCTGGGTTCTTACCAGGGCACTCTACAGTTTATCAATTACTAGAAACATATCATAGTATTGTCCAGAGTATTGACGAAGGTAAATCATGTTGCATGATATTGTGTGACCTTTCAATAGCATTTGATAGAGTATGGCATAGAGGTCTCATTTTCAAATTACAAAGTTCAGGTATATCTGGCAATCTATTACAATGGTTTAAAAGCTACTTATGTCACAGATGTCAAACAATAATATATAAGGACCTTTTATCATCAGCACGAATTACATCTGCTGGTGTACCCCAAGGATCTGTTTTAGGACCATTACTATTTTTTATTTATGTTAACGATGTTGCTGTAAATATGATATCAATGTGTAGATTACTTGCTGATGATAATTCACTACAGCAATCTTCATATGATATGCTAAATATTGAATATAAGCTTAATCATGATTTACATATATTAGAAACATGGTCAAACTTTCCAAATGGTTACTAAAATTCAATCCATCCAAAACAAAAGTTGTTTATTTTTCAAAGAAAAACAAATCTGTTTTACCAAAGCTATTTTTCCAAGGAAATAGATTGGAATGTGTTCCAGTTCATCGTCATTTAGGCTTATTATTGTCACACAACCTCAGTTGGTCAGCATACATTGATTCCATAGTAGACAAAGCTTATAAAAAGTTAATACTTTTGAAAAAGCTCAAGTTCAAAATTGGTAGGAAGCATCTGTCAAAATTATATATAGCTTTTATTCGACCTACTCTTGAATATGCTTCCATTGTTTGGGATGACTGTTCTATTCATGATATCGACAGGCTTGAAAAAGTACCGTTATTTGCAGCTAGAATTGTCATTGGTCTTCCCATTTTTGCATCTAGAAAATTCCCTTATTCAGAAACAGGCTGGCAATCTTTACAAAGCAGACGCTATATTGCAAAAATGACTACCATGTTCAAAATTTGTAAGGGTATCACTCCAGACTACATAAATGATATTATTCCAAATAAACGCAAGAATATATCTTGTTATGTTACTCGAAATAAAGACCAGTTTTGTGTTCCAAGATGCAGATTAGAATTATTTAAAAAATCTTTCATACCCGATTCGATAAAACACTGGAATTTATAAAATGTAGACGTCAAAGACGCCGTCTCAATCAATCAATTCCGCAAAAATGTAATAGGAAAAATAACAAGTCCACCACCATATTTTTCTTTTGGAAAATGATTATTCAGCATTATTCATACAAAACTAAGACACAACTGTATACTTAATTATGATCTCTACAAACGTTATATTACTAATTCTCCCTTTTGTTCTTGTGGACATAACGAAGATGCATATCAATTGTTTTTTGCTTGTAAAAATTACAGTAGGGCTAGAAATAAGCTCTTTGATAGCCTTTTTGTGCTTGACTTGGTCAATATTGATACAAATTTATTATTGTGTGGTGATATTAATTTACCTTTTCAGGCAAATATAAATATATTTTCTGCTGGTCATAAATTTATAGATAAATCTTGTACATTCAATTAATCATACTAATTGTTGTACATTTCATATGTTAAATACAAAATTATACAATCTTGCATGACATTATTGTACTATTTAGAAAAGGGACTAGTAAGTTGCAAGAACGATCCAAATCCTTTTGAATTAATCAATAAAATATGTTCAAAACAAATCATTCTCGAAAAAGAACGATAACTATGGATGGTTGATTGATTGATTATTTATTGTTTAACGTCCCGCTCGAGAATCTTTCACTCATATGGAGACGTCACCATTGCGGGGAAGGGCTGCAAAATTTAGGCCTATGCTCAGCGCTTATGGCCTTTGAGCAGGGAGGGATCTTCAACGTGCCACACCTGCTGTGACACGGGACATCGGTTTTTGCGGTCTTATCCGAAGGACCGCCCCATTTAGTCGCCTCTTATGACAAGCTAGGGGTGCTGAGGATCTACTCTAACAACCCGGGTCCCCACGGGGTAACTATGGATGGAGAATAACGTCAGACGCGAACAGGTTAAACAGTGGTATAACTATTCCAATATACAGTTGTCTAAAAACTGACTGAAATAAAAATACAGCATTCTAAAAGTACTTCTCAGTCCTTTTACTGATTTACAACAAAGACGTTATGCATTATACAGGTTCCCGTTTCACCGAAAACGACAATATCAGGAATGAATTGCATAAACGTCACCTCCCAGAATTCCCTGACACACAAAGACATTTGATTGATTGAATGTTGTTTTCCGCCACACTCAACAATTTTTCAGTTTTCTGGTGGCGTCCAGTTTATTATTGGTGGAAGAGAGAACCCAGATACAATGTACCCGGGAAGAGATCACCAACCTTCCGAAAGTAAACTGGCAAACTTTCGCACATATATCTGCGCGAGCGAGACAATCGCATTTGAAGTTTAACCCACTTTAATTAGTCCGCCCCCGGGCTGACTAATAAGCGATAGTAAATATTCTGTATACCTTACAACACTGTCACAAGTAGCTACTATAGTACTGGGGGATTAATGTTAATATATAATGAAGATATGCAGTTACAACGTTACAACAGTTAATGATACAAACTATTTCACAGTTTGAATCGTTTTTATATTGAGTCGTAATGTTTAATAAAATACGTTTTATCATGGCGGCTTAATAGACATGTGCATTACTAAGCAACATTGTACCATTAACCCGTTGTTACATATTGTATATCTCCACAGTTCTGTGACAATAGGATATTAAAACAAAAAAAAAAGGACATTAAGAAATGCAAAACGATACGGCATTAATATTTTGTTGGAATGTTAAGGCTAGTGTTTGCAGAGCACGGGCCAATACGATGATTCGTAACAGCATTTAAAAGAATTGCCTTCCAACCTTTCATAAGAAGTCATTACAGTAGACATTGTGAATTATCTCCTTTTAATCTTAGACAAAGGCAGTATTCTTAATTGAAGTGTAAACTATTGCCTTGTGCTGTAATCTGTTATGTTTCAATAAGCAGGTCTTACGTAACACGAGTTAATGCTCATCAATTTGACATCTTGGCGAAGGAGACTTTGTGTTAATTATCTCACGATAGGTCGCTAGATAAAATTAGATCTCCCTTAATTTATATTGAGGATATAGATAAACATAATTATGATAGCAGATTGTTCTGAAAATCTTCTCAATACTACCCTGCTCTGTGTCACCACTTGATCTACTTGAATATGAAAAGAAACATTGTGATCTCATGCAAAGTGTATAGAATCGACGATGAGACGCGTTGAAAACGTTATTAACCAGGTCCAATTCATTCGTCGATTAAGACCAACGCTTCTCATATTTACATACTCTATCATTTGTATGTGTAATTAATATTTCAAAATTATGCAATCCAGTGAGATTGTTAGGGTTTGATACTTCAAATCTGACTCGTTCGTTAGAATTGATGACGTTCCGCCTCTTCGTATGCACTTGTAAAAGTATCAACTCTGGTTGTGCAGTAATTTGAAGAATCTGTGAAAGCGTCTGTAGTGATTCGTATTCTTTGCCTTGATGACATTCCTCAAGATATTGATTGAGAGCAGTTGTTTACAGCAATTTTACATATACAATGATATAACCATGGTCGAGGGGTATAAAAATATGACCCAGAAATCCCACCGGGAATTACGTGTTATCCTGTGTTTTTTATATTGGCATTATATCATACTATTGAGCCAAAACAAAATCACATACTGTTCAATCGACGACTGTATTGAACAGTATACAGGTTTATGTCAGCTACAGTTCTATTTTAGCTCATGGAAAATCTATGAAATCAAAACTGCAGTGATAATCATTGTGTAATTTTTACGTAATAGGTAAAAATTAAACCTCTTACCGTGAATAGAAATCAGATTAAAAAGGAATTTCATTCGTGATAATAACCAGGTGCGATTTAAAATTGTGAGTAGTATTTTGCCCCAGGAACGTCTATCAAACAGTCTATCAAACAGAAGCCATATTCTGTTGTCTTCTTATGTCCATTTATGTAGGGTCTCGATAAAATTTCAATATTCTACAGTTACACCTAAAACGCAGTCACATTTTTCATTGATCTGCAGAACGGTGAGGACGGCGGTTAATGTATCATTTGTGCCTTCTGTGGCGATTTACAGATCTTCAGCTGAGAAACACACACAGTGAGCTAATCGTCTAGACAAATGAACATCATCATGCTCGCTCACAACGTTTACTGAATTCCAGTCCCCAAAAGACTTCTAAATTGAGTTTTAGGAATTCTGACAAACCAGTCTTTAATTATAGTTTATGTACATGTTTTGTATTAATTGCTTTCTTATATTTTCTTTCAATTATTTCTTTCATCTCTTCAATATAAAGAGTCCTTGTACGATTTCCGAAAAGGGTTTCAATTCTATACTGTAGTAATATTGCCATACTTTGTTTATCGGAATGGGTAATTCAATGGTTAGAACAACTAACTACGCGGGCAAGTAAATTAGTGTCCAGCCTATCCCATTTCTGATTGACCGAGACAGTCACTATTTTCATGTCTTGTTTCAACACATGTTTTATACATGAGTATAAAATTGCACACGTATCGAGTCATTTTTAATAAGATATTGAATGTCAAACATGGCTAGTGATGCAAAGGCATAATTTTCATCTAAAGTTGACTAGCGTGTTATAATTTGGTATATGAAGTTAAGAGGCAAAACAAGCAAGGAAATACACGGCGAGTTAGTCGATGTTTATGGGTCTTCTGCATCATCTTATGCCCAGGTTAAATTCTGAGTAGGAGAATTCAAACGCGGTAGAACGTCTGTAGAATATTGAGGCAAGTCTGGACGGTAAAACACCCCAAGATGTTTGTAGAAATAAAATGTAGAGTAGAGTTATAATGCAAGTGAATTGTACTTGGTGTGTGTGTGCGTGTGTGTGTGTGTGTGTGTGTGTGTGTGTGCAAAGAATCGAAATTATTCACTATCTGTGGATATCCACTTCTATCACAGCCCAAGGCTGAACTCACGATCCGTGGAACCAAACCTCCCACAATGTAGCAGCGCGCTAGACTTTTCGACCATCTAGGCAAGTTTAAAAAGTTTTCGATGACTATGGAATTCTCGCTAAGTTATCACACGCAACACGGTCATTGAAAATGGAAATGGGATACAGTTATTTGACGTAGATCTTTGGGGCCTATTTTAATTGGCAAACTCGAGTTAACTTTAAAGTAACCCTAAAGCGTCACAAATATGGCTTACATGTGTTATTTGATAACCTTATACGATCTTAACCCACATGCAATCGAGTACTTACGTCACATTTGACGCCATTTTGTATACCCGCTCGCCTCAGTCGCTATATCTTTAATTTGAACACCAATTTTCCTAGACGGTCTCGCTTTCAGTTCTGGCCCTTTGCCGTCTACATTTATTAGCTGATCAATTTCTAACGTAAACTTCCCAGACAACTACGGGGCTTCTGCAGAAAACTAAAGTATGACACGTGACTAAATATTGCCTGGATATCATTACAATTTGTAAAGAAATGAAATCCCAAAACATTAGAAATATAGATATTATATAGTTTACATATTTTTGCAGCTATGGTGACGGAAGGAAGCTGTTAGGAACTTTTCAGTAGGGTACAGCCCCAAAGTATGTCAACGACATTATCTCCTGGATCCCCGATTATGCGCGCAAAACAGTTCCGCCGAAGACGACTTCCTATAAGCCACTGCAGGACCGACTATAATAGTGTGAATAAAATTTCGCTTTAATTGGTCCCAATAAGAAACTTAAAGACGATTTCATTTCGAAGGTCGTTGTGTACAACAGTTTAAAAAGGGACTGGTTCACGTGTTTTTTTGGGTTTTTTGTTGTTTTTTTTTTTTTTTATAAAATATTTTTTATTTTTGATATTAAACATTAAAATATGATTCATTTAAAGCTGACAACCCAAATTTGTACTTTCTTAATGCAAGTTAAGAGCAATATTTTAACCTTAACTCTCTCCTTTATGTCTACAGACTCGAGCCTTGTTTATGTTTACAAATAAACTAGTGAAATGTTAACATACTCATTTACATTTTTATTATTGAATAATTTTTTTAAAAAAGAATTACGTCGAGAAATTGACATTTTAAATTTTAGTCTATCGTAGTCTACTGTAAATTGGGGCTGTAATTGATAGAGCTTAATTGGTTAATTGGAGAATTACATGAAATTTGGATATTACGTTTTGGGATCTTTAGCAAGATCAAAAATAGATTCATGCAAGTTCTCTACGGGAAAATACTAACATCAATTTCTGTTCTTTACTATAGGTATACTCTATACTTTACGTTTCAGTAAAACAAAAATCGTTACTATTTTGAATACAACTGTTTCAACGGTATTTATTTCAAAGAAACAGGAACATGATAAAATGAATATCATTTGAATTGTTGATATTGGAAAACAAGTGCATGTGAACTTATATCAATTCTTCTCTCACTATCATTTAGGACCTCCGTGGCAGAGTGGTTAGAGCATCGCGCTCAAAATTACAAAGCCTCTCACCTCTAGTCGGCGTAGGTTTGATTCTTGCTCGCGCCGATATATATGAGAAAGTTTGCCAGTTTGATTTAGGAAGGTCGGTAATCTCTTCCCGGGTACATTGTATCTGGGTTTTCTCTTCCACCAATAAAAAGCTGGAGGCCCCCAGATATCTGAAAAATTGTTGAGTGTTGCGGAAAACAACAATCAATCAATCTTTCATTATTATACGTTAACAAATGACAAGAAAGACAAGAAAGGAAAGTTGATTGATTGATTGATTATATATTGTTTAACGTCCCACTCGAGAGTTGACCATTGCCGGTGAAGGGATGCAAAATTTAGGCCTATGCCCAGCGCTTATGGCCTTTGAGCAGGGAGGGATCTTTATCGTGCCACACCTGTTGTGACACGGGGCCTCGATTTTTGCGGTCTCATCCGAAGGACCGCCCCATTTAGTCGCCTTTTACGACAAGCAAGTGGTACTGAGGACCAATTTTAGCCTGGATCCCCACGGGGCAGAAAGGGAAGTAAGCAAATAATAAGGTTTGTATTGGATGAATGAATGATTGATTGTTTGTTTTATGTCCCGTCGGAAATTTTTCACTCATGTTAAGAAATCACCAGCTATAGGTGAAGTACCACAAATTTAGACCTATGCTTAACGCTCGGGTTCGTAGCAGTGAGGATTTTAACGTGCCAACGCCTGCTGCGACAGGGACCTCCGTTTTTAAGGTCATGTCGAAAAACCCGTGATTCTCTCTTCTATATGCCGACGATTTGGCGAAGGAGCAATCACTACTTATGTTTGCGTCTTACTACTTAAGTTTAACGCGGCCATGGCACGAGCGGGGCTCGAACCTATGAACTCCAGGTTACGAAGTGAACGCTCTAACCACTGTGTATTCGCGACCGGTCATTAACGTTATAATCATTATAATGAGTTAGTTATCTCGTTGTAACGAATTAGTATCTCGTTGTAACGAGATAACAACTTGGTATGATTGGGACGTCAAAAAAACCTAATCCCATTTCGGTTCCATACTTATACATGTACCCCCCTCCCGCGAACGAAGTTGGAAAAGGGGGGACCGGAATCACCCTATCCGTCCGTTCGTAGACTTCAACAACGATGAATAGATTTCAAATTGATTAAAACTTCGTGTATACATGTATATCATATGAATAATGAATGCACTTCCTATTTTGATCGAATTTTGTTTAACATTTATTGAAATTATGGATATTTTTCTATTTTGAGGGGGGCCTCCATGGCCCAGTGGTTAGAACATTGTGCTCAAAACCGCAAGGTCTCTCACCTCTAGTGGGCGCGGGTTCGATTCTCACTCGTGCCGATATGTGTGAGAAAGTTTGCCAGTTTACTTTCGGAAGGTCGGTGGTCTCTTCCCGGGTACATTGTATCTGGGTTCTCTCTTCCACCAATAAAAACTGGAAGTCACCAGGTAACTGAAAAATTGTTGAGTGTGGCGTAAAACAATAAACAATCAATCTATTTTGATGACTGTGTGCAATGTTTTCAGGGTCAAGATTATATCGTAAAAGCCATTTATTCTTCAACGAGTACAAATTCACTATTAACCACCATCTAATGTGCATTGCAGGGTTATAAGTCTCGTTAGGACAGTTCAATATAGTTGTTATTTGCATACTGTTTTCTAATGTCTTAAACGTTAACCTTGCAAGCATGCCATGCACATTTGAAAAGTTTATTTTTTGCACGTTAGCTATTGTATATAGTTCTTGAATATTTGTTTTTTCGTAATTAAATAGTATGTTTTTTCCCCTTTAAAGTGTGCAGGGGGGGTCACAATTGACAATCAAATAAAAAAATAAATAAGAAATAAAAAAAAAACCCTCTAAATCTTAATTCGTGTGAAGGAGGGGGCAAGCGTTGATCCCTCCGTTCACTTCATCTAGTCACCCTTACGTTTCCAGTACCATTTACCACTACAATAAATGGGCTACCGAGCCTTTAAATAGAACATTGAAAATAATTTTGCATGAAATAATAGGATGGGGTGTCTGTAAAATAGTCATGATGGTTACCAGGAAGATGCAGCCGAATTTGATTTGTTTTCTTGTTCATTTGTGCGCACATTATTGCCTATGCAATAGACGTCAAAAGGTAGAAGAAAGCACGGCGAAGATGTGTTGGTCCTGTGATACTATTTATTTTGACATTATAATAGCCGTCCATAACAAAAGAAAAATGTCACTTCTTCATTCTTGTTAGCTTTATTACGTAAATCCTCAAAATACAGCACTTTCCATCTAATATATGAACATAACATCGGTAAAATAGTCTAGATGGCACCAGAGATACATAGTTGATACATACTTGTGTAACTAATGTTTACTGCTAGCCTAGCAGTTTGATTAGGTCGCAGATTTGAGTTAAGAAGATCACCCATTATCTAATTTCATTGCAGGATTTCCCATGAATTCCTGGAAATCGTTAAGCTAGGCGGATCCAAAGATGGATGGCAGTAAAGAATGAGAGTACCAAACCCCCGGATGTCGAACCCGAACACAGTTTACCCAGATTGCGCAGAGGTATAAATGTTTAAGTGTCACGTGGCTGGCTAATATCAAGGGTGAAATTATTTGAAATTGAGAGAAATAATATAGAAATTTACATTCATTGTCGTAATGAAAAATTATTGCACAAAATCGAGAAATGACTGAGGAAATTTCCATGGTAGGGGTGTGATTGAAATGAAAGGTGTAATTTACTCCAGATTGGCATGTGTTGTAAAAAAAGTACAAATATGACCTATAAAATCAACGGGACCCTATATAATTTTTGTCGTTTTTTATTAGCACTTGGAATGAACTTTGAAATCTTGGTTGTTATTTATCTAAAATTAATTTCGTTAATTAGTGTGAGGACCAAATGTTAGTATTGAGGTCTATGGGAAATGAATTGGTACTCTTTATCCAGATCTCTGGTGTGCTAAAACTGTTTTTCGTTCAAGCAGACTATTCTGACAGCGACTTAGCTCTTAAAAGAAAGATTGTTACCGTGGGAGAATGAAAGGTAAAATATTAAGTTTTTTTTTCATTTCCATTGTTCCCAGATAGAGCTGACAACATACAATTATCACATTATATAACCAGACGAAATGGAAAAAAAAAATTGAATTAGGTTTCTCTAGCAGTGACAAAAGCAGAACGCGTGATATAACTATACTGTTTATAACACTGAAATGAACTACAATCTGCATGTAATTGGTATTGTAAGTTATTAATATTACATAATGTGTAACATTCTGGAAAGTTAATACAAGTACTAGCAAACATGAGAATGGCAGACAAGACAGTTTGTATGTGCTGAATTCCATTGACGTGTCGAGTAGAGTGTTTATTTATCCCCTATCACAGCTGGCTATATACATTACACGTCTTTTGACTGCTGACAATGGTGCGCCTACGTCGTATTTCTTTTGGAACTTTGTATGAGAATGTTGGGTATAATCCGTAGATTTCAATACCAAAGAAATTCTCTTTCAGGGTGGGATCTTTACAAATACCGGATCACACCGGATCACATAACGTAGCATCTTTTCTTCAGTTTTACATATATATATAAATTTAAACAACACCTTTATGTTTAATTCTGAAAGTGTGATGAAAATTTTAAAAACATTGTACCTTAAACCTTGTACACATCTTTTTTGATGAGGGGGGGGGGGGGCTTCCCCTTAAGTGGCATTGGTCAGTTATACCTATAATCTTGAAAACTGACAGGAACTAGTCAGATCATATATACAAACTCATTGTATCATTCCAGAGGGTGTTACCGGTCGCAGTAGCTCAGTGGGTAGAGCGTTCGCTTCGTAACCGTGCCATAGCCTCGTCAAACTTATAATGAAAAATAGGTAGTGATTGCTACTTCGCTAAACGCTCGGCATTTAGAAGTGAGAATCACGGGTCTTTCGGATATGACCTTAAAAAACGGAGGTCCCGTGTCACGGTAGGCGTTGGCACGTTAAAGAACCCTCATTGCTACGGCACTGAGCGCTAAGCATAGGTCTAAATTTGTGGTACTTCACCTACAGCTGATGACGTCTCAATATGAGTGAAAAATTCTCGACGGGACGTAAAACAGACAATCAATCTTTTTTAAACAAACATTAGTCCTTTTTACCCATTAAAGATGGTTTGTGTAAATGTGGTTGAAAATGGTCCTACGATTCTGCATGAAGAAGATGAAAATGTGAAAAGTTTCCGGATACTGAAGGACACCGAGGAAATGAGATTAGAAAAGCACTCCTGACCTGAAAGCTCTTCCAAGTCAATTGAGCTAAAAACACTAGCTTGTGTAGAAGATATGTGCTAAATACCTAGACGTTGAACATTTAAAAAGGGAAAGCCCCCCCCCCCCCCCCCCAGGGGGGTGTTCCTGCGTCCACAAGCATCCTGTATTCTGTAACAAAAATTCGACCATTTCTCTAAGACAGGACAAAATATTTAATTGTGTCTAATATTAATCAATTGCGCTAGTTTAAAAATACACATTACTTAATAACTTCAACTAGTAGACCGCCAAATGATACAACTTCAATTAAGTTCTGTACGATGCTTTGCGAATGTCTTAGAAATTAACCTTTCAAGCATGTCATGTACATTTGAAAAGATAGCGTGCTGCATTATACATGAACCAAATTTTATATTGATAACTACGTTCAACCACATGTTTATTTAAGAAATAAATTTCATTTTTGAAAGTACATGACGGCATGAATTGTTTCGCTTCCTGCCAACATACTTCATGAAAAGGTTGCTGGTGTGAAGCGTCACGTACAATTCATACCCTCATGTATTTTCAAAACAGACATTCATTTCTGATATATACTTTCTATTTTCAATTTTGACTGGACTCGCATAGCGAGTTACTCCTCCGTCTTGCGGATTGCACCCTTCACTACCACCCTCATGAATACGCAACTGAATATAGACTGACTGGCAGTGTGTGTTAATTGCTTTCTTAACGAAATCATTGCCGTGCACATAAAATTCTTTATATTGTTAATGGAACACACATATGAAAGAAAGTATAAATATTTTAGAATCGGGGATCGATATGGTAGCAGGTCTAAATGTAGTTAGGAGAAGATAAGACTCTGTGGGTATCAAAGCAGAGACTGCGTGATATTTTTCATTGAGTTTAAGATTTGTTAATAAAGTTATATATGATATATTCAATTTTTAGGCAAAATAAAATGGTGAAAGACTTATGAAGTATATCGAAATATTAATATCATTAAACGCGCATGAATATAAGAAGGGGGGGGGATTAGGAGAATTAGGACTTCATATCATTTGATATATTGCATATTTCCGTGAAATTAAATGATAATTGCGATTCTAAGAGGATTATGACGAAAATATAACTGAAATGAATTAACGAATTTTAAATTTGCTTTGAGTGCATACATGTACATAAGCAACGAATAGGTTAACATCATTAACATATTCACGTGGTACATTTGCGCGGGGACACTGTATGTAAAAAGACGAAGAAAGAAGCAGTCAAGAAGATGGTACTGTATATACTCTCCCGTGCTGGAAATCGTGGACGAGTCAACTCTGAGACGCTTAAGGCCTCACATTTTTTCTGAATTCCCAGTCGTTAAAGTATATGTATTATATTTATCAAGATTCATACGCGCATTGCCTACAATTGTAAAGCACTGGTGAGGAAATTGTTATCATTACAATTTCTAAAGATATCAAAAACGAAAACATTGATTTGCATTATAAAGAATTTCATATTTAACGGAAACAAATAGTCTTGATGGCTATCAAGAAGTTGCGGTCGACTTAAGTTTGATGATTTTGTAAATAAATTTTCTTGTTTTTCTTTATGATACTTTGCCTCTAATTGCCTTCGGCAATTGCCTGCAGGTGCAGGATAGTTCTGAGTAAAAATATATATAGATGGTATATTTTAATCAAAACGAAAATCAAAATACGGTAAAAAATTGTAACACTTCATGTCATAAGGGGGATATTTAATAAATTAGTACTTTAAATAAAACAGCTTATTAATTCGATACCAACAGATGACATAATAAAGTGATAAGTTATCACAACATGTGCACTCCTTCGTGTTTCGAAAAAAATGAAACAAAAATCTTTAAAAAAGAAGAATTTGTCACCATAAGAGTACACATATCTCCTTATGAATTCCTCAAATAGTTCATACTATTACCATTAACTTACGATGATACATACATTTTATGTAAACAATGCAATTTGACTTAATTGAATTAAAAAGTATCAAGCTAATTTCCTATTCAATAATGTATTCCCTGAGTCGGACAGTGAACATCCTATTTGGAAATATTCATGATCACGAAATATTGCACACGGAATTTCTATAGTGAACGTGGCAGGGTGGACGGCTGTTGGGGGCACTCATCCAGTGACAAAAGACAGTCAGACGGAAAACGGGGTATGAAGAACCACTGTGAACAATGGAAAGAGAGTTAAATTTCACATTCAACATGGAATCACCGTTCGATACAACTACACATGCTGTAAATCTTCATCTCCCATTGAGTTTCTGATGGTATTTTTCTCGCGCGCATGCGCACATCCACCATAAAAGTCATTCTTTCATAAATATGTATTACAAAATTATCGTTTTCTCCTTACATTGCGTAGACCAGTACTCCTTTAATACCCTATGTAATTTGTCGAAAATGTCAAATCATATTATATTTCATAGTTCATCATACAAAGTACACCGTCTGCTTTTTAACATCGAACAAAACACTGTTTAATACTGCACATATACCTTGTGCTTTGTAAAATATGACTAATGTAGTCTGTATCTTGTGTGATCCTTTTAAATTTTTCATGAAATAATTGTATCTCATTTCCTTTCACAATGACCATGTGGCAGGTGACAACATGGCGAGAATTAAGTGTTGAAAGGCGATATGTTTTGATGTTGTTGATTTGCGAAAAGTTTTGCGATTTCAAATTTACTAAATGTTCTTTAGAATTTTTTAGAATCCACATTTGATTTACACCACTTCTGGGATATATTGTGGCACAATACTTTTGAAGTTCCTTCTCAACTGTTAATATTTTCGTGAGGAGCAAATATAGGGACTCGGTAGAGCATTTACTGGATCCATCAAAACATCTATGTTTAGGGTTTTTTTTCTGACGTTTAGGTACGGTAACTCATATTTATTGGTCCCATTCACTGGGATATTAAATTTGTTTAATACTGAAATCAAATCCAGAGATCGGGGCCATATAAAGTGTACAACGCATCTCCTCGAATCTTTCCGACAAGTTCGGAAAAGGCGCCTCGAATGCATATCGTTCATTGGAAGTACGACGTTTTACCGCTGGCCAAAAAGATCCGAGAATGTGCAGTTGCGAATAACGCCGACAATGTAGTCCCCTATAATTCAAGTTTCCCAAAACTTTTTGTCGCGTTAAATGTTACAACTGTAAAGAATAAGCCATGTGCCTCAATGAGCCACGTGTTTCTTAACTAAAGATAGTACGTGTACAAATGGTGCATATCTATAGCGTATAAGGCCAGTAACGTATCTTTGTTTGAATGATCCTATGTGTAAAGTAAGTACGCGTAACTTTATTCTTTGCAAATATTTCGTGTAGAACTTAATTTCATCGAATAGTATATATTGCTCTTCGTTTAAACATCTGTAATTCATATATCATGATATGTAATAAATCTACAAACTTTCATATTCATTTAATTTATCAAAAAACATATAAAACTATGAAGTCGCTCGTTACTGACTTACAGGTTCTTATTCACGAAAGTTATGCCCTCACAATAGGTTTGCGGAGGAATATGTTTTGTTTAGCATACACTATACATGATCGTATGTTCATATAACATCACAGGCATGGCGCTGGTCCGATTTGTATCATATGTTATACATGTATATGTAAAAAACGGAAAACCTCATTAGATACATGATGCCCACCACCGCCCTAGTCCAACGTTAAATCACCATTTGTGAAACCAAATCTTCCAGCAGCGCGCTAGACTATCTTGGCTAGTTAAATACTTGGTACACGTATCGATGACGACGAAATTCAATCATTCAAAAATTGTTGACTCCAGTAAAACACAATCACAGCAATAAGAGATTTTCAAAATTACTGGAACTACATCATTATCATTGTAATGGCAAGCGTTACAACAGGGCCCCTCTTTTGACAGTATTTAAAGTAGACTCAAACTTGATCAGTAGGCCAATGATATAAGTTCATGTATAAGTTTTCAATTCAGTAGCTAAAAAAATTCGGAAAAATATCAAGACACAGGCTGGTATAACTATATGTTTTCCGCCTGTAGGAGGAGCCCTAATACATGCCAATCATAACGTACAAACGTAAACCGAATACAGTACATGTACACTGTATTTGCATGGTACATTGTATTTGTAACCTGCTACCCCTCGTATAGACATTATGATCCGATACTCCTAATTTATTTTTTTTTATGTCATTTTGCATCTTATTACATGGTGTTATTACATTAAAAAAATCCAAAATTGTAAACCTAAAACTACATGAAAGTAAGACAGCATTCAATCTCATATAAAATGGTTGGTTAATCCCGGGTTTTTGTTTTTCTTATTTATTTTTAATTAAGTTAAACCAGTCGATAGCACTGCGCTAAGTATTCCAATGCAACGTTAGATTGTGGTATTGTAGCATATAATGTTATATTCATGAAATGATAAACTTCTAGAAAAAATATTCTTTGCTTAAGAGATTAATACTGGCTTTTGATAAATATTAATTGTTTTCCCAAATGTGAATCACTTCATTATTCTGTTCGAGTATATTTTGCACTGAGATATGGACTATGTCAAATATTACCGTATTTGCCGTTCAATTGTACTTTGAATATGGTTTTCTTAGCATAACAATTTGATAGATTTCCCTTGAGGAAAAAAGATATCAACTTTAACAGTTAATATGATTTTTTGTTTCCGGTATTCTAGTAGCGCGAGACCTAAACAAAGTATCACAGTTTATAGAGATAACATTTCCTCCAGTTCTACATTGGAGTTTTATTAATTCACTCATATTTTATCAACATCAAACAACAAAATAAATTCTTATGATGTTATTCTATAGTAGCAGTTCTAGGGGAAGTTGAGTATTAAAGGAAATGATTATGTGATTCATACCTAAAGGTATGGAAACAATGGAAACAACATATCACTTCCTGTAAGAAATGCATATATTCACCACACGTTTACAGCGTCGTGTACCCTACTAGAAACAGACTATTTATCAATAATGTTTAAATTATTTGTATATTGATTAATCTACCCAACGAATTTTAAAGTAATATACACCAGGGTCAAAGTTCGAGATTGCATGTAATAGATGTGTTGCTTCCCATCAGAGGCAAGTCAATAACAGTATAATATTAGTTCACAGGATAAAAATTAAACTTAATCAATATTGTGTCATGCAATATACTCTGATTTTGATATTCTATTTTACCAAGTTCCGCGGGTATCCGGGTTATAATAGGTCCTCAGCACCCCTTGTTTATCGTAAGAGGCGACTAAATGGGGGGGGGGGGGGGGGGGGGGGAGGTCCTCAGGATGAGACCGCAAACACCAAGTGCCCATGTCAAAGCAGGTGTGGCACGATAACACCCCCCCCCCTGCTCAAAGGCTGTTAGCGCCGAGCACAGACCTAAATTTTGAAGTCCTTCGCTGGCAATGGTGACGTCTCTATACGAGTAAAAATTCTCGAGTGGGACGTTAAACAACAAACCAACCAACCAAACCGAAATTTTAAAATGGCAAATACAACTGTAATTGGTATACTTGCATTTGGTCATTTTATTGTTCCTACAACTTATTTGCACGTTTTGGAACAAACCGATCCAAAACGAATGAGCATAGAACAATACATAGGGAATTTACATTTGTGTGTAACTTTCGAAAAGTACAAAGTATAGAGAATCACGCTCGATAGGATGGCAACACTGACGTTAACTGTAAGTCAAGCGTCACAAGTTCATTTTCCTGTTGGATTTTTAAACTGCCTTTAGGAAATTATTTTAATTTCCTGCTAGACATTTAGAAGATTATATAGGAAGTAATGAATCCCACAGGAAAGACCCTCACAGGACATTATCGGCGGTTTGGAATGAGTGTTTAAAACTTAGAAAGGAGATGACAAACTACGGCATTTTATGTCATTTCATGTCTTATCTTGTTTGAGTAATTGATTAAAATTGTTCATTAATGTTAAGGTAAATTACTTCATTTTACCAGTACGATTAATTCACAGAATTGATAATATTGAATGGCAAATTCTACAAACAAACAAAATAGCGAAAGAAACAAATGGGTGATTTCTGTCCTTGTTACATGCAGACACATAACTCATCATTTATAAAAACCACAATTCTTAGATTTTGAATTTCAAGGAATCTTATTTAAGGTCCAATTCTAAGGGAGGAAATTCTAATATAAAGTGAATAGTTCGAAAATTGAAATTCTAAAGATAGCTTACGATTCAAGCAATCATTCTTAATATTTTTGCTAGTCTAAGCTCAGGCTATTTGCTCTTTCGCCTTTAGGATAAAATAATTCAACACAATTTGTCAACATACATGTACATATGCAGAGTTTTCGTATATACAACATTCAGTTTTGTTAAACTATGTTCCGGGTTCCGGATCCCCGTGGACAGTATAGAGACAAAGTTAAAAAAAATCATGGGAATAAATATTGAATGTCTGTGAATAGCATCTATTTGTTGCAACTTAACAGTATGATACTTCCATTAGATGGTAGATTTGTTTGTTGTTTTAGGTCCCACTTGAGAATGTGATTTCACCAGCTTTAGGTGACATACCACAATTTTGACCAACATATACATGGTACTTTACGCAAAAGCAGATAAGGGTTTTATGGTCTCAATGCCTGTAGCAACCGTGACATTTTTAAGGATATGACCTTTGACTTTTAATTTCTCTTTTTATTGGTCTTCCCATTTTATGATAATTTCAGGAAAATGTATACCAAAAATATTACTACGAACACCCCTCTACTCAGAAACCAGTTCAGTTGTTATCAACAGAAAATGTCACAGAGTTATGTAAATCAGAAAAATATGTTTTGTTTGTTTGTTTGTTTTACGTCCCGTCGAGAATTTTTCACTCATATTGAGACGTCACCAGCTGTAGGTGAAGTACCACAAATTTAGACCTATGCTTAGCGCTCAGGGCCGTAGCAGTGAGGGTTCGTTAACGTGCCAACGCCTACCGTGACACGGGACCTCCGTTTTTAAGGTCATATCCGAAATGCCGACCGTTTTGGCGAAGGAGCAATCACTACCTATTTTTCGTCTTTGGTTTGATGCGGCCATGGCACGAGCGGGGCTCGAACTCACGACCTTCCGGTTACGAAGCGAACGCTCTAACCACTGAGCTATCGCGACCGATAAATGAAATGTCTAAGGTAACGAACAATACTCAATCTTGCAATTCCTATAGAAAATACAAATCAGAGAGATTGGCAAACAGGGACCCTTGGACATACCAGATGTGGGATCAGGTGCCTAGGAAAAGCAAGCATCCTTTGTCGACCGGCCACACCCGCCGTGAGCCCTATATCTTGATCAGGTAAACAGTAATCCGCAGTCAGAATCCGTGTGCCAAGAACGGCCTAACAATTGGTATGAAAATGGAAGATTGTACTCGTAAACTAGATATTTACAACGACCATAAAATTTGTGAAATGCTGACTTTAGACGAGACCCCTGTAATATCAACTTGTTTGTCAGTAGCCTACCTCGATTTAAAAACTGATCATATGCAAAACAAGCTCTTGCGTATGTTCGAGTATAAGAACAGAAATACATATATATTGCTGAGGTTATCCTCAATTTTATCATATTATGTTTATATGCACTATATTACAAGATATAATACTATTTTATAAACATCAATTATTGATACATTGAAATAAATTGTGTATATTTACCTAACCTGCATTGTAAAACATTTAATATATGAACTGTATGGTTCTTGGTAATAAACAATACAATATAATACTAATTCTTATGCTGAGCGCTCATAGTTGATATGACATACCCCAATTAAGTGAACGTTGTGACCAACGAGTCTCTTCTATTTCAATAATTTCAAACTGGAGGATTTTGAAAATACCTCCTGACGTCGATAAAGATCAGTTTTACGTTCGGTAATGTATTTCATGGAATATGTATGTGAAACAAACATTGGTAGATCCATTACAAAGTACATGCAATAGAAAATGGGAGCCCATAAAAAGTTAAAACATGGAAAATCAATTCAGCAATGGTTCTTGCCCGTCTTCCCTATCACGGAATCAAAGATTAAGTAGGAAATAAATAAGGTTTCGTGGAACTCCGACCATTTTGCTTTTAGTTTAAATGATTAAACACTTTCTCACATCGACAGTAAGTCTTCCTGTGTATATCTTTCTATCAGAGGGGGGTATATTTCAGGATTTCTATAAATGTATTAGCATTGTATCTTTCACGAGCACTGTGTGCGGCATTAATATGGTTATTTCATTCGATGCCGTCCCACACACACGGTGAGTGTTGTTGTATGTAATAGAATGGTGTCGTGGGGAAAAAGTCTATAATAGTTATTATTGTCGAGTTTCATTATATATTACTACTTTTCCCTGCATGTAACTCAACAACTGACTTTCAAAGATTTGCTGACCATTAGAAATGCATGTATCTTTGTTATGGATTATAAACATTGAAAATTGGAAAAAATAAAATTTCATTTCAAATCGTATCCATGCCACTTTGAGGAAGGTTTTTCACTTCATTACTATTCTTCCCTACATGTTTTGCGGTTCCCAAGGTTAAAATCACCACTTGTCTCGCTAAAGCCATTGTTCACTAACGCCTATTAAATATGGCATACACAAGTTAATTTTTTTTAATTTTGTTTTTGTTTTTATTTTATTATTATTATTGTAAACTGGAAAATACCTTTATCTCGAACACAATTATTCTAATAAAAGAAATCGCAGGTTGTCACCAAGACTTTTTTATAAACCATAATATCGGGGACATCGATTTCGGATTGATAATGTAGGTAATCGACTACAGACATTTCAATTCCCCGAATCATTCTATCTTGCCCATGAGAGTCAGAAAGCTTGAAAAAAATTACTAAACCTCTAACATCCCAACTATAAGTACCCCTCTCCACTGGATCAAGATAATAGGCACTGTTTTTGCATCGAGGTACAATGATGATGTAGAAAATGTGAGAAATCTTACAGTCCACATTGGTCAGACAAGAAACCAAATATACACGATGTCTCAATTGATTTATTACGTCGACAAACAATTAAGTCTTCAGGGAGCTCTGATCCTTCAACTGGAGACAAAATTTCATCTCAATTACGAAATCTGTCGAAGATTGTGTCAAACGATGTACTAAATATACTTTTTCAGAATGGATAAAGAGTCTGAGAGGAATATTGGAATCTCGTATTAGTCTCGTTAAAACATAAATGTGTATCATCTATCCGAATGTGTGTAGTAAATTAGACGTGATAAAATAATAAGATAGGCTACATGAGGAGTATGTACTGGTTCCAGCTGACACGGCTTGCAACAACATTGTCTTGGTTTGTAAGGCTCATTATAACAACTGTATCGGAATTCTAGATAACTGCTTTAATTCCACGTTTGGTAATCCAATCGTATTAAAATTTCCCTATCAAAAGACGAAATTCTTCAAAGTTACTATTCAGCTTTAAACACTTTAATATCCCAGTCAGTGTGACGAATGGATTTGAGTTACCGTATCTATAGTGAATTCCAAAATTTCACAAAAATCCTTGCAAACAAAAACACATTGCAAGATTCAGTTAATGTTCTACTACGAAAATATTCACTGCTGTGAAGGAGGGATTTCATTTGCATTGTGCCACTCACTTTCTGAATATAAAAAATCTGCAGCAAATTCCATTGTTTTCAAACAAAAATTATCCGAAATAAAACAATGTAAACATTCTACAATTGATATTATACAGATGGTTTACAAGACTGAAATAAAATTCCTGCTACTGCAGTAATAACAAACAACGCTTCCTCTGCACGACTCCCGAATGAAGCAACAATTTACACTGCTTATACCACCGAAGCAAAGGCTATCCAACTTCTATTTGAGTACATTGAAATTTCCAATGACAAACATTTAAGTATATTCGCAGACTACCTATCTTGCCTGCAGTCAATAAGCAACATGAATATTGATCATCCATACATTTTAGACATTTCAATATTCTACAGAAACAAATTAAAATAGTTAAGTTCTCCTAGATTCCAAGTCATATTGCTGTCCATGGTAACAACAAAGCAGACAACGAATGCACTTCAAAATGATATTGTACACTTTAAAATTCCTTACATATATATATATATATATATATATATATATATATATATATATATATATATATAAAATAAACTATATGTAAATGGTCTTTGACAAGTATATTGGGATTTCAGTGACATAGTAAACTTCATCCTATTTCAATACAAAGTCAACAAGCCGTGAGGATCCGGGTTAGAATACATCCTCAGAACCCCAAGCTTGTCGCAAGAGGCGACTAAATGGGGGCGGTCCTTCAGATAAGACCGCAAAAACAGAGTGCCGAGCATAGGCCTAGATTTTGCAGCCCTTCACCGGCAATGGTGACATCTCCATATGAGTGAAAGATTCTCGAGTGAGACGTTAAACAGTATACGATCAATCAATCGAATGAAAAGCCAGGATGAAGTAACTATTCCAAGAATACGCATCGGACATTCAAAATTGACAAATTATTATTTACTAAACAGAGAACTTCCACCCAAATAATTATTTTGTGAATGTCAGTTAACTATACACCACATTTTATACGCCCAAGATACACTTTTTGATAATATGCAATCAATGCAAAGATTTTTTACAAATATTATTATTATTATTCTACATTTATATAACGCTTTATCTAATCAAAAATTACCTTAATGCGCTCTACATGTAAGACAATAAAATAAAGTATAATAAATACGTAAAAAACGACATGATAATATTAAACTGAATTCAAAATAGAAACTAAAAGTAGATAACATAACTTTTTTTTTACAAGTATATTATTACAATGTATATAATATTTACAAGAATGCGATTTTCATAATATAACTGTTTATATGTATTTTACCCGTCTACGTATTTTCAACGGATAGGACGTTAAAGGATCCCCGTGTCAAGGATCACAACCCCCTTCGTTTCCCTAATTTTCGAAAAACAGTAGGCGCACTGGGGGCCGTCAAGAAAATTTCAATTTTCATAAACAAACATTTCAGTTAGTTAACCGCCGTAAATTGGTTGAAATATTGCCAACATGGAGTAAACCGTAAATAATCAATCAATGTACTGTGCCACAATATATGCAAGAGGTGTTGTAAATTAGATGCAGATTCTCAAAAATTCTGAAGAACGTTTGATGAATTTGAAGTCACAAAACTTTTCCTGAATAACAGCAATCAAAACGCACGACTGTTTGTGTTTTACGTCCTTTGGAGAATTTTTCACTAACATTATATACGGTCATGGCCGAAACAGTGAGGGTTTCGTAACGTGACAACGCCTGCTGCGACACGGGACCTTCATATTTAAGATCATGTTCAAAAGACTAATGACACTCACTTCTTAATGTTGAGCGTTTGGCGACGGAGCAGTCACTACCAATGTTTATATCATAAGTTTGACGCGGTCACGAGTTGGGTTCGAATTCACGACCGCTTAGTTACATGTAGGGAACGAACTGCTGAGCTACTGTTGTCGGTGAAATAAAAAACCACAGAATTTTCCCCATCTGTTTCATATTTGGATATTTTTACTTAAGAGGAACGTTAAATGCAAACGAACAACTCACCTCTATGACAAACTGGATGACTGAAGCTTCTCCATCGTCAACTTCCCGTATTTATGTACATGTAGCAATGTTCCATTATCACTTGTATATAGTGTCTATATCTCCCAACTGATTCATTATGGGAGAGAATATTTTGCGTATGATCAATTTTTAACCATGGCAGACTGCTGACAAATACGTTAATTTTACAAAGATTTCAATATTCTCGTTTAAACCAACACTTCGCAAATTTTATGATCATTATAATGATCTTATTTGCAAATACAACATGTGATTACGTAGAATGATGTATGACGTGTTTCATACTAACTGTTAGACTGTTTTTACATACTGAGTGTGACTATGTATCACTCCTGATCCATTACTTGATCAAGACGGAAGGTTCACAGCATATTTGACCATCAACAGGGGATGCTTACTCTTTCTGGGCAACTGATCCCACCATCTGGTATTTCCGGGGGGCCTGTTGTGGTCCTGTTCTCGATTTTTATTCTTTTAGAAGATTGTGCGATTATATACATTTCTTGATCATAAACTTCATTTTTCATCTTTGTCTTCAATGCAATACTTCTCACTGTTTACGTATCAACGTAGATCAAGAAAAAGAATGGAATCACTATGATGGCGAGCTCTTGATATTTACTAAACGTTGTTGTGAATGTCCTTGTGAGTTGCTTTACTGTGTAATTAGTCTTTGCAGTTACAAAGCTGTAATTATGGGCCTTGTTCTGTCATTAATAAATGACATGGCAATAATCAACAACAGTACTAGTGATTGCTCATGATTTTTTTGTGAATGAAGGCAAAATTGTATACGGGAAACCACTTCGATCCTTAAACACAGAATGAATAAAAATATATTAATTTACGCAACAGGTAACATCCATAGAGGGAAAATCTCGCTTATGTGCAACTTCTTTCCTTTCATGTACAACATTTAGTAGCACATATCGAATAATTTCAAGATTAAGTCTATTTCTTCAAACAAGTATTTTTTTTTTCACTTTTAAATAAAGAACATTAGTTAAAATCCTTTACGTAAACTTGCTAACGATTCTGAATTGATATACAGTTGCAGCGCAGAGAACGGAAACGTTCAAATGGCAGAAAACATGCTTGGTTTACCACGTACCGGAAAATTGGTTGATATGCCTATGGCAAGTTCCAAGCTGGAAAATCTTAGAACTTTTAATACCCACCCCCAATTAAACTCAACCTGTAGATTTTCTTGTAAAACTATTCTTTTTGTAACGTTTATATAGGATATCAGAAGTAAGCTTCTTCGTCTTCTTTAGTGCTATTCTGGATCCACCACTGTATTTACTCTCCTGTGCCTTCAAGGTGAATATGACATTTACTTTTTCAAACATTAGAACGACCAAAATTAATCAATGATAACTCGCGTCTCTAATCACCTTCGGTAGGTGTTATCTATACACAAAGGGATCAGCCGGGTTTCATTACGTAAGCTCCAGTAGCCAGTTTCGATGTTTTAAATTATGCAGTTATATTACAAAACAGTTATTGACCTTTTTCTGTCAATATGATGATTCATCAACCTTGGTAATACAATATTCACCTCGTTCACCGGACTTGGGGGGGATACTACACATCTTTGTTTGAACTGTTTTTGTTTTCTTCAAAGAAACAAAAACATGAATAAATACATATCATTTGAATTGTTGAGATTGGAAAACAAGTGCAAAGGCACTTATATTAAGTTCTATCTCATTATTAAAAGTTAACAAATGGTGATCACGTTTTGACAAGAAAGGAAAGTGAGGAAAAATAAGGAAAGGGGTTTAACGGTGATAACTACAATTGTAAATGGATCACACAAGTTAAACAATAAAGCAAAGCGTTAAGGCATGGAATAAGAGAATGCAGGATCAAAATAAAATTAAACGATATGAATATATATTGACTAGAGGCGAGTTATCAGCATGAATAATATAAACAAGAAGCAAAATATCAAACGATGATAACATGAAGCAAAAGGGAAAACAACGAATGAAGACTACACTAAGCACAATATGAAGTTTAATTAAGTATGGGAGAACCACTTGGTAGAACCATTTGATTATATTTCTGTGCATTTAGAATATTCCTTCGTTTTCATTATGGTTTAAGTTTTCGTTACTACACATAAGTAAAGTGTGTTTAATGGGATGTTAAGAGTTGATATGTATTAATTTTTGATGCGCTTGTATTCATTACAATGGAGTATCCCGTGGAGACCCGGTTTAGAATAAGTCCTTAGTACCCCTTCCTTGTCGTAAAAAGCAACTAAATGGGGACGGTCCTTCGAATAAGACCGACAATAACGAAGTCCCGTGTCACAGCGGGTACGATGAAGATCTCTCCCTGTTCAATGGCTGTAAGCGGCCAGCATAGGCCTAAATTTTACAGCCCTTAACCGTCTCCATATGAGTGAAAAATTCTCGAGCAGGACGTTAAACAGTATACAACCAACCAACATTCCAATGAAGTAGGTAATGTTCATTAGATTCCACTGCTCCGCATGTACAATATGGATCGGATTCTAACTAGATTCACTTGGGAATATTTTTAATGTCAATGAAAGGTTATGTAGTTAACATAGGGATGTAGATAATTAATGTGATGCTTCTTTTAACATTTTAGGGCTTATTTCATCTTGACCACACGCGTTTTTAAACATATGAGCATTTAATATTACCAAGACGTCTTGTGCAGTTATAACTATTTCTGTTAATGAATTCTCAGGAGGGGGAAGTCTGCATGTACGAGGGCTGTTCGATATGTAATGTGTATTATACTATAGCGCGATAACGCTTTGCGGGATTTCGTGGATGATGATACTCTTGAATAGCTCTATTCAATACATTTCCAGCAGTATAAACACGAGCCTTCAGCTTCACATCGTTTTAAACTGATAGTCATTTCAATAGAGCCAGTCGTTGACCACTGTTGTAAAAATGGTTGGGAAATGGGTTGAGAATATTGACGAAATTTGAGCGTATATAAAAGTTCGCACAAAACTCGTTCATTCGATAATGCAGATGTTTACTGAATTTAGGAAAGTTTAGGGGTCTGATAAGGTATCTTATGCGATAGTTCGTATGTGGGGAAAACATTTCTGACTGGCACAGAGTCCGTCAATAATGAAGCAAAATCTGACCGATCTGTGACTCTAATGGGCAAGGCAAATGTCTCAAAAGTCATGGAAATAATTGAAAGTGATGGCAGGTAACGATACGTGATATTGCCAAAACTGTTGGCATATCGCTATCGCGGGTACATTTCATTTTGAAGCGTATTTTAAAAGTACAAAAATTTCTGCCAGATGGATACCGCATATATTGACAGATGACCAAAAACGGGTACGAGTACAAACCGCTAAGAAATTGCTTAAAATGTTTCCCAAATTCAAACAAAGACAATTGCAACATTGTTACTGGTGACGTAACATAGCTTCACAATTTCGAACCAGTAAGAAAATGTTAAAACAAAATATGGCTACCTAAACACGGTAGAAGGCATGTAGTTGCCAAAATAACCATAAGCACAAAGAAGGTTCTTTATTGCATATTCTTCTCATGTGATGGTATAGCCGTACAAATTCCGATGTCGAAGGACAAACGTGTTACAGGTCGGTGTTACGGAGATGTTATGCTAAAAGAAAGCTCAAGAAATATTATCATAAACGACACCCTGTGTCAGGGTTTAGGCATGTTCGTCTAATTAATGATAATGCTCCAGCACATACATCTGAGCTTGTGAATCAATTTTGGAAGTCGGAGAAGGTTACCGTCTTGCCACACCCACCATCTCTCCAGATCTAGCCCCATGTGACTTTTTCCTTTTGCCAAAAATTAATAAGTTCTTATCTGGTCGTCGTTACTACTCCCGACAAGCCCTTGGCTCAGCCATCAGTCGGTGCCTCAGAGGTCTACCTAAATCAGCGTACTGTGACGCATTTTAGAAATGGATTCAGAGATTGAAATTATGTATTTGAAACCGCGGATAATACTTTGAAGGGATGTAATATTCATTTCACTATCTGCGTTGAATGCTTTTGAGATAACGTACAATACACATTACATATCGAACAGCCCTCGTAGAGTACTACTGGAATCAATAGCTGATTGTTCAGTTTTTTCGAAGTCGTGATAAAATATGTCGCTATATCACATGTCAATATTTTTTTTGCACATTTGAACCTGGTATTTTGTTTACCAGTTTCCACCAATCTTTTGAGGTAAATTTGTTTTCGTCTTTTTCTTTTTTAAATTTTTTTCTCCCTTGACAGTTTTATTTCTAGGTCAATTCACGTTGGTATCTTATTGATTTAAATATTTGCCAGTCATTTTTTTTTTTTTTTTTTTTTTTTTTTTGGACTTTCTGCCTTTTTCTGAATCGTTTCCTCTTCCTTACCATTTTTTTTATTTCATTAGTTACATGTATCCAAGTCAATTCGTCTTTTTTTTCCACTGTTATGAGTTTATCAGGGGTGGCTTCTTTGGTGACATTGATTATGTGATTCATTACACAGGTCACACCATCGTTTATTGACTTGTCAATGTTTATGTAACGGTCCCAGCCAGTTTCAGTTACTTTCTGTCTGTATAGTTCATAGTTACCATTTTTATAAAGTAATATATTTCGTTTAAAATTGATTTTGTTTTTCGAGAAACTTCCAGACTATATTAGGCAATAAATAGGGCAGTGGTATCCCAATTTCACATCCAGGAATAGTTGGTGGACGTCACAATATTCGATCCTATTTGGATTATTCGTGAGGAGGTCTATTACAGAAGATGTGTTCTCTATTAATTAGCAGAGGCCAAAGTTTTGGGATACTTCTTTGATTTTATCATTTGATAATGCATCTTGGTTTTCGTTAAAATCGCCAGTTATAATAATATCTTCGATTCTTGTATCAAACGCTAATTTTATAGATTGCTCGATAGGAGTCCAATATTCGGAGGTCGGTAAGACTTTCCAAAAAAGTATTCGTTATGTGCAACTTTAATGTCTATCCGGATATTCAAGTACATGTAATTCAACGTCTCTCCTTCTGTTTATGGTAATTTACAAGGAAAAGATCCGAGTCTTAACCAACATACACTAAAACACAATATATCAAAGTCGTTTATTAAATATTGGATTATGATACTCTGGTTATTTATATGCATAATTGATAAACAGGCGTTCACATCGAACAAGAAAGGACTGGAAGATGACAATGAACTATCTAATTTGGAAAATCGTAGACCTGGCTGCATGGATCATGAAAAGGTGGATAGGGGAGTTGGCCAGGATTCGGTTCCGTATATCTACAAAGTAATATGCTGACGAATAGCATGTATAGAGTGGATATTGATAATACGAATCCTATGGTGATGTATAGGATTAATAATAACTGACATAGAATTATTTTTATTCTAAATTTCAATTTATCATTCCCCCCCTATCCCTATCTACATGCTATACAATAAGAGTTACTTCTTCTAGCTCGGCATAGCAATAAAGAAATATTCATCATGTGATTGGGGAGTCCCTCATGTTAAATTTCTGAGGGGGCTCGAGGATAAGTACATGTATAAATGGCGATATGATATGAAATACAACATACATGCAAGCAATGATAATGAATAAAATTGTGCGATCCAGAAATAAATGAACAAACACAATTGGAAAATCCATTAGTGAAAACGAGACAGACATGATTGTTGAAATAGTTAACGTTGGTTGGTTCCTTATTGTTTAACGTCCCGCTCGAGAATCTTTCACTCATATGGAGACGTCACCATTGCCGGTGAAGGGTTGCAGAATTTAGGCCTATGCTCGGTGCTTACTGCCTTTGAGAGGGGAGGGATCTTTATCGTGCCATACCTGCTGTGACACGGGATCTCGGTTTTTGCGGTCTCACCCGACGGACCGCCCACTTGGTCTTCAAATACTGCATGCAAGGGGTATTGAGGACCTATTCTAACAACCCGGATCCCCACGGGACGATTGTTGAAATAAAAATC
Organism: Ostrea denselamellosa; assembly: GCA_024699665.1. Lineage (NCBI taxonomy): Eukaryota > Metazoa > Mollusca > Bivalvia > Ostreida > Ostreidae > Ostrea > Ostrea denselamellosa. Next base: position 6,805,454 of record JAMZEH010000073.1, on the reverse strand, counting down.
AGGCTTTTCGAGAGGGAAATTATAATAATTATGACTTTGTATATGAAGTAATTCGGTAACTGGAGAAGGAAACAGGGTTTATACAGGTAGTTCTAGTACAATAAAAAGCAATAGCAGTAGAAGTCAAGAGCGATTTGAGCACGGAGTAAATATCATATGCAGTGGTGTAATGAAGTGGATTATATTATAGATATTGAAGCAGCAGGGCATGTTTATTTTGAGATATATTCAATCAAACACAAACAGCACCGGTAAGTTAGGTACCTGCGAATGGTTAATTTAACGTCATTCATGCATGGGGGGTGTTTATATAGAAAACCACGTGTTCAAGCACATGTTTCTCAATTTTGTAAGATTTCTTTGCAGAGTTTAGTAGGATACTAATCGGGCAACGACCATTTATAAACAGAGTCCATCAAAGAGCTCAGAGATTCTACGGAACGTGTAGCATGTCAGCCAACGACTGAATTGTTTATTTTTTCATCCGGTGCAACTACAATCACCTTACCTTCAAAATCAAAAGTGCCGTTTAACTTTATCTCTCGCATTGTGCTTTAACGTACAGTGTAAATGTGAACTGGGGATAAATCATTTATGGATTCTCAATCATTCGAAATAACTTTTTAGAAAACCTTTCTAAAATCAACAACATCAAAACGTACGACTTTCCAACACTTTAAACCACCATTCCTCACGATAATTTAAAAACTATGCTTTTTGACATTGTAGACAGCTGAGCTTCAATAAAAACTGAATTCGGAAATATTCTTAACTTGTAATCAGTCATCCAAAAAATTACTTCGTTAAACAACACCCTGATTCTACGCATAAGTACTCTGAAGTTGATCTTTATTTGTTTGTTTGTTTGTTTATAGCCGCCTGAGCAATTTTTCAGCTATCCGGCGGCTGTCACCATTACCGGTGACAGGGCTGCAAATTTAGGCCTATGCTCGGCACTCAGGGCCTTTGAGCAGGGAGGGATCTTTATCGTGCCACACCTACTGCGACACGGGACCTCGGTTTATACGGTCTCATCCGAAAGATCGGCACCCACGTCCCACAGTGGGATTCGAACCCCCGACTCAAGGATCATCAGATCTTTGAGCCCGACGCTCTAACCACTGCGCCACTCGGGCGGCTGAAGTTGATCTTTAAAAGATGTTGGGGTTCCACAGTGACTAAATCTGATCAGGTCTTCCAACAATTTCCATGGTTACTATTTGCGCTCCTAAGTTAGCTGACCTGTTTTTGTATTCCTATGAAGCAGAATTTATTCAAAGGCCTCTACGTGTGAAGAAATATCTCTTGCTGTGACCTTCAACTCGACATCTAGATACGTTGACGACGTTTTGTCTATTAAGAATACTCATTTTCATTCAAATGTCGATTCGATATATCCCAGTGAACTCGAAATAAAAGACACCACAGAGTCTTCCCTGTCTGCTTCATATTTGGATATTTTATTGAATATAGACGGTAACGACAAATCTAACAACTAACTTTATGACAAACGGAATGATTTCTCCATCGTTAACTTCCTATATTTATGTGGCAAAATTATATTATCACCTGCATATGGTGTTTATGTCTCAACTGAGTCGATACGCGAGAACATGCCAACTGTTAGGCCATTCTTTAAAACTAATTTTGACAACAGATGACTCCCTTTACCTTATCAAGATGTAGGACTCAAAGTGGATGTGATCGTTCATTAGGGGCTGCTTACTCCTCCTAGGCACCTGATTTCACCTGTATACCCAGGGATTCGTGTTTGCCTCAATATCATTTTTTTTAATTCTTTATGACTTTTATGAGATTGGTCTATTCGGTTACTTCATATTTTCATGTATACGGTATTGAGAGATTCCGACGTTATATGCTTTCGGTTGGGGATTTTTATCCACTTAATCCGGTGAGGAAGTTATTGCTGAGTATATCAATGCTCTCTTCCTATCGGCCAGAATGGTAGAGGATCGTGTATTGTGGACTGTGGTTGCGGAGATAATCAAAGCTTGAAATAAGATTTGTTGTATTTCTTTAATTTATTGAAATCGTACACTAAGGTATGAGGCCATCCGACTAGGAGTTTTAATCTTTTTTGTTGTTATTTAGCTTGCCAGTAATTTCTGACTGTCGAGTCCTCACTTTTGTTACTGTGACAATCTCTCTCTCTCTCTCTCTCTCTCTCTCCTTTTAAATTCTGTTCTATTTTCATTTTGTTCTGATAGGCTACTCCAACGCTCTTTGAAAAGCGATGAGATAGATTAGAAATGATTGTACAGTACATGGAAGTTTTACATGTATAGTTCTGTAGAAGTTATATCACCACTAAGCTCCATCTTCTAAATATTATTGCATGTTGAAATTTTGTCAAAGGTTTTCTGTCTGATTTAAAGTATGACAAACATCAAAAGAAAAAGTACCGCAATATGAAAAACTTCAGGTAATGTGTCAGGAAATTTAAAACAGACACGACCATTGACATGAAATCTCCATTTTTTGTTTAATTTTCACTTGCATAACGAGTAAATGACAAAAATTATAATTTATTATGGCGATCAGATCTCAAGGTCATATTTGTTTGAGAATGACACCCAAGGATAATGTATTTTGATTTTATAGAAAAAAAGGCGAAACAAACCTTTCTCCTTGCCTTCGATATTGTAGTACATTCAACATGTGCAAGCGCGGGTAAATGTTGAAATCAGCTGTGATTGAATCAAAATTGGTGTTTGAGAACAGGATAAGATAAAATGAAAATAACGTTATATCCGTTTGGGAGTTTAATTAATAAAGCTTGAGAAAAAGTGTAGCCTCCTCCCTACCCTTTCTGTCAAATTCTATGAGCTATTCCAAACTAGGCAGACATTTGGAATCGGGGCTGACCCCCTCCCCCAGTCATTTTTTTTTTTTTTTTTTTTGAAAAATGATAATTATTCGTTTAAAGATATATTGGATGACTGCTCCCAAACCCGCCACTATTTTCGATAGTTATAATGAATGAGAAGACTGTAAGCTTGGAAGTTATTTGATTATGATGTAGGAACGAAAGACGAATCTCACCACCCCTCTCCCTTTTACACACACGACTTAGGATTTCCACCACTTTTTTCTTTTGCTTGTCAAGAAATTTAGTTCACTTCCAACTTCTCATCCGGCTTCCCCCTTAGAGGGGGCTTCCGTGGCCAAATGGTTAGAACATCGCACTCAAAATCACAAGGCCTCTCACCTCTAGTCGGCGCGGGTTCGAATCTCGCTCGCGCCGATATATGTGAGAAAGTTTGTCAGTTTACTTTCGGAAGGTCGGTGGTTTCTTTCCGGGTACATTTGTAGCTGGGTTCTCTCCTCCACCAACAAAAACTGGACGCCACCAGATAACTGAAAAATTGTTGAGTGTGGCGGAAAACAACAAACAAACAATCCCCCTTTGATGTACGTGCATGCAGCTGTATAATGTTGTCAAATAACACCAGAGCTGTAAATCTCATGGAATCCGTGTTCATATCATTCAAAATGTTGAAGATTATGCTAAGTGATTATTTCTTGTAAAATATAAACTCAATGCAAACGTGTTTGTTTTGTACGTCGAGGAGTGGACATAAATCTGCGCACAGCAACCAAGCAAGTCTATTACCCCATCACCATCTTTTGGATTTAAAAAAAAAAATGAAATTAGTTTTGTATTTAGCTAAGCTGCATATGGTTTGGTGATCTATTTCAAGATAGACAGTTAATTAGTACAGTCATTTATATGATGTCAAAGAAGAGAGATTGTTTGTGAAAAATTCATATTGTATTTTACACATCCAGTTTGTTTTTTCCAAACACATTTGCATTGATAGCTTACATTGTTTCAAAACAAGTAGCCTAATAATGAATACTCAATTTGTTCGCAAGACGTATATATATCCCTGGTACTATTCGCAGTATATGTGTATATGGTAACGGAGTAAAACATGCTATTCCTAGGTGATCTTCATTTTTGTTTTTGTAAATATTTACAAAATTTCAGTAGTTAAAGACAACTAGACATGTAGTAATTGAAATAATACCCCCCCCCTTTCATTTTTAGACCATCGAGATTTAATGCCTAAATATAAATTTGGAAATACCCTTTTCTAGAAACAAACAGCGATAGCTCCAATACATATAGTCAACACAACAAATTTGGATTCGTTACAGATTTAATTTTGAAACAATGAAAGAAGGTGTTGCACGTCTTGTGTTAATTTCCCTAAAGGTGCGGCACGAAAGATCCATATAGTAAAGTTATTCAAGTATATAATAAAACTAATTGGAACTTATCTCTTGATTCAAGCATTTTTGAAAATAGGTTTAGAGTCCGTGTATGCTTTTCCCATTGAGAGATATCGCTTCGAATTTGAAAAATATTTTAATTTCCGAATAAATAGTAAATTGGCTTGTCATATGCTTTGTACCAGCAAAGTTAGGTCTTGTTATCTGTCACTGAATTTGTACGTGTAGAACATCGAATCTATAAGTCTCAACCCTTTTTGTCAGAGGAGATTCAAATTTACCAAAACACGTTTTTTTCTGTAATCAAATGAATGACTTCTGCACGGTTTGGCATTGTTTGTTTTATATTTTGAGTCATTCCCTGCTCGTAGCTTTTTGAAACTGCGCATGTCTGAGGTATCTGACGAAGCTCTCCTGATAGTTACCGTGGTAAATCTGTTGTTTGCTTCTCTTTTAAGACAATATCGCTTACCCTGACTAGTGAAAAATGAACGCACTTTTTTGAAGAGTGTTACATTCTGGATATCGGAGAGCACCTGAGGAGGTGCCAAATCTATCGCTTCACTGAATTGTCGAAGAATGTTCTCCAGCGCTTCTACGGTTATAACATTTCTCTCTTTTCGCTGTAGTGACTTTACAATCTTGTCAACATCAAGCGGAAGTAGGTCTTTGGAAAAGTCCACGTACAAACAAGTCGTGGTAGACAGACTATATGGAATATTGTCAAACGCTATGCCGTCGCTAAGTACAGGCAAAAAGTGCACATTTTTTTCAATTGTTTGTTTAAACGCAAGATGTAATCTTGAATTTAAATTTCTATTCGTGAGAAATCCTTCTGTTATGATAGCCATCACATTTTCGGATGAATTTATTGATCGTTCTAATGAGTCATACACATTTTCCCCAATGACTGTGCAATCATCTTCTTTCTGACAATGGATATTCTTGCTTTTTAGCGCGTGAATGAGTTCGTCAACCCATCTTTCAACTTCTTCTTCTTCGTTGTACTTCAGTATAAAAAGATGAATATCATGTATCGGAAGTGCCTCTGATATTTTTCTTTTACTCATATCGACCAGAGTTCTGTATTGAATATATAGACGTGCATGCGGCCATTATTTTGCATATTGTACATGCATGTTCCAGCAAGTTTTATCTGAAACGAAAGTACACGCATTGTGAAATTGATATTTTGTGTCCTGTTCATTTTTTATGTGGTTGTTTATTGATAATATTTGCTCTGTTTGTTATAAAAAAATTAATTTATACATGCAAACATAACTGAAATTGCAACAAAAGAAAAAAAATGAGGACAAACGATCGTAACGTTCATCTGTGGGATATGAAGTTATACTGGGCCAGCTGTTACGTGTGGGTGTGACATTATGATTATTTCAATACTTTCGATTTTATAAAATTTTGATAACATTATCTTATTATCTAATAAATTCGCCTAGAAAAAACCCAGAAATCATTAGAATTGTACTTGCCATTTCTACCTTATGCAGGTACTACAGTTCCATGGTATATTAAAACCGGAAGTTGTCTACATTATATTTACACAGTGATATGTACAATATTAAAGTGCGTATGACTCATGATTATTTTTCAAACACCTGCACAATTCGTTCCGCCGACCTTATACGAATACGAGCAGTATTTTTCTAATAAATATATATCTGCATGCATCCCCCCCAATTAAAAAAACAACAACAAACAAACAAACAAACAAAAAAAACAACTCGGGCGTAATTTCTTCCAAGCGAACATGTCAGGTACTTATTAACGCACAATTTATTCAAGGGAGGATAAAGGTAAAGCTAAGATCGATTATGCACTTTCTACTCATTAAAGCCTTCACAGAAAGACATGGGACAGAACGTTCAGACATAAGGGCACTAGTAATTTTTCTTTTTCAATATACATTTAAAGGAAGAATGAGGGAGAATACTGTCAGTGTTAATATTTGGGAAGTGTATCTTATTTTATTTCTTTTTGTAGCATTTTAAAAAAATTTCAGCTTTAATTTGTTCTTAATTTCCATGAGTAAATGCATACCCCTGGGAATTGATTTTATCCATAACATTCACACAATAGTAATGAAAGTATAGAATGGGATAACTTATAGGCTAATTCTAAAACAACATCGAACAGATGATAACTGGGATCCTACTTTTCGTTATATATATATCTGTGTGTGTGTGTGGGGGGGGGGGGGGGGGGGGGGGGGGGATACACTGTCTGCACTGATCCGAAATGGAAATCGTTCATTCTAAATTCTGAATTTATGATCCAATTTCAAACAGAATTATATACCACACTTCTGTATATCTCATCTAAATATCTCAACTCATTAAATAAGGATTTTGCTCTTTAAAGTGTAGGTTTTCTCCGCTCAGATCAACAATTCCTTTGCGTTTGTCTGCAAAGTAAATATAACGTAAATTAAGCGTGATCGATAACATTTCGAATCCATGCAAATGCAAATTTTCGGATTAAATGTTTATAGAAATAATCAACTTTTACACACAATAACCCCCCCCCCCCCCCCAAATTAGTATTAATTGATTGATTGTTAGTTTTCCGCCACACTCAACACTTTTTCAGTTATCTGGTGGCGTCCAGTTGGAAGGTGAAGGAGAGAACCCAGATAAAATATATCCGGGAAGAGACCACCGACCTTCCGAAGGTAAACTGGCAAACTTTCTCACATATATCGGCGCGAGCGAGATTCGAACCCGCGCCGACTAGAGGTGAGCGGCCTTGTGATTTTGAGCACAATGCTTTAACCACTCGGACACGGAGCTCCCCCACCTCCCCAATTTAATAAAGGAGGGATATTGAATTCCATACTATATACGCAGAGTTTGAAAGCGGAAATTTTAAATTTCATCCTCGTCTACTAATATTACATTGAACATGAACTAATTTCGCTAAATGCAGTCGTTTGGCGTGGTATAGTGAGTCATTAATTTTAAGCAATATCTTCTGAACTACTTTCATATTACAAGCTGATTTTAGCTTTGGTCCACGTATAAACAATACATACATAGTACATAGTTGAAAAGTCGTCAATTTTCTCGGTCGTATACGGTCAATAACGTACTTATTCTTTGGATTCCTTTCATAAAAATGTTTAATACGTCTCTGTATCTTTTTTAAAAACCCTATACCTGCATTTCTAACTAAAACATATCAAGCCATTCTTGAAAAGTGGGGGTTTGCTTTCACGTGACGAAATGCTGATCGGTATGCCTCTTCAAGCTACGCGGAAATACAGATTTTCCAAAGCTTCATTATCCGCGTATGGCATCCATAATGAAGGGTTTCTGCCAAAAAATCAGGTGGAGCAAAGCCAAAACTGTAAATAAAGATGCAAGAGCATTAGTGTGATACGACATATCAGCTTCGAGCAGATTAATTTCTCCGGCACGTGCATCTGTACTGGTCGCTGGTCTGACAAGAAAAATAATCAGTAACATTTCAATTTTCAGAAACCAAAATTTGGGCATTAGAGACTTAAGTTAAGTTGGCTTTAAAAAGAAACTACACATGAAATATGTGGGTCCTTTTTTTTGCCGGTGATCACCGGTTATGATTTCAAGAGGTCGCACATAAGGACTGTCATTGGGTAACTGCGTGACCATTAATTCTACCCGCATCCTTTTCTGTTTTTCCCTGAGAAGATGCTGGGAACCATCTGATACAACAACTGACGAATTCTAAAATGTGGACGATCTCCGCGATCATTATCACCGTTTGAGGCCTTTCGTAAACTGGTCTAAAAGAATCTATTTGATATTCGTAACATCGATAATGTAACGGGACTGTTGAGGATAATCCAGGATATAATCAACCTTCAAAAGCATACCGGGGATTTCAGTGTTTAAGAATAATCTTATTATGACAAATATTGAAATATACGAACAAATTAGCATGACATAATCATATCCAAGGGGATGGCATGTTACACTATTTAGAAAGTTATTTCTCAGTCCCAGAAATAAACGTAATCCAGTCTGGATACAATATACTGTCTGACTAAGAAACTCCCACTGGTCAAATACTACAATCCCGGCACAAGCAAACGTAAAGAAGTACTGGTTGCGGTAGGTCAGTGGTAGAGCTTTCGCCTCGTAACCGGGGAGATCGTGTTTGAGGCCCGCTCGTGCCATGGCCATGTCAACCTAAGACGTAAACATATGTAGTGATTGCTCCAAACGCTCGACATTAAGAAATGAGAATCACAGGTCTTTCGGACATGAGTGTAAAAACGGAGGTCCCGTGAGGAAAGGCGTTGGCACTGCTACGGCCGTAATTTGTGGTACTTCCTATGGTGTCCCAATAGGGCGCTGTTGCACATAGCCCTATCGGGACACCATATACTTCACCTACAACTGGTGATATGAGTGGAAAATCCCCGACTGGACATAAACAACGTAACGAAGTCAAAGAGAAGTAACTCTAAATAAGACCACTACCATAATGATGATAAGTTGATGATAGAAATAGTAGTTATGATAATGCTTGTAATGATCATAATAATTAGTTATAACAGTGATAATGTTATGTGCACTTTGACAGTACAAATGACCAGAACGATGAAGATCTTACGATTGAGAATTTAATTCAAACTTTCTTTGATGAGTACCCAAAAATACAGCGTTAAAAAATTTGAAAATATCAAGTCTTAATTCGACAAATATCTAACAGAAGAAATCCCAGCGTAGATATTTATCCCTTTTGTTGATTACCTGCAATGCGCTATCATTGACAATGAAGAATATTAATACAAATACACCAGTTTGACACTCATGCTGCGAGATATTGTCCGTCAGCGACACGTAATTAATGGGCGAATTTATCAATACCATTTTCAATTTTCAATTGAAAAGCTATCAGACTATCTTTCATCAATGTTTACGCAAGTACGTGTACATATATATTGTTCTTATGTGAACCTGACGTCCAATGGACTCCATTCAAGATGTCGATGTAAAAAGTCTCGAGGTAGACCATATACTTTCAAAAACCGAAGGATATTTCTTGATTATATCTACAATTTTATTCTTTATTCCTATGCGGTGGTTAGTCTACATGTCAATTAGGTCAAATGTATTCATACGCAGTAATTACCCTACTTTCAGAGTTTTTGAGATACTTAAGTTAAACGGAGTGGATGTTAATATATACTAAGACCAAACACACAAATGCTTTTCGTCATACTACATGTACATATGCTATTGAAAATTTATTAAGGGACATTTTAATAAGCAATACACATATGCATATACTTACAATAATATATAAATATAACAATACCTGTTTGTTTCATCAGCCGTATGGAAATCTCCAGAACGAAAAGACCATGTGTGTCAAGAGTGTTGAATATCAAATACAGAATTGATACCTGTAGATAGATCTTTCTAATTACTCCCAAATAGCTGTCATCTTTAATGACATAAATTTTACCTAGCAACCAAGTTTCTTTTCAAACACTGTTGCACTTAGTATTTTGAAAAAATAATTTATCTTATTTTCATCAACGTCTAACTTTTTTATTATACAAAGTAAGAAGGACAAATTGAAGCTTATATATGTACAACTATATGAACGATGTTCTTTTTGTTGAATTATTAATTATTGAATTTAATTGAGTTGGTGCTCTCTCATTGAATTAATGATGTTCTCCTCTTATTACTGTATGCATTAATTAGCAACTCCTCATTCAGGTGTTGATAATAATTCAATTTATGATATCAGTAAATTAAAATAATGTTATCATTAATTGAATTATGATTAAAGGTATTCTTATATCAATTTATGATAAGTCTTTCTTTTAAAAGTAGATATTTTCGATTATAGAACCCAATAATTCAATAAAATCATTCATGATATATATATTTACGATGTCTGTAAGTTTGTTTAAGAGAGCAATCTCTGATAGGCCTTTTATTTGCAAAAGAGGAATTTTCGATTACAGTACCCATTAATTTAATGATATCATTCATGATTTACACATTCACGATGTCTGTAAGTCAATTTATGAGAGCAATATATAATTTAAATTTACAGTAAAACTTGTTAATAAGAAACTCGCACAATAGGAATTCTCTGTTATAAAGATGTCCCAAGGAAAAAAAAAATTGAAAATGGATATAATTAATTTATGTTATGAGGAATACAATGAGGAGGTCCAAGTGACTTGCTACTAATTAAGTTTTATTTACTGTATATGATATCAATAGCATAACTAATACACGCAATTATTCAAATATTGTACTTAAATTCATTTGAACTAAATATATCGTTCATTCAACCTATGTGCGCAAATATTCAAACATGAATGCATATTATGATTTGCCTTTTGGCATGTGTTCAGCTAGTGTATATAATACTAACAGTTAACAAAAATGGGGGGGGGGGTTGCATTGAAAGTTTTAAAATGAAAACATTGAATATACATTAAGAATGCATGCATCCTGCTAACACACAAAACTGTTCGTTCGCGAAAAGGAGTAGAAACTATTCGATAACATGCATTCACTTTATATTTTAAATTATTCCAGTTAGAGTGCAAAAGAATTACTGGTTAGAGCGCTCGCGTCACAAGTGGAGTGTTCCGGGTTCGATCCCCGGCGGTCGTGACAAACCTATTACATTTAATATGGGCAGTGAATGTGCCCGGCGTTAGTCCTACAAGGAAGCTAGTTTGGATTTGAACTTAAAAACCAAACTCCCGTGCTCCTGTGAAACTGATGTTTTATACTTATTTAGCATATGTATTGTATCTTATGTTTATATCATTTTATGTCAATGTTTTATTTAATTGTTTTATGTACTGTAAAGCACCTTTGAGCATACAAATATATGAAAAGGGTGCTATATAAATATGGTATTATTATTATTATTATAAGTTGGTATGATAAAGAACCTTCATTCCTACAATCTTTGAGCACCATAATAGGTCGAGCTTTGTGGCACTTGGCCTATATAAAAATTGTAACGTCTCTATGTGAATGAGAGAAAAAATCTCGAACGGGACGTAAACAAGCACGGAAATCAACAAACAGTTATTTTTTTTATGGTCACGCCTCCTTTCTTCTCTCCCTATATGGACATTATGAAATGATCATCTGTCAGATCCTCTTTAGATTTAAAGACTCTTTTGACGACCTCTGCGTTTCTCTGGAGACCAATATTACTCATTGCTTTGGTCAGTTGCTCCAGTCTGGCGTCCGGCTTTAGATAGGATTTTACTCTCCTTGCCCAAAACTTCATAAAGAAAAATTGCAGCTCCTCGTCGTTTCCGTTGTAATCTTTTTTAAGTCGGTGGATGTCTTCTGATCGAATGCAGAGATGGATTCCAAACTGGAGCAATTTCTTCACTGGTATTTGATTAGCAATGGCAAGCAAGTTCTTCTCGTTGTCAAACCAATCTGCAACAGAAAAGTCAATATGAATTTCCAACATTAAAAATTACATGTTAAACACTGTAGGTTTTGCTACATGCAATTAAATTGAAGCAAAGCTATATTGTAGCAAAGTTGATTTCTATGATTTGTACAAATGTACCTCTAACGCATTGAGCGGCTGTGTTTGTTCCATTATCAAAATAAATGCAACCCTTTTTCGGGCTCCTGGGTGTCTTGTTTGGCCCGGGATCGGTCTTGGATGTGTTTGGCCTCTTATAAATAGCAATGTCTGTATGATACTTCTTCAGACCTGCTGCACTTCTAACCCACGGATCGAAGTGAACACTGTGAAGAAGTTGCTTCCTTTGGTTGTCAGCCGAGAAATTGATGACGCCATAGGGAACCGAACCCATCCGCACGTTCTTTTGAAGAGGGAAATAGATGTGATTATCTTCCGCGACGGGAATGAACGTTAATAAGTAAAACGATTTTGGAATTTCACGCACAAACTGGATAGACCCGCTCACATCGATACGAATTCGTTGACCTTCTCTTACGAAAATGTCTTTCGAATGACTGCAGTCAATTTCTTCCATTTCGTGATCCTCAATCCGTTTCTTTGCAACAGCCCTTGCCATTTCACGTTTCGTACACTCGCACCAAAGCGATATCATATCCTCCTTTCTTCTTTTAATAAAAATCAGTATTGTGCAGGTGTGCAGCATCCCGTAGACAAGGTAAGGTTCTAGAGGTGACAATTTGGCATTTCGTCGGACGATTGCGCAAGAGACACTTTGTAGAAGGAAAAGAAATCTAAATGAAAACTTTTTTTATGTAAATTAGTATGAATTTCTAAACATTTTAATCTTTTTACGATTTAAACAATAAAATGATTCAATTCAAACATATAATTTCCCACTTTTGTCTGTACCTTAAAGTGGAGTCTCGGAGTGAGCAAAGAGAAAACAATTTTAAAAAATAAAATAAATCCTCAAATGAGATGTATAGCAACATAAAATATTCCTATATTTGTTACTTTATCACTATATTGGGTATGTAAAATGCTTGTCAAAAATTACCCGCTAAAGTGATCAACTTCGACTATGTAATTTTCATTTTGTCTCGTGATATTCTTTCCGGATGCTCTTTTGGAGATGCCATTCTCCCAGTAGAAGAAGGCAAGTTCATAAAGAGGGTCTTCTGGATCGACCAGTAGGACGTTGTCCATGGTGAACTGGACTTCCATCGTTTTCTTAAATTTGTTAACAGTGTGGTCAACAAAGATACATTTGGACATTGCAAGAATGTCGTATATGTCAGGATATGTCTCCAAACGAGTCCGCATGTCTTCCTTTGCCACTGGTACCAACTATCAACATTATATGCAAAAAACAAACCCAATAAATTATTTGTAGTTATTCTAGTATAGCGTCTCCAATCTCCAGTCATGTATTGAAGAAGTGTAAATGGATTTAAAATCATTTTCAAACTTGCCTGGACTTTGATTTCTTCGTCCTTGTCAACAGTTCCTGCTGGAAAGTCAATGTAGAGACTGGTGTCATCCTCTGGTACAAATCTGTAACCGTCTGGGGTAAGAGTGCATCTCTCAATCTTTGGTGAAGCAACAATACACAAAGAGCAAACATTGCAACAGCTGAAGGTGACGTAACTAGCCTAAAACATAGTACACAGCTCCGCGTAACTAAAGTCATGACCCAGGTATTAAAAACGCAAATGCAAAGAGACTGCTTTTCAAATGATAATTATCTTACCTCGTTGTACTGCACATCGATTGAAATCCATTTTTCCGTTGTCTTGATTTTTGCACAGAGATTATACAGCGATTCTTTATTGTAGTGTTTCAAAGTAAATTTAAATGTAATATCATTTGCATATGAGTCGTGGACGTTGAAAACGTCATAATCCTTGAAGCCAGATGTTTCCTCGTCTTCCATCCCAACATCTTGAAGTTTCAACAAGACGTCAGTGGGTACAATAGAATAGATATCGGATTCAAACCTGTCAGCAAAATCAAGGCCTATTTTGTCCAGTGATGATCGTCTCGCTGTCGACCATGGAATCGCCTGAAATGGCTGAAGCTTCGCAGCCAAACTTGACGGTAGCTTCAAACTTATATCGTCGCAAAGGATTTTTGTAACGAACACATCCCTGTAACAATTAAGACAATAAATTATATAGAATATAACTTTTATTCATTCAAGGGTAAATGCTTCTTTTATTTACTATTCTATGTGTACGTTGCATTCATTCAATAGCATTAACAGAAATCCTTTGATACTTTTTAAAGGTTGACCTTGCTTCCTACTCACACTGCAATAGATGATCCAGAAGACTCTGGGTTTCCCTCTGCTTTGTCAGTGTTTAAATTCAAATCGCTATCTAATTCTTTAACACCGATGCCTTTTTTAGGATGTTCTTCAATTCTTTTGACATCTATGACGTCATCAGGACTTTCAAACGTCTCAGAGGTAAAATTGTGTTCCGGTAAGTGACCCTGATCACCATTAATCTCCATATCCTGTAAGACGGAATCCCAGTCTTGACATTTGGCGTACGCATCTTCTACGTATTCTTCCCTGTAGATTGAACCACAGAGCTTGATGCATTGAGTTATCAGGTTCAAAACATAATTTTGTATACTTAAAACTGAGACCTACCACTACATCAATGTTTAATCCTTAAATTACTAGTCTACAGTACCAAGACAAGTGAGTTAAGAGTAGTTCATCTGAAGAGTTTCTACAAAGTAGAGAATTCCCAAACGAAAAATCAATAAGAACCAAACCTAGTCTGTAAGTGTCAAATCGGATTCGAAATAACAATTCTTCTTATACATGTAGTAATTAGGACTTCCTTCCTCCTGGACAAATTACATCTACCGTTGACAATCAATAGGAAGTTAGTTCTTTATAATTGGCGTACAAAGTACCAAGCCTTCAAGTTTGATAAGGACGGAACAAGCGCGTTCAGACCTGTAAATCCCCTGTCAGAATACCGAAGAATTCTTTCCGTAGCTTACAGAGTACAATGCAACAGCTGTATCTTACAAAGTTTCTTAAAGACTTTACAATGGTCAGTTTAGGATGAGCAACAAAACTTGAATTTACTCTTTAGCGCACATCGTAAGTCTCGTTACAGATTGATGACATATGTTCATAAGTATTGCAGTACAATTTTGATGATTAAGGTCTGTTTTAGTACGTTATGTAACTTTCATTTAACGCATTTTATTGTTTAATATCAGATAGTGAAAAAAAAAATGAAATTGATCATTATGAAAAAGAACCGACAAGAACAAATGTGGGGAATTTTTCGAGGGCGGTCAAGACATACCTACAGTTGTAACATCAAGTAATGACGAAACCACTGTGCTAGGAAGACGGGTAACGAGCAAGATGTTCAGTTTAATGTGTGAAGTTTCTTTTTTTAAGTTTAAGTTTGAGATTGCATCAAGACTGAGACTTCAATCACACACACACACACACAGGCGCGCAAGCATATATATATATATATATATATATATATATATATATATATATATAATCAAAGAGAAATTTCGTTCTCACAGTATTCTTCTGATCTGAGGCTTTCATATCTAGAATCAATACATTCATGTTTGATGTTTGATATATAATGTAGTATCTCATATATCTGTTTTCCCATTACATTAGTTAACTTTTCTTTTTTTAAAGTTAATTCTGTGCCGCGACAGAAAAGCAAATCCACGTTACCAACGACAAACAATACAATATTTATAACTGCAAATAATATAGTGGAGTTTTTAGGCCAAAAATGAACTTTCCTTCTCGATGGGACTTCCCTCACCGTGTTTTAAACTACAAAACAGTGAACCAACGAACGCCTTGTTCTGAAAACGAAACATCTCATGTACATTTACCTATGCACCCCCCCCCCCCCCCCCAACATAACTGTGTCTCAATCGGCTAATTACAGTATATGTGCATTCCATATGTTTTCTAAAATTCAGATTACCAGACAGACAATAACTACATTTAAACAAAAACACACGGGTAAACAGCTTCCTCTTCAAACCCATCCTCTGATGTTTTCTCTAGTTCCTCTCGGAAGACCTTGTTTATTTCCAGCTTTCCCTCGTCTTTTCTGTAATATAACATGTAAGGAAATTGCTCAGCGAATCGGAGGACAATTTATTTCTCGTACCACATACATGTACAACATTTTTGAAAAGTAGTTACCTGTCCAAATCCTCCAAATATCCGTGAGTTTTAGGAACATTTCTAATTATTCCTTTATCCATGTTCCTTCACAAATTAAAAAATATCCTTAGAATGACTGATTATACTTCTATGTGGCATGCACACAATCCATGAAAATACCCGAAGCACATTCACGGTACTTATTCACACCGGCAAGTTGTCTTTAATAGCATTGTTACTTCATTTCAAAAACTGCTCAAAACAATTAAACTAATCAAGCGAAGCTTTACCCTCTATGAATCATTTTGTGTATTGTCTAAACTTTCAAACGATTTCTAATACAAAGCACAACCACTGTTATAGAAAAATCTAGAGACTATAAATTATATTTCATTGGATCTCTGCTGGTCCAGTGTTTCAACCCTGCACGAGAACACTGGCGAATCAATTTACTATTGACAATTTGCAGTGCACATATGGGTCACGAGTCGAAATTTGAGGAATGACCAAGCACTTTTCTCCGTGCCCAATTCCATACATGTACATGCAATACTCGTAGAAACTTTGCCTCGATCTAGCCCTACAAGTGGAGGGAAAGCACGGAGTTAAAATCTGCATAGATACTTTGGAAAATGATAAAATATGCGACATTGGAGAAAGATTCACGATACAATCCCCATTACAGACAACTGTCCACACCCCTTGAATCCAACATTCGATGTTGAATCCGTCATTCACATATTCTATGTGTATTTACATATGCATGGTTTTTGCTTTTGATATCTTTACAAACTGCACCAATTCATTTCCTAACGAATGTGCTGCAGTTATGAACAAAGCGCGTGTAAATCTTCATATAGTATGTCTATTCTAACGGTTGAGAATTCCGACAGAAATGAAAGTAGAATGTATAAAAAATAAATTTCAAAAATGAAAATACATGAGGGTATGAACTGCAATGCTTCGTATTTTTAATGAAGCGCAAATTGCGTTTAATAAAGTCCCAGAATGAGGCGCTTCAGTTCATAAACTCATGCATTTTCAAAAGTGAAATCTATTTCTTAAGTGAATGAAGTTTATCATCACAGTAGAGGACAGATATATAAAAACAAAGAATAAACAAAATCACAGCTAAGGTTAAGTTTTTAATTTGTTGGACAAATCATACAGAACTTATAAATTTGTATCTATGCATACCAGAAAAACAAAAAGAAAAAAAAAAATAATCAAACAAAAAAAACCAAAAAAAAAACCAACCAAACAAACAAACAAACAAAAAAAACACAACAAAACAAAACAAAAAAAAAACACACCAAAACATATCACACAAAATTATACAAGGATAATCATTTTCTATCTTGTACATATTATAAAATCATTTAAAAAACAGGTTTAAAAAATCATATTTATTATATATACATTTTCTATCGTGTACAAATTAAAAACAGGTAAAAAAAAAAATCACATTTATAAATGTACAACTTATTGACTAGATTTGGTGAAATGTTATTTCATACAAACTTAAATTTTGAAATACATTTTACCACATTTACAGTTCGGCATACCAGATGAATGTACTATTTAAACGATTTACAACATACATTGGTGATGCAAGAAAATATCATTCAATATTGAAGCTTTAAAAAATGGTCAGTATCAGTTGAAAAATGAGCAACAAAATCTCAAAAATCTAAGGAATGTGATAGGGACAACCTGCTTTGTGCTAATTCATTCTATTATGGTCTGTGAAAATGGCAATTTAATGGAACAATTAAGAAAATGAGTCTTCAATAACTGGCAATATATGTAACTTTCTAGTAAATTTTACCCGAAACTGTACATAGACATAAAAAACCCAACATTCAAAAAGAAAATAACACAATCAAAGAAGCAAAACAAAACTAAAACAAATGACTACTTTATGAAACTGTTGATAACTAAATGAATCTTCAATAACAAGCATTTCTGCCAAGTTTTATCCAAAACGGAACAAAAGAAAAAATAAACACACACAAAAAAGCTCATAGTCAATCTTTGATGCTTAAACAGTGTGTTGAACAGAGTTTTGAAAAATACATGTAGAAAGACAAAGTTTTTGTCGTTTTCAATTTTCCTTTTGTTGTCTTGCATTTTACCTTCAATAATCTATCAATTAAATAACGAAGAAGTCACAATTGAATTTGTAAACTACAAAGTACATGAGAGCTTTCACAAAATTGTAGTTTTGATATTCAGTCTCTTAAATTCAAAGCATCTCATATAATAAATCTAAAGGGCTTTTCTTCAGCAAAGGGCAAATGTATTTTTATTTTACATGTAAATTGCATGAAATACAAGTAATTAGAATCATACTAATTTAATGCCATAATGGACAGACAATAATTATACAGAAAACTTTGCTTATAGAATTTTATACTGTACCAGCCCACCCCCGCGGAAATCATTGAAATGAGAAAATATCCCTATATATGCTATATATTTAAACAAAAATAAATAAAATAAAATACAAATAGCACAACAGAGAGCACAATAATTTTGGTCTACAAGGTACAAAATATACATTTAAAATGTTTATATGTAGTACATCATTAGTACAACAATATGTCAAGCTCTGTAAAATATTTTAAATAGAAAGCATCTGTGGTCTAAATCCTCTTACCATTAAATGTAAAAAGATTTCTGCATAATAAAATCTAATGCACTTTGTGCAAACAAAGAATCACACACACACACACAATAACTCAAAACTAGAATAAAACATTTACATACAAGACATGCAGATTTTTAATTATAAAGTTTTTTAGTGGTACTGCAATACCTACTTTTCTATTGTGTTATCATAAGCTACAGAATTGTGGATTATCATCGATCACAAATTTCATGTTTGCAAATGAGATTTGTATCCACATTGGTGACACTTTTCTCTTCTTCTTCTTGTTTTTTTTTACATATGAAACAATATGGTACAATACTAGTAATTCTAAATACTATGAATATTCTTACATACATGTAACAAACTAACCAAATACCCTTTATGATAAATGTATTACAACTTTACTCAATACATGTAATACAAGGTACAACTCTATGGACTCTGAGGATTTCTTGAAAGAGAGCGACCAAATTGAGTAAATGTTTACATCAACAAAATGTGACATCTATATGAACATGTAATAATTTCCCCTCTAAATAAAAAGCTCCAATTTGTGACATACTAGAAATTAGGTCCATCTAAAACATTAAGACCATTCTTTAACATATAAAAATTTGATAGCACTTTCCATGAACTTAATGAATTTCAGCATACAAGGGGTCTTGGTCTTTATCTACTCCCATTAACTCTGTGTCATGGTAACTGTCCCTTTGAAGGGTTGGTCTCGGAGTCATGTAGCCCTCCTCATCCACAGTGAATCCATCTTGGCTGTTGACATAAGTGGAGTCTGCAGATTGTCTTGACAGCATGCTGGACAGCTCGGGTGTTCCTTCATGTAGGTTCTCTGTACTGTTGGCATACACAGGGAGTGGCATAGGTTCTCTGTCTCCACCCAAATTTGATGGTTTGCTTGGATCCACTATTCGACTAGCTTCCATCAAACAGTTGGTTTCTTTTGCTTTGTTCCCAGAGTTCATGTCCATATAACAATTTTCTGTTACCTCGGAGGGATTTTTTGTATCAGATGGAAGAACCACATATGTGACATTATTTAGCTTTTTAAGATCACTTTCGTCTGAGACCCCTCCACAGAGGGCACCCTGCTGGTTATCTTTAGTATCAGCAGGTCCTGGGACAGGAATATCCAACACCGTTCTATTGAAGCAGTTCACTCCATGGTTCACCTGTTTGTTCACCTCTTCATACAGTCGATTCATCTCATTGGTATCCATGTAAACATTGCCGTCTTGTCCATTCTGGGAAACTCTTGAGTAAGACAAGTTTTGGAACTGCACTGAAGGCTCTTCAAATTTCTTCTGCCTCCTCCTATAAGAATATACATTTACAAATTATTAAGAGTTATTCCCCTTTGTATAAACATCACTCTGAATGTAACAGGAACATCAACGGTTTAAATGATTAAAACCATAAAACCTATTCCTGGATCACTTTACCCAAGCAAAACATCTAAGACTTCAACTTTAACTTGATTTTGTTGTTCAATGTCAAGTTTTAATTACCTTCGGAGGAGCAGAGTTCCAACAGCTATAATTAAAATGAGAATAGCTCCTCCCACAATGATCCCAGCCAAAATACCTGAAATTTGCAAAATTTCAATAACAATCATAACATACAGTAGGTTGCTTAGATATAAACATGAATTCAGTGGGGTTTCTTTTCAATAAAGTAGAAATTTCTTTGCCTTTAAAAACCCAAATATTTTCTGTGTGCAAAACCATTCTGAAATGCTCGCATTAACAAACTACTGATTTACTTTAATTAATGCTGACCATAAAATATCTTTTATGCCTTCATCTTACCCATAGCTGATCATCTTGCACTTCTTACCCATGTCATAGCTGACCATAATGAATCCTATGTACTTTGTCAGTCTTAACTTACCCGAATCATACCCGACTGTCTCATATTTTACTCATTGCTGCATGTCTCATATCTTACCATATCATATATCTTACTTATATCATAGCTGTGTGTCTTGTATCTTATTTGTATCATAGCTGGCTGTCTCGTATCTTACTTATATCATAGCTGACTGTCTCATATCATCGCTAAATGTCTCATGTCTTACCTGTATCAAAGTATATTGTCATATAATAATACATTTATATGTATTAGAGCTGTCTCATATCTTACATGTATCATATCTGACTGTCTTGTATATTAACTGTATCAGTGCTAACTGTCTCATATCTTACCCATATCACTGCTAACTCTTGTATCTTGTAGAACTGGTGACTGTCTTGCATCTTACATGTATCAAAGCTAACTGTTTTATACCTTACTCATATAATTGTTGACTGTCTTATATCTTACTTCCATCTTAGTTGACCGTTTTGTATCTTATTTGCATTATTGCCAACTCCTGTATCTTACTTGTATCATAGCTGACTGTTTCCTATCTTACTCATAAAAATTATCATTGGTGACTACTTCATATCTTACTCGTAATTCCTGACTGTCCTATATCTTACTTTTATCATAGGTGACTGTCTTGTATTTTACTTGTATCATAGGTGACTGTCTTGTATCATACCTGAATCATTGTTTGTGTTGCCTGATCCTCCACCTACTACAGAACTGACAGAGCCCTCTCCCTGGTTCAACTTATCTGTAATATCAACATTTATTGTTAATACATTAAACTGTGAATGTAATGTTATATATATATATATATATATACACACACACACACAATGCATTTCATTTATCAAAATTCTATATTCTATATCTCATACAACAATAAAACAAATGCATCATAATATACATCTAATGCTCTCCTTTCCCAGTGCAATTTATTTTTGAAAATTTTCTAATTCATGTATCTGATCATTTTGGGCTTACATTTGATAATTTTCAATTAATGAATGTGAAATGATGTACTGCTGGCTCTCAGTGTGGTTTGACAATGTGTTGTTAGGAGTTTATTTAGTGTGATCAGATCACTTGTTCTGCATTTAATGTTTGTAACAAGTTTCAACAACATAGGTATTGACTGATAGTTCAAGTACATTGTATAAACTCAGTCCACTTAAATGTGTGATTCTAGATGACTGTAATCTTGTATTATCTAAACATTTCCAGTGTCTTTTCAATGAGGCCAACAACCATTCATTTAATTGGATATTTTTATAGTCAGTTTAATCTAAATCAACCAAACCTTGTTTGTTCTAAAATCAAGCAAGTTCACTACATACAGATAGGTATACAAACATGTACCATTTACTGTCTAATGTTCTGAACATGTCATTGTGTTCAAAATACACATATTCTTAAAGTAATGGATTCTAGTACATGTGGCTATGCATTCCAAAACAAATTAATGAAATGGGTAATGTATTGGTAAATGTCACGTACCTAAAATAGCTACAACATATCAACATGCAGTATGTTAGTATTTAAAGATGCAATACACTTTCAACACCCTACACAAATTCATAATATACCTGTACAACTTCAAAAGGCATTCTCTATATTAATGTTGAAAATGATTCACATTTACACATACGCATACAAAATTACACATTTTCATGTTGGTGATACTGTCCATATTGAATCATGAAATTGATATATTTTTTCATATTTTGTTTTTAGCATTTTGTTCCATGTCTTGAAATATTCTAGGATATTTTCATGCCACTTGACACTCTTTTAAAACTGTATGAGAACATAACTATACATACAAAAGTGCAGACGTCTGAATTTCTTTTATCATAAATGAAAATTAGAAACATTTATGTATGTTAATCATTTTGAAAGTATGGTGGCCCTTAACTTTTGGCCAAGTGCATCTAATATTGAGTATGCAACTAAGGGTGAATTACCTAGAAACATCTAATTATCAGCAAGACATATGATTGTGTTTTTCCCCTGTTTATTAGAACTAGTGCTAAATCCACATTACCTCAATTGTATCACTCCAAATATGAATGTCAACATTTTTTTTTTTTTTTTGTAGTTACCCCTGCACTATCTAAAGAAAGTTTGGGTTAATACTGTGATATCTGTTTGTCTGTTACATTTCAGCACTTGAATACCAGTGCCGAGGTCAGGTACCCACTAAATGTATTTCAATTGCTTGATAATGAAAAATCAAATATTGTTTAAAATTTTCAATTTACACTTTATAATATAAGAAATTATTGTACATCTCTATGTAATAAAAATGAGGTGTAATTCACTACTGTTTGCCACTTTAAATGGATTGAATATGCACTCCAAATGTTCACAAATACAATGATGTACAGTCCAACCCCGTTATCTTGAACTCGATGGGACCAAGAAAAACCTTCGAGATATCAGAGCATTTGAGGGTAAAATACTTAAAGAATAAGTTGTTGGGACTTCTGAATCACTTTGACATATCCATGGTGTTTGAGATATTGGTGTTGGAGATGTCAAAGTTTAACTGTATGTGTTGTTTACCTGTCAGAGCAATGCAAACATTATCCTTCTCAAAAGATTACATGTATCTATCTGTAAATTATTTACTTGCCCTTGGCAAAAAAGAGCTTATTCTGGAGTGGGGCAATGTATTTTGACAGATCCTGTACGTTCATATCAGACCCTGTACTTTCTATGTAGAATATACCTAACAATTAAAAACTATAGAATTCATCTTGCCTATGATCAAGGCATATATCTTGCACTTAGCTAGGTTTCAAAATTTCAACTTAGATGTTGTAATAAACTAATGACATGAAATTCCAATAAATGTCAAGTTACATATACATTCTACAATGTTAAAGCTATATGTACCATGAAAGAGGCTCACACCTGAATTGACAAAAATATGGACTGACTGCAAGCTGTTAGTGGAACATTTTTGAAGTCCAACAGCAGCAGACAGGGAATGGTAAGGAGCACCACTTTGAGTGATGAACGTGTGAAGGACCAAGGGGTTACATTTCCTGTTTATTAAGAACATGTGTATCATTTCTCAATATTATAATTTTTCATGATATTTTGGGTATAATTGACTTGCTTCCTATCTTGTTTCAACAAAAACAAGATGTATTTGTGAAACACTGATGCCCCCAGATGACAACAAAGTGGAACTAAGACATTGTACTTGGTAGCAATACTGAGAATGTGAAGTAATTTTCATTTTGTTCATCTTTTTAATTTAAGCAATGTCTTATGATTTAAAAGATATGATTTAGATTAGAATTTCCTAAGAGTAGGTCAAAGGTCAATATGAAGGTCACCAGGTGAAAGATTTTGGTACCAATGGAAAGGTCTTGCAACAAGGAAAACACATATCAAATATGAAAGCTCTATCTCTTATAGTGTAAAAGATACAACCAAGGTTATAGTTTGTTGAAAATTTTCAAAAACTAGGTCAAACATCAAGGTTACAAAGTCAACAAATCTGCTATTGTTATAAAGGTCTTCTTACAAGAAATGCACAAGTTTGATATAAAAAGTTCCTCTTACAATTTGAAAGAGATGGATAACATTCGAATTTTCTAAAAGTAGGTCAAAGGTCAATTTAAAGGTCACCAGGTCACATACTTTGCTACCAATGGAAATGTTTTGACACAAGGAATATACAAACCAAATATGACAGCACTACCTCTTATGTTGTAAAAGATATGACTAAGGTTAAAGTTTTTTTTGTTGTTGAAAATATACAAAAACTAAGTCAGTGGTAGATGTCAAGGTCACAATGTCAATAAATCTGCTATTGTAGGAAAGGTATTCTCACAATAAATGCAAATACCTAATATAAAAAGAGTTCCTCTTATAGTTTGAAAGATAAGGCTTGTATTCAAATTTTGTAAAAGTAGGTCAAAGGTCAATGTAAAGGTCACCAAGTCAATGATTTGGAGCCAATGGTAAGGTCTTGCCACAAGAAATACGTATACCAAATATGAGAAGTCTACCTCTAATGGTGTAAAGGACATCACCAAGGTTGAATTTTTTGCCACAGACAGACAGGTGGACAGGCCAAAAACTATATGCCCCTGAATCTTTGATTTCGGAGGCATAAAAATTGGGGTATGCTACCAGGTTTGTTTTAGAGAGCTCACTTATTCTGATAGTTCCTGGTTGTAGCAAGTAAAAATGTAAACTCTTATGTATTACAAAAGGTTGTCCGTATACTGTGTGGGCAATCCTAATTTTCTGTACAGTTGCAAAAAAAGGGAGAAAACTCTTTGGATCAAACAGGTATCAAACCCGATACCCTTGCATTACTAAATAGGTGATGCAACCACTGAGCTAACCACACCGACATACATAGTATGGTGATATTACTACACTGTAAAATTTAAACTATTTCAGAAATCATACTAGTACTTTTAATATAGAAGAGATAGAAATATAATTCTAGAAAGAAAAATATGTCACAAACATCATGTATGATGCTTTCAGTTGGGCTGCTGCAAGTTTATGGAATGATCTTCTGAAACATGTTAAAGCTGATTAAAACATAAAATTGTTAAAAAAAACCCCTACTTTTTTCTGATTGCTTTCCCTTACTTTTAAGCTTCTTAGATGGTTCCTTTTTTTTTCAATGCCCATTTTTAATGCAAATTCTAAATCTAAGTCTTCTTAATGTTTTATTTCATTGATGTCTAATACTCTATTATTTCTAAAATAATCATCATAATTGTATTATCTTGGTCTCCAATTGGTTTCCATGTATATTTTTATATTTTCATATGGACATTTTAATTTAATTTTACTTTGTAATGTACATTCGTATCATACCCTATTGTTAGGTGCATTAGAGTGAATTTTATTATATTTGGCACTTTATCAATGTTATTATCATTAACATAAAATCATATTTAATAAGACTACATATTGTGAACACATCCTCTTCCTTCATCACAATCTGTGATGTACATTAACAATATTTTTCCTATGAACACATAAACATCAATCCTTCATTAATAAATTTTATAAGCATTAGAAAATCACCATTGAATAGAATTGTACTTTGTTAATACCAATTAGTAATTTGTTGAATTTGTCAAAAATTATCATTTTATATAGCTTATCATAGTGGCAAATTTTTTGTCCTTTTTTCTATCATTGCAAAAATACCATTTAATAGGGTGCATATAGCAATTAAACTGCGCCCTAGTTGTTAAATAAGCACATATTATCACATGCTGCAAAATGCAGTCTCATCAAACTAAATTTCAGTAACACGTACAACATAATAATTTTTCAAACTAACTGACGTACATCTCTAGATTTTGAAGTGCATACAAAATATTGTCTCCACTGAGTCATATATCACAGACACATTCTGTATACAGCTTCCTCATGCAATATAACACCCTTGACACCATATGCCAGTGAACTGGATACACACAACTCAGGCTGTGGGAGGGTCTTATCATAGGGTTATCAGCATCAACCTAATTGCTTGCAGCCCCTCCTCAAACTGTGTGGGAGTTTTGTTATGAGCACAACATGTAATTCAATCTTGAGAAATTCTTTTCAAGGCTACTTTGTGAAAGATAAATCCTCCTGCTTATTTAATTCTTTAAATAACTTATTTAATGCTTTAAATATGAAAAAGAACTTCTAAAATTTAATCTTAATTGTTTGTAATTTTAAATAAACAAACAAAATAGATAATACAGTATTATGCAAAGTATTTTCAATAAAACTGACTGCCTGGGACATATACTGTACAATGGATTTGATTCTACAGCATTTCAAGTAGATCCCAGACCTTTCTGCTGTATGAACCACTCATCAGTAGCAAATATCTGGTAGTTCGAGACCAAGGGTACTTAAGTCCCTATTTTCTACATTAAAGCTGACCAAAAATGACTGCTTATCCAGAAGTGAACAGATATTCACTTCAGCTATCATAAAGTAACAGATAATATACTATTTTTGACAGCACAACAGGAATTTTTATGTGTACTATCTTTGTCAATATTGTTGACACTGCTCAACCTGGGCCAATTTAAAATCTTTGAAATGAGGACCAAGGTTTGCATGGCATTATGTAGCACAATGATAAAATTTAAAAACAGCATTCAGAATTTCTGGATGTGATTCCAGACTTGCTTGTCAGCAATATTCTCTGGGGAAAGATAAATATGTAACAATTGCTAAAATCAATATCAAAATATTAAATAGTTTAAAAGCAAAGAATTAAATATAAGAAAGGCCAATATTAGTGAAATGATTAAGTCATATATGACAAACCTTAGGTTACAATGGCTACATATTGCAAAAATATGAAACCTGCAAATTGCCACTTCTACATGCTAAATACAAGCAAAATTATATATACACATATAATAACACAACAAAATGCTACGAACCTCTTATGTTCAACTAAACTTGCATTCATATGCTACACCATACTACACTGAATATATACTGTCCATGTCCATACTAAACAGTTTTAAAGAAACCTCCATGACAATATGAAATGGTTACCTGCAACAATGCCTTTCTTCTGAAATTTAATTAATGTATGCTCTGGCTCAATCACTAAATCCACTGATTCAGAGGTCCAGTTAGATTTGGTCCGGATTGTTTTGGACAGGATAACAGTTGTAGGACTAAATGAGCTAGTACTAATGGTGGTTGTACTAGGTAGTGTTGTAGTAGTAGTAGTAGTAGTAGTAGTACTTGTAGTACTAGTGGTGGTAGTCGGAGGCAGCTTACCTAACATTTGTCAAAAAGTTAAAGTTGCTATTATTTTATTCCTTTTTTTCATTTACAAAAGACAAGCAGTATTACAATGTATCTAAAAATATAGGTGATCTTCTCCAATATTAAATGAATATACACTATGTAATTGTGTTTAGAATCATTAATACGGAGTAATTGTACTTTCTATGTGAAAGGGTTAGTAGCAAAGTAATTTGTGAACTGAGTTCCAGTATTGTTAATGATAATCACATGACATAATCTTCATAATTTTTCTTCATATATTGCAGTGAAAGGCATCCATTAAGTAGGTCAATGCAGAGTTAGTGACCAGGAGGGAAGGGAGAAGGGTTTTAAGCAAGTTAATAAATGTGTAGAAGCAGCACTGGCATTGTACATATAGAGCAGTAAATAACATATTAGCCTCCATGTTAACATAACTCTCCTTGATCAACATAAAAATATGTAACACAATGGATACTCTGGAAAGAAAGGTCAAAATCTAAATTTTCTTCTTACACTGGACCTCTGAATGTCACCTAATTCAAACTGACACAAATGCTCAGAGAGTATCTTCAGATCCTACATATGTATTCCTGATGTTCTTTAACACAGTATCTATGTTCACAAAGATCAAGAACACACACACACACACACACACACACACACACACACACACACACACACACACACACACACACACACACACACACACACACACACACACACACACACACACAAACACACACACTACATGTACATCATGTTTATCCTTGATTGCAAAGACTGGATAACAAAAATACTGTAGCACATAATTCTGAACAAAATAAGTTGCATTATAAAAAGATAGACATGTACCAAAGCTTATTCATATTTTAGCACTGAAGAAAGAGTGCCAATATACATGAATGAGCTAAAATATGAAAAATTTGATCGCTAAATCAAGAGTGCCTTATACAATTGTATCAATTAAAATATATGTAAATTTTGATTGTCTTAATATAACTTAATAGCAATCTTGTTCTCATTTCACACTACCTACTCAATTAAGCTAAGTGGTGTAAATTTTTTTCCATGTTGTACTTTCACTGTTCATATCATTCATATCAACAACACAGGATGTACCTTGAGCATCACAGTGCAATGTAAATAACTGATACAGGAAACTAAATTACTTTTGATATTATCATTGAACAATAGATCTCTCCTCTTGACTAACTGTCACACTAAAGTACCAAATTTAAACATGCTTTTATCCAGTCACTTGAACTCTTAACAATTATATAACTTTTTCTGAAAACTCATACATGTTGTGTTCTGGGGACAAAGGTTGACACTCCCCACAGAGGAAGGAGAGATATAGTAATTTCATTATAAATATAATACACAAATTCAGTAACATCTATACTTTGTAAGCCTATAATCCAGGAGCTTGAATGGGCAAATTGCCCTTTACTAGGTTACCCAATTTTCAAATTCTAATCTCAAATTGAATTACTATAAAATAACAGCAGCATATCATAGCCAGACAAATGAAGCATCATGCAATGTTTGCAAAATTCTGGATATACTATACTAAACTGAATCAAATGACTATAATTTCTCTCAGTCAGGTACATAATAGTTACAAATGTCCCAAGCCTAGGAGCTTCGAAGGACTTTGCCCATTGAACCCCTATAACATTTCCTAGTATTCCCTGAAAAATTTCTGCAATACATGTATATTTCATCCAGCAAAAATTCTCCATACAATATTTGCTAAAATTAAAGAGCTTCCGGGAAATTTATTCCCCCTGGCTATACCTCTGATGGTGGCAACCAGACCTTCTATCTTATTTTCCTCACTTAAAATAATAATTGGTTTTAATACAGTGCTTTTCCAGCATATGCTGCTCAAAGTGCTTCACAATACATTATTACCCCAGCAGATCCTATAACAATCCAGAGCTTTCTCAGTGCAAGCTGCTGTTAAGGCACTAGAGCACCAACATTCTAACAATATCTTCCACTGTCTATAGCCAGGTAACCCTTTTGCACTTGGGCGGAGTGAGGAAATTCATGTAAAGTGCCTTTCCCAAAGACATATTGTCGGCCCTGCTGAGCCAGGACTCAAACCCAAAACCTTTCGATCGAGAGTCTAACAGTCTAACCACTCACTTGCCTACCTGCCCCTCCCCTCCTTCTCCTATTGCTTTTGACACCTAATGTTACTTTGTCTGTTTGGGATCATTATGTGCATTATGCAGAAAGAATTTTTTTAAGACTGATGATATAAAATATCTAATATGTTTAAGCTTTATATGGAGAGAGTTTCTAAAGAAGTTTTTACACGTACCTTTACTTTTTTCTTAAGAGCATTTTGACCTATTAACAAAATTCTGAGGTTCTTTGTTTTTTTTCATATAAAGCCTTGGACACTCAACAACTTTCAACAAAAGGACACTTATAGTATCAAAAAAAATTCTCAGCTATCTCTAAACATTTTATACACTGATACTTGACAACTTAAGTACTATGCTCACTATGGACTAGTTTGCGAATGTATAAGTGTTCTCAATTGCAATGTGTCATAATATCACTACTTATATTCCAAATTTTCAAAAATTTAATTCCTACAGTTTATAGGGAAAATTCCTGTTCAACTATTTTCATAATACATCACCCACATACAAGTACTGCAAGGGAAACAGTATATTTCATTCTGCTCTGTTTACCACAATTTAATTGCTAGTAAACAACAAATCCCTATAACACATTTGACATTTTACTGAACCCTCTTACTATCTTGAATAACTGTATAAAATGATTATTACACAATCATAACAACAGGCAAAGGGAATTCCATAGTGAGTTTTGTATGTGAATCACTAATAGCTGTTCGATGTTTCCAATCAATACTTCCATTGATGAGTTATATAGAAAGCACTGAGAACTGGAGAAAAACATTGATGAGGTCAGGCAAATTGTGAAACTCTGGCAGAATGAGCAAATTGGCTTCTGAGGCTGCCAGCACGTAATGACACTATCTTACAGTATGTAAGTGCTGTTTTTGTATGTTTCACTTTGGTTATCATGTAGGTGATTATGAACAGTACACCATGGTAATAGGGATGAATTTAGACCCTGAAACCCAACCCCCCACCTTTCATGTTTTTCCTGTAATTCCTGCTTTCTGCCCCTCTCTCCTGCAAAATCCCTATTATACTGTGAATTTCCATTTTAAGAAACAGTCCTTCTATATGATGAAACTGAGTAGCTTCCATCTGGCACAACCCCTTGATCCATAGAGTTTTACCCTGGAAGCCTAAAGCAAAATCATGACTTATCCACTGGGTAATTACTTAGTAACTACTAAAATAACCAGTATGTACATTTTCTAAAACCAACAAACAGTAACATCAGTGACTATAATGACACTTCAACACTTGTGTGTACTCATGATGTAACTGTAAATTGAAACCTCTTCAGAAGGTACCATAATGTATAAACACTAACTGTACCAAACCATCCTCTCTCTCATTATTAACATATGATTCCTAGAAATTGCTGTTGGATCTTAATTTATTTAAAAAGCCACATACTCGTTTCAGCCATTCCACTGCCCACTCCTCCTGACAAAATCTATGAAATTACAGATGCTGTTTTTGATATATTCATTTATTAATTCCTAAACTCCAACTGAAAAACATTACTGACTGCTGAGACAAATAAACATAAGAGAGGTCAGTGTGAAGCCAAGAGTATAAAATACAGCTAATTTAATGGAGTCTAGACACCACCAAACCCAAAGACAGATGGTGACCTACAAACCTGTGCATAAAGTCACAAATTATTAGACATACACACAAACAGGAACTATCAATCATAAAGGTTAAAAAGGGATTAAACGGTGTTTAAAACCTTGAATTTTCAATACCAGTAGACAACATGTACAATTGGAATTTTGATTTACTAAACTTTATAATACTGTTTATCCTTCAATTTAGCATATAATAAGCAACCTTAAAGCATATTTCAAAACAATCTATTTGAGAATAATTTTACCATGAAAATTATAATGAAGCCATTAGCAATGTGCAGTGAACCTATTAATCATTATATTGCTGTTGGTGCCAAGCTAAAATCAAGAGTTGAAAAGTGTGCCAAACATACCACACAAAACTGAAATAGTAAAATATGCAAGCTGTTTACTTACGAAACTCGCAGATGAATTTGTAGGTGAAGAAGAGTGACGAATCACAATGATAGTCATGCCACCTCCATCCATCTTTTCTTCTCATCTGGGCACAGTCCTCTATAGAAATGATGCCCCCAGTCTTACTGGGCTGTCCAGGGGCCCAGTATCCCCAAGTCAGTCTCTCCCCTGAATGTGTAAAATGTTAAAAAATTAGTATATATAATAAGGAACTTGGATTACTACTTACAAGTACCATGACCTTGACTTTAGTTATCAGACCTGGAAAACTGAAGAATCTCAATGTGATAAACATATTCCAAAAGTTGAACACTGATGTAATCCACATAAAGTTTTATGGTTTGACAAGAAGTCTGACTCCACCCACCCAGGCAGACAATATGGCAAATTGATACCTATAGACTGTATATATATTTTAAGTGTATATCATATTTAATTTCCATTTTTTAAAGAGTATTTCTTGACTCAAAGAAAATCAGAATAAATTTAGTTGACTTTTATATATACACATAATAAAGAGTTTCATCTTGAAGATTGTATATATATTCTCTTTCATTCTGCACATAGGTGTTTTACTTGGAACTCATTAATCTTTTCAGAATACATTTGAAGTTGTAATTTTTAAAAGTATGCCTTATCACAACTGGTTGAAATAGGACATGTTACTAGTATCACAGTGTTATTATACACATGGAGCACTGATGACGTGCAGGTATGGCCTGCGTAAGATTAGTGTTACTGATGCAGTGATGCTGGCACAAAACATTACACTTTTATTGTTCGTTCATCTCTACAAAGTCAACCATAGTTTGACTGAAATTGCAGTGCTCACCACTGCAATGTAACAGTTGCTGAAGATGTAAATTTCAATTACCTGTACTAAATTGCAAGTGATTAAAAACTGTAAAGAACACATTTCAAATATATATATATATATATATATATATATATATATATATATATATATATATAAAGTAAAAGGTTTCAGAACCTTGTTACATAATTTGTGATTTTTTTCAAAATCAATATTGTGAACCTACTTAATGAAAATCATTCATAATTATGCATAAAAACCTGATCTACAACTATATCAAATTCAATACCTAGCACAGATTTTTCTAAGTGTACTTCATTACAAATATTCCAGATATTAAGCTTCACTTTTATATAATCATACATGGTATATACATGTACTGTTGTAAAATCAATATTTGTCCCATACATTAATGCATCATTGATAATATGTGGTAAAGTAATACATGTATTTGCTATGAATGGGATTGATAATTGAAAAGCACCATGCTTATATTGAAATGTTCATGTAAACCACTATAGTAAATGGCATTTGTACTGTAAGTTCAACCTGTCAACAAAACTGACAACAATTTATCTGTGTTTGTAAAACATTTTGAATCTCATGACAATATCAAATCTAAATACACAGTCACATGACAGAGTCAGTACACATTATTCCTGTAAATATATAATGACAATTCACAGTTTTAATAAAAGAATATTAACATTCATACATACTACACTGAATGTTAACATACTTGGTATTTTATTTTACATTCATTATAACAAGCACCTGGATAAAATTCAGTTCAAGTTTTGCCTACACTATATGACAATGTAATTTACAGTAAAATCTACATTACCAGTAGACCATTCCCATCCCCTGCCATTTCTATCATGAGCTCCTATCCATACTCCATTATTTCTCCATCGGAGGACCGAGTTCAGAGTGTGGATGACAAAGTTCATTTTATTCTGGTCCTTGATAGTAATGAGATCTCCACCCCAGCTCCAGCAATGCCTTCTGGCATCCACCCATGTCTTTTCTGTGTTGATAAAAGTATAGCACATCTCTCCATGTGCAGTTTTGTATTCTCTGATGTTATTGAAGTTCCTTGGACATCTGTCTAGAGAGGTTGAAGACCCTACAAACCAGAAAATATATGTACAATTTTGTGTATTCTGGATTATAAAGGAATTTGGACAGAAATTTTATAAGTCTAGGAAATCTTTTCATCATAGTAAGTACCATAAAATCTGACTCTGACATAATGCCTTTTGCTTAAAAATTAGTGATCTTACTGACTTTTGTATTTTATAAAGAAACAATCTGTACAATGAGAATAGCACATTAGTACTGACAAGTACCAAATAGATACGCATATCGTCACTTTCATAACAACCAAACTGTGGGACAATATATTTTTAATTATTGATATGATAATCTTTGACTAAGGTAACAAATAAATTATGTAAAAAATTAAAATAATATATTACTTCAAAAACATGATAATCAAAAACATTCATTGTAAACATAATCTAGCACATGTTAATCTCTTAAAGAACAAGAAAATAATAATATATCACTTAATCAAAACTACCTCACTGTTTGTTGGAAGTTTTTGGGTTTACTAAGAGAATTAAATTGTTATCCCAAAAAAGACCATCTACTGTGTTGACAATATGTCAGTTGCTAATTCCAAATATCAGATGTCAATTTCCCAAAATAAAACTGAAGAGTGTATAAAAGACGGGCCTTCTTTCAAATTAATTTCCAAGAGTTCAGGTAAAACCTGGGAGTGGACTAGTGTCTGCATTACTGTAAATAGCCTAGGT
The DNA here is from genome assembly GCA_024699665.1 of Ostrea denselamellosa. Taxonomy (NCBI): domain Eukaryota; kingdom Metazoa; phylum Mollusca; class Bivalvia; order Ostreida; family Ostreidae; genus Ostrea; species Ostrea denselamellosa. The sequence goes on along the minus strand of JAMZEH010000073.1, from coordinate 6,771,455 downwards.
AGACTAAACTATTTTTTTTTCTTTTTAATGTACAAAATTAACGATGGTAGAATCATATAGGTATATACATACAATAACACTTGCCTGTAATATCTCATCTATTATTACGAATATTAGTTTTTAATATATACTCTGGATATTGAAGGTCTATCCATTTTGTAAACAACTTTTTTTTTGTTTACCTCAATTTAACATAAATCATACTTACCATATGATATGACTATCCATAAGATGAAATATTGTAGACTTGATGAAAACATTGTCGTTCTGTGCAACACAACCTGTAAACAGACTTTGATTAACTCTACAGTACACTGTTGATTACTCGATACTTAACATTTTTCCGTTTTTCAGTAGGCGTAAAGCGACGCGTACGGGCTAATGAAATACAAGGGGTAGATAACCCATCAAAACTATAGAAATCGGCCTCACCTAAAATTAAACTCTCCGTCATTTTGCATTTAATTCATAAATATTTGTGTAGGCTGGGTTAGGAGTTTGGGTGGTAAATTTGTATAGGGTCGTTTAGTGGGGGTGTCGACTTTGTATTAAAAATGAAATAAAAAAAAATAATTAAAAATTAAAGATTAGAAGCAGCCGCTTCGTACTCAACCTCAGCACGGTACATCATATTGATTGGTTACAATGATACTTTTTATGTCTTTTAAAATCAATGTTGGTTATAAGTTTAATCAACTATTATTTATTTGTTCAATGTACATAGCGTGATAATAGCCATTGCCTTTAAAAAAAAAAAAGAAAAAGAAAAAAAAGCATGATAATAGCCATTGAAAGAATCACACAGAGGTTAACATCAACTTGAGTTTGAAGAGGTTCCAGACAGGCTGTATGTATCACTAGAGACATATATAACACTTACAGTTATGTATCACCTAAGTTCAAAAACTGAAAGACGACATTTCCTATATAAATTTACAATTTCTGTTGTATTTACATTGTTCTGTTGTTACATGCAGTATTTGTCTATTAAACAAGCATCGCTTTTCGACGGTTTGAAAATCCACTGCACGTCACAATCCCTACTAATGTTGAAAAAAATATCGCGTTTTGATTGGGACATTTTTGCTTGTTTGTTTTTGTTTGTTTTGTTTTTTATTTAAATTCTTGAGCAAAAATAAAAGTATAGAAGAAATAGCATTCGGTTTCAAATTGTTACATGTACAGTATCAATATTAAAGAAAAAACAGAATGAATGTAAATAAAATGTATATACTTACATTAATTTTTTTTTTTATATTCTTACAAATTGTAATGATAGCCAATTTCCTCATGAATGTGCGTATAAATCTTGAAAAACATAGAACATCTATTCTATAACGACTGGGAAGTTTTACAGAAATGAAAGTAGAATGTAAATATAAGAAATAAATAATACATAGAGGATATTGCTATTGCGTAATTTGATATTTGCTCTATCCAACGAGTTGAAATTAGTCTGGTCCAGATTTTGAAAAAAGAGGCTAGAAATGGGTTCTAACGGCAAATTATTATTATTTGGTCCAACATAACTTTTTAACCTAATTTGCGTATGCTGAATCCGAAAAAATATGTTGAACTTCATGAAAATGGCGTTAAATAGGTCAAAATGGCGATTCAAAATGGCGGTGTTGAAATTTGCAAAATTATCTATATGGCTTTATTTTAAAAAAGTTTATTGCAAATTAAAGCAATTTAAAGGCTTGTACTAAACTTATATGTGTCTGAAAAATAGAATAAATTGTTCAATGTTCGTTAAACAATTAAAATTGTGAAAAAAACCGATTAGATCCCAATTAACTCATTTTTTCGCAACCGCATATTGACGCACAGTATATATATGCATTTTGATATGATATTTAATGCTTATTTCCTTCTAATTGTGCAAATTATTCAGTTAACGTATTGCATACTTTATGATATAAATGCACTTGAAATTCAACACAGTGTTCAATGGTTTTCACAATAGCGCGACCGACACAATCGAGGATCGAATTAACAAATGATTCTGACATAAGGTATAAAACTGATGGCCGAGGTTATAGGCTTGTCATATCTCACCACTCATTGATTAGAAATCATGACTGAACGATCACTTAAGCGAAGTTATCAAATAGATACAGATTTGTGTGTTATATGTCAGGAAAAAAAGACAGACACGTTAGAATTAAAAAGCAAAAAGTCTATCGAAACGTTGACCGAGAGGGCATCTCGTCGTAAGAAAGTTAAAGATGCCAGGAACTATGATGCCATTGACAGAATAGAAAAATTAAGTCCGAATGATAGAGTTCTATGTCATAGGAAATGCTATAGTGCATTTACTCACCCCAGACCAATTCAGTTAATGGAAAGAAAAGCATGTTTGCTTACAAACACATCTGATACAATCAACGTCGATACAGAGGATGATGTACCGTCTACGTCATCTTGCTCACACCCTTCTGCAGCAGCATCCCGAACTTTGCGAAATGCATCTACACCAATAGATTGGGAGTTATGCATATTTTGTCAACAACAAATTAAACAGAAGCTATTCAACATTACAACATTTTCTGTTAGCGACATGGTTCTTAAAAATGCAAAGTATGACAACATACTTCGTGTTAAGTTAGGAAACGTTAGCGATTTGATAGCTGCAGAGGGTAAGTACCATCTAAAATGCATGAATGCTTTTAAGTATGATACACAAAAAACAGAAAAGGAGTCAAAATGTGAAGATCTGGCCATGATATTTCTTGTTCGAGAACTGGAGTACGCAGCCAGCAAGTGCCAAATCTTACAGCTCTCTGATACATGGAACAGGTACTCCAAGTTGGTAGAAGAGGTAGGATCTGAAATGCCACAGTCTTTTATCACTCGTAGATCAACGTTTAAAGAAAATCTGCAAGCCAAGGTGCAGAATATCTTCCAGTTTCTTCGTCCCCTCGATAGAGCAGTATCTGAACGCGAAACTCTTTTAGTGCCCCATATTCTTTCTAAATCTCATTTTGGAGATATGTTTCATGATGACCAAGATACCATGGATGACGAATTACTCACTATGCCATGTTATAAACCTCCACACAACTCATTTCATGAACTGGTACATGTTGCACTAAGATCTCATATAAGTCTTCTTACAAAGGTGATGTACGATGTGAATCCAGATGACATTCTCACACACAAGGACGCATCAAAGAGTCGACAAGTTACTGATGCAGTGTATGAGGATTCGCTCGTTGATGCAATGAAAAGGTTTAGAGTATTTGACCTTTTGTACGAAAGAGATCAACTGATCAATATAGTTACAAAAGACAAAGCTACAGATATGATCAAGGAGTCCTTACTTTCTGCAGCAAATTTGGGACAGATATCATTAGAGAATTTCGTAAAAGATCGTCTGATACCAAACATAGAAACAAGTAGTTTACAAGTTCCTTTGAGAAGTGTTCTGAAAAAAAGCTGCTCATTAACATTTGACTCCTTATACAAGGTACAAGTTGTACCAAAAGCTGTGGAAAAGAAAAAAATTCTAAAGGCAGATCGGAACATACTGCAGAGACTTGTCATTGCATATAAGGCCGGACGAGAGGTTGATTTAGAGCAGATTTTGAAACACGAGCTCCTTCCTGTGCCGATATCTATAGCGGATACCAGCGGTGCACTAAAGTCTGGAAACAAATCTGTTGTTTTAGAAGACATACTTCAAGATGTTGATGTAAGGGCGCGAGTCGAAAATGTAGGCGAATCACCAGCTTTGATCATAGATGGCCAGGCTTTAGTTCAGAGCATGAAAACACATGGCATGAAAACATTTGGAGACTTTGCAGATGAGTTTGTTTCCACTGTGGTGAGAAAAGGGGCCATGTATTCAAGAGTTGATGTTCTGTTCGACCGTTACAGGGAACAATCTATAAAATCGGGCACTCGTTCTCGTAGGGCAAAAGGGCAGCAGCCAGTTAGAAGGGTTATTGAAAATAAGGATGTGCCACTCCCGAATAACTTTTCAGCTTTTTTGTCTTTGAATGACAACAAGAAAGACCTAGCTGCCTTTTTATCTGAGCAGATAATTCTTCATGCACCCACAGAGAAAACTGTTGTTACTGCTGGTGGGTTTCTCGATGAGAATAGCGTTAAATGCAATGACGAATTCCTCGATATATCTGCCCTACATGCGTCACATGAAGAGGCAGATACTAGAATAGTTCTTCATGCCATACATTGTGCGAAAGAATCCACTTGCAGTTCAGTTGTTGTACTAGCATCTGATACTGATGTTTTACTGCTACTTGTATCTTTCTTTTCAGAAATAAATATACAGTTGTGGATGGTTGCTGGAACATCTGCAAAGCCCAAGAACATTCCTATTCATGCTGTTGTAGAGAAAACCTTTACCTCTCCAGAAATGTGCACGAATCTGTTAGCATTCCATGCTCTGACTGGATGTGACACAACTTCTTTTTTCTTTGGGATATCCAAAAAAACTGGATTTAAGGTTTACAAAGACAATGTTGGGCTTCTTGGGGGTTTTGGAGAGGGCAATTTAACTGAACAGAAAATAGTCGACTGTGAAAAGTTCGTATGCAAGCTGTATAACCAGGGCACAGTGTCGTCAACTGACTCGGTTAGGAACATTTTATTCGGAAAATCCAAGAGCCCCGAAAACATGCCCCCCACTAGCGATGCCTTGCATCTGCACATTAAACGTGCACATTATCAAGCGCTGGTATGGAGACAAGCAAATATAAGTAACCCCACATTACCATCTCCAACTGAGATGGGATGGAAGTTGAATGAAGGTATTCTAGTGCCTATTCTGATGACTTTAGACCCAATTCCAGAATCTTGTTTAGACTTGATTGCATGTAGTTGCACAACAGGTTGTAAAACATTGAGGTGTGGGTGCAAGCGTAACAATTTGCTGTGCATGGACCTTTGTAAGTGCAAAGTCACAAGCAAAGAACAATGTAGGAACAGTATACGTTGAATTTTGAGGAAAAACAGAGAAAATTCGGGTTTTCTTTCGTGCAATGGCTTTTTTAGGGTCGCATGCTTATTTCTATCTTTTTCTCGATGCTATTGTATTTTGTAATCATAGTTTTTACATTTTTTTTTCTACATGCGCGTTTCAAAACGATTTGAAAAAAATTACTGTCCGCCATTTTGAATCGCCATTTTGACCTATTTAACGCCATTTTCATGACGTTCAACATATTTTTTCAGATTCAGCATACTCAAATTAGGTTAAAAAGTTATGTTGAACCAAATAATAATAATTTGCCGTTAGAAGTTCTTTTTAGCTGAAATCGGACCAGACTAAATGGTGTATTTATTCGCGAGGCTTGACGAGAGAATATCACCATTTCAAATATCGATTTCCGCAATTATAGATGTTCTATTTATCTCATTCGCTCTTTCTACTACGATAGTTTTGAGATGATCCCCAATACAACAAAACAGCTGATTAAAATCATTCCTGATGCGTAATGCGACATTACCGACAGTCGAGCTTGTTCGTGTTCCTAATGCGTAATGCGATATTACCGACAGTCGAGCTTGTTCGTGTTCCTAATGCGTAATGCGACATTACCGACAGTCGAGCTTGTTCGTGTTCCTAATGCGTAATGCGACATTACCGACAGTCGAGCTTGTTCGTGTTCCTATGCGAGAAAAATATAGTGCGTTAAATATCATAAGTTACATAGATTATTATTCATACCTATCAATGAATTTCTTGGAAGGCATTTAAATGTGTATACATAGTACTTAATTATTCCATTTTTTAAAATCAAACTATTATATTTCTTTACCGAGAATTTATTTTGTTAACGTACTTTGGGAAAAATTTTGGTTGCGACATTTTGGATCAATGACAGTGTACTGGTGATTATTTTAATCTAGATAAAACAGTGATTTTAGTGGAAAAAAGTGTTTGGTATTGGGGTTACAATATTTTAAAAAGATCAAATTTCACGTGTTTTCTTGATATTGGAGGGGGAGAATAGGAGTTCCCGAGACAACAAAAGGCTTTTTTTTTTTTTAACGGATCGACGTTTGATAAAGTTGTTTTTTTTTTTTTTTTGTTTTGTTTTTTTTTAAATTGACCCACACCGTTAATTAACTACCCCCTCCTCCAAGAGTGAAAGTTTGAACTTGTCAAAAATTACCCTCAGAGATCATTTCTGGTGGGGTCAGATTTCAACATTAAAAATGACTCAAAATGTACAAAATCTTTCCTGTATACCTACAGTCCATATCTTGGACAAGTGGTGTGGTCATATTTCAACATTGAAAGAATGCTCTAAATATACAAAAGGTTTTCTGTACAGTCCATATTTCGGTCAAATGGTGGGGACATATTCAACATTGAATAATGACCCCAAATATGCAAAACTTCTCTGTGCTATCCATACCTCAATCAGGTAGTAGGAAATCATATTTCAACATTGATAAAAGAACCCAATGAACAAAAGATTTTCTGTTCAGCCCATATCTCAGTTACGTGGTGGGGTCCTATTTCAAGATTGAAGAATGACCCCCAAATGTAGAACATGTTTTTGTGCAATCAATTTCTCAGTCGGGTAGTAGGGGGTTACATTTCGACATTGAAAAAGAACCCCAATATAAAAAAAAACAAAACTTTTTTGACAATGTGACTCCATAAATAATCAAAATTTAACATTGATCATTTTTCAACGACCATTTTTTTTTTTATCAAAATTTAACATTAGATTTTGATCAGGGACAACTTTTAACTTTAAGAAATGACCCTGGGTCGTTTTTCAATAAGACCACTATTTAAAGATACACCGGCGTTAGCGCTTCATGAAAAGCATGCTGACAAATTAAATAGCGCTGCACGTCATACACTCATGTATTTTCAAAATGAAGTTTTATTCTTAAATTTACATTCTACTGTTGGAATTTCCAGTCGTTAAAACAGTACGCGCATTGTTTACAACTATGTACAACGATCTCATGAGGAAATGACTCATTACAATTTTAGAGATTTCATAGTAAAAACATTGGAAATGTAAATATTCAAATATGAATGAAAAAAGATAAAGACAACAAAAAGTGACCAATCTAAAATTCGATCAAGAATACACTTAATGTATTGATAGTCGGCATCCCCTGTTGATCGATCTCTATCTTGATTCACGGGCCATTATATCGCTTGAGTTCGAATTTACTATTAAAGATTACTCTTTAACAGTAAATTCGAATCCTAGCGATATGATTGCTAATGTCTTGATCCAGTAAATAAGATACTAGTACTTAATCCATAGTGAACTCAGCACACAAAGAACCCTGCAAGAGGCATGAAAAGAATCTAACAACATTCGACCTAATGACAGTTAATGCAGTTGCAAGTAAGATCATTATAACGACCCAAAATGCTGACCTTAAACGATACTGTTAACATCCCTGTAGTATAAACTAATTTGTCAATAGCCTACCTCAGTTTAAAAGTTGATCATATGCAGAACACGCACTTACGTATTGAAGCAGTTGTGAATATAAATGAAACCTGGTGGAAAATGAAGAAAACACCGGTCCTATGGGTTATTCTCTTTATTGTGCGATGTAACAGTTGAAACAATGTAGACACATAAATATATATATTTATGTAGATGTAGATGTAGACCCTGAAATAACATAGGAGTTATAAACACAAGAACATTAACTCTGTATCAAAACGATGCAAACAAGGTCTTTGCGAAAATATTAAAATGTGAGGTAATTATATATATATATATATATATATATATATATATATATATATATATATATATATAAATTATACATTATAATAATTTCCTATTTCAATAACCTTTCCCATAAGCTTATAGAGATAAACTTGTCAAAATAAATAATTCCCGATTAACACAAACTGCATATATATTCCGTATAATAGAATAGTCGTGTAAAACTGCATAAGTACATAAATTGAACCAAAAAGAAAACTGGCTACATATACTTTTAACATCATTCAAGTGAAACACTTGACTTAAAATAAAAATGAACCCTTCTACAATTAAGCTTACCTCCCATGAGGTGCGAAGGTCCTATTAGTGCTCCTACTCTGTGTTCTAAATGTAATTAAAATAATATATCTAATATGTACATGTATAGTTTACTGTGTTACTGAATATATCCTCTAATTAAATACTTTAAACTGTAATGTATTTAATTTCTCCTCTAAAAGTAAAGCATCTTGAATCTAATTAATATCATAACATTCATACTAATCTACAAAGATCAGCCACTCCCTAGCTCATACATACTCTCTTATTGATGCAATCTCTCAAAACTTAAAATAAATATGCATAATCAGTAAAACACTAACCTGCTGGGTAAATAAAATCATTCAAAAAAATCCAATCACTTGAAGACAAAGTATGGCAAAAATATGTACAAGGAATTTACACCAATTCGGTATGAAAATAGAAAACTAGTCCTCAATAGAAAATTTCCCTCCAAAAGAAGGCACATAATAGTCAATTTTGACTGGGTACCTCTACCCATAAGAAGAAAAAATATCATGTGACTAAACTAGAGTGACCAGTCTATATATAGTAACATAATTACTTTAAACAAGAAAAACCTGTCTTGTATGGTCAGCAAAAAAATTCAATAGGTTATGAAGTAACAAGACAAACAAGTAGCAAGTAATTGTGAATAAAACTTAATTCTCATGTTTCATATTCTGCAATTAAATTGAAATCAAAAAATTTATTCAAAAAATGAAAGTTCGAAAATGAAATATTTAAAACACGTAAAATTTCCCTCTATCACATTAACACCACATGTAGGAGACAATGGAATCTTGCCGCATAAATGTAGGAAATTGACAACGGAGAAGCTGTAGCCACCCCGTTTGCCACAAAGTCCAGGTGCCAACATGCCACCAAATACTATGCCCAGCGAAACATCCAAACAAGAAGCCGATGTAGAAAACTGGTATTCCTACTCTAACTTCACTCAATATATGATCGATAAAACTTCTTCGATGTATCCAAATGTTGAGCCAAAAGCCGCAGCAAGAGATTTCTTCTTCCTACGCAGAGGATTTATAGATAAAGAATACAAAATCAGATCATCCATTAAGGAGTCCAATTTGTATCCACGAGAATTCCAACAGACTGTTGGGAGACCTGATCTTCAAATATTACATAGGTATTGTCAATGAAGAACTTCCATAACATCTTTAATACAAACATTAGAATTATTTGTGAGTAGGATCAGGGTGGTGTTTAGCTAATAAAGGATAATATTTTATAACACAGTACATTTAAGAAATAAGACATCATTTTTTGAGGGTCACTGGGATATGACATGAAGTTGGTCATGTGATCAAATCCTATAAAGCCCGAAGGGCGTTATAGTAAATTTGATCACGTACCAACTTCATGTCATATCCCAATGGCAATTAAATTATATCTTAATTTCGTATATTTCTATTTTGATTTGTGTTCTTACCGAGTTTCCATGCTTATGTAGCAAATGACAGAAATACCGAGAACTCAAGATATAGTTCGTTAGATGTTTATTGAATAAATAATTGGGAACAATATATATGAGAATATGAAATATAAATGCTTGATTTTGAAGGAATAAAAAAGATGAAACGGGTGTGAAATAAAGGTAATTTAAAGCTCAAATCAACTGACTCGATTAAGGACAAGACGAGCGGAGTTAACTACATATGTGAAGTGATTTTATGGAGACACCGTGGTATTGGCCAACTTGAAGTTGCAAACGCAATGTTTGAACACAAATTTCAATAGGAATTCAAAGGATCTGAGAGAACTGACGAAGAATAGATGAAGGGAGTTACGTTAAGCTCTTAGGTTTTTGCAAGTTTTAGAAGGAAACAACGGCACGTTCATCGTAACTAGCGTGATTGGTATTCGTGGCTGTGGCAGACGAAGTGCAGGTAGGTTGCTTTTTTTTACCTTCATGGTGTGTATGAGACAATAAACACACGAACTGACAGATACTTTTTGTTCACTTGAGATACTTTTGTTGTAGGATTTTAATGAAGACTCGCAGCGGTGTCCTGACATGAACATGATTTTACGAGGCTCGACACCAGCCTCGCTCATGGCCGTGATGGCTGTTTCCCAAAAACAACAGGTTATCATCAGCATAAAGTGGATAGGCCTATAACTCTACCTCAGGTTCTTCACTTCCAATGAAAAGGCCAAGATAGCTAACAATCTCGTAAATCCTATAGAAAATACAAATCAGAGAGATGGGCAAACACTGACCACTGGTCATACCAGAGGTGGGATCACGTGCCTAGGAGGAGTAAGCGTCCCCTGTCAACCGATCACACTCTCCGTGAGTCCCTCCATCCCGATCAGGTAAACGTCAATTAAAGGCGGCGTATGAATCGGTCGCGGATTTAGAGAGGTGTCCCTCTTTTTTTCGCCACAAATTTACAAGGCAATAATTACTGAAAACTCTGGATCTGGCACCGAAAATGGCCGAGTATTTTGGCTAATACTTAACTTTCACATGTGCCATGCCTCCACCCCTTTCGGAAATCCTGGCTCCACCATATTGCAGCTGTAGACGCACATGTAATCCAGGATATAACAAGTGAAGGGTATATTTTATTATTTCTGTTTTATTCATTGATGAAATTCTTGTCCGTTTACAAAACATAACTGTATAGAAATATTCTAATACGTGTTTTGTCCTGTTCTGATGTCAATGCGTAAGCAAGAAGCCAGAAGTGGTGATTGTATTCATACGCAAGAAAAAAATCTGATCACGTGACTAACTTCATGTTATCGAAAATTGAATGTTAGTTTCGTTATTAGTGTCATACATAAAAGGAAACATTTTGGCAAATGTAAATATTACATGTACATAATGAACCAGAACTATTATGTTAGGGATTTAACCATTACAATGTCAATATGGCAGCAATACGGGATGTCAGATTCCCTCCTAGTAGTGGGGAATTTTTTATAAAATACATGTATAGAAACTTTATTCCGAATACAATTATATTTGATTTCAACAATTAAATTTGTGACCAAAAATGCATAGAAGCATCTGATTTTCTGGTTAACAATGCAGTATTAGTAATAATGGCTATTAGATAAAAGGAAAATAATGTAGTAATACCATGAACTAGTGACGGTGATAGCAGTCATAACGAGACTTGGAGAATTTATAACATGTGCACCAATCACATTCAACCGAAGGCATTTGTGTCATATAAACAGTCCATCAATGATATCCTTTAGTTAAATCTCGTACAGAATTACTGCAGTGAGTTTAGTACATACTAAAATCTCACAGATCGAACAATTTATCATCGTAAAGGCAGTTTTTAATGGTTGTATATTATTTAATGTCCCTCTCGAGAATTTTTCACTTATATGGAGACCTCACCATTGGCGGTGAAGGGCTGCAAAATAGCACATTTTTGAATTACTGTCGGAACACGTGTTTATTCTAGATTTTATATAGCGTGATCACGTGATTTCAAGAATTGCTTAGTCCTCATTACTTCCTGTAAAATAGAGTCTGTTAGTAACAGTGTTACAAAGAAATGGAAGAATCAGACGCGAGATGCTACTGCTTAGCAGACGACTGTAGTGTGGACACAAGGAAGATAGGAAAATATGGTTATACATGTATAGAAAACATTGCACTCCTTTCCCACACCGAAAAAGGATCCATGATGAAGTCAGAAGTTGAAATGATCCCTAGCTTCTGTTCTACTGCAAGTACTGTTCGAGAATCGGAAGAAATTTACAATCGATTATCGAATCGAATCAGAGGTAATGTTTTCAATTAATAATCGAAAATAATCGAGATTATAATTCAATTTAGTTATTTCATTCATTCAAATAAATAAATCAATCAAAAACTGGTTCTTTTGTACTTGCACTTAATAATAACAATTAACCCAAATCCACAAAACAATAGTTCATTTTTTTGCATTAACGTTCATAGCAGTGCAGAATGAAAGAAAGGACTTATATGAAATATTAGCACTTATAAACCAAATTTTAACGAAACTAGTAATCTAGATTCGAGCATATCTTTGATGTAACCATCCTTCGCGGACTCTGATTGCCATCTCCCATGTCTCTTAAATAATCTGTCTGAAACACAAGAATTTGCACAAACTGTGGCACCACCCGCTCTTAAACTTTGCAAACCAAATTTTGATATATCTGGAACTAATGGTTGAAAAGCTTCAATAAACAGTTCCCGCATTCTTGAATACTTCAAAAGGTTTATTTCCTTTTCTTAACTGATAACCCGACTTAGTTTTACTCATGTTTCGAAATATAAATTCTGAACTTTCAATGGAAAATCCACACCATGTAAAATATGTTAACTAAAATGCCATCTCATATGAACTCCACATTCCATGAGAAATGCCATGCCTTGAATCAAGAACATAACTCCTAAAAGCATGACCACTGGTATCCCAGTAAACCAGCTTAACACAAGAAGACTGACAAATTATATGGCTGATGTTAATAGCTTCAATGTTATCTAGCCAAAACTGAATTTGTGTACAACTGTCAAGTGACAAAACTATAAAATCATTCCATGACTTTGAACTAAGAATATCAATGCTCACGCTCCTGGTCATCAGCTGACTAACAGACACCTATAATGGAATTGCAATTATCTGTCCTACAAAACTAGCTACTTTTCTGACAAGCACTTTTCTAAGTTTAACAATATCGGACATGATTTCTGTACCCTTATCCCGAATTTTCCTTAATCTTTTTTCAGGACCTCTTAAAACAAACCTAACAGTATCAATATGAAATCCTAACCACACTAAATTCTGCACAGGTGACCATACATATTTACAGACATTCACTCACTCCACCACTCAACCATACTTCTTTCCGAACACTCTCTGATATTGACCTAGTTGACTGAAAATCATTCCCAATATACCGAAACCGTCGTCCAAATACATAATAACACACTTGCCCTCTCCTCTCCACTTCTTAATTAATGGTCTAGTAACCTTTGTAAAACATATGAAGCCGATTTCAAACCAAACGGAAGCACCCAAAAATTGAAACACCAAAAATTTGAAAAAAATTTGTTCACCGTTTCTAATCCATGAAAATCCCAAAAATTCTGTATGGGGATGAAGCATTTCAATATGATAGCCAGAATGCAAATCAAAATTAAACATGAACGAACTAGCTTTACGACACACTAACGCAGTTCTGATATCTTCATACTTCACACTTTGTCAAAGTACATGCAAATTAACACATCTCAAATCTAAAGTGAGCCTCTTTTTGTCACTTGACTGCAGAGAGACTGTAAGCGGAATGACAATGTGTGGAGCTTTAGTGCATTGTTCAATAAGACCTTGATTCAACAATTCTAAGATTGCACTGTTAGTAAATTCCTTGTGTAATAATGTAATAATGAGTACTGATTATTTTTATAAACATTCCTACTAGGCATACTGCAAAAGGGAATTTTGTACCCATTTTTGATAATATCTTAAACACTGTCATAAGCACCAATTTCCTCCCAAAATTTTACATTTGATTTTAATCTACCTTTAATGTTGTTAATGCTAATACTTTGACTCTCAAATTCATAATTGTCAAGCATGTTATACTCATCTTTTACAAATTTAGAAGCGTCAGATTGCATTCTGTTTTCTCTCCTCTGTTTTCTATCCTCCGGCTGCACTAGAGGCGGATCTTGTCCTAGTGATGAGCAGGCATTCTCGTTGTAAGTGGGTAAAATCCCTGCACACATAGCACCCACCGAATCGAAAGGGATAAGTTCCTGAGAGTTGTTTAGGTTGTGCAGTAGCACGTGTAACATAATGAATAAGAGAAGCGGGTGCAACATAGCCCGAAAACAGATTTGGTGCAGTGGCAGTTGGTTTGGGTTTCGAATCTTTCCCTGTCCCCGCACGACTATCTATCTTGCGCTTCTTAATAGCCCCGTTCTCAGCTTTGTAAATCTTGCTTTCGTTATCGGAATCGCTAGCTACCGAATTTGCCACGTATTGGTTAACTGTCTCCCACCCTCCAAATGAGGAATCGGCTATTCCAATATGTTTATTACGCTCCTTAATTTTCTTCTGCTTCCTCGATAACTTCCTTCGCATAATCTAATTTCCCATTTTCAATGGCCCAGTTTATCGAATTCAGAGACTCCCGAATATCCGAATTGTACTGAATGTTATGTCCTTTTGATTTCTAGGTAACTTCGTTCTGTCCTTTGAATTTTTTCAACTCCGAGGCCGCAGAAGCACTTGCGCCTTGAATTTCGTCTCTTTAACTAGAAACTTTTGAATTTACAAATTCTTTAATTTCTTTTTTGGAGCCTTTAACTCTGCTAATAAATCAGATATCGAGGGCTCTTCCATGCCGAGGCCAACACAATAGTTTGGAGCAACTTTCCCGTGCAAAGTTTGAACGCCAGAATGAATACCATTCGAACCTAAATGGCTTTCAAAACCTTCAAGCCCCGTCCCTAACTATCATTGGTGTTTCCAAAAAAGAAGATAATTTTATTCTAATTTACCTAGTTCAACCGAAATAAATTATATTATTACTTACTGCACTTATTTGGTAGTATTGATAGCAAACAACAAGGCAACAGTTTTACTTTCAATACCGTTAATTTCTAAATTTATTGTCACTCGAAGGCCCGACCAGTCGCTGTTCGTTTCCTATCGAATGCAATAGGCCTTTGGGGATCCGGGTTGTTAGAATAGATCCTTAGTACCCCTTGCTTGTCGTAAGAGGCAACTAAATGGGGCGGTCCTTCGGATGAGACCGCAAAAACCGAGGCCGCATGTCGCAGCAGGTGTTAAAGATCCCTCCCTGCTCAAAGGCCATAAGCGCCGAGCATAGGCCAAAATTTTGCAGCCCTTCACCGGCAGTTGTGACGTCTCCATGTGAGTGAATCTCGAGCGGGACGTTAAACAATATATGATCAATCAATCAATCCAGACTACAGAACGCGTTGTACCGGGATACAGGAGATCTGCGTCATCAGTCATTGTACGATATTTAAATGTAGAGTTATCGCCCATTTCGGAAATTTAAAAAAAAGATTAAAACAATATATGTTTATCAACTATCGATGTCAGATTTCAGCTATCGATTGTCGCCATCTGTAACATTCTAGCCACGATTTTTTGATGGTCGGCGACTATCGCTGAATCACTAACTACAAGTTTGCACAACTTAACTAGAAACTAAATAAATCTTTTAACAAAAGGGACACCATTCCCTCGATCCGAAGAAAGCCCTTAACTTCTAACACTTTCCATGAACAAAAAATGTTGTTTCCATAATTTTAAAACTTGCCGCTATAATTAGGTTTTCAAACCGGAAATGCGGAAGACTAACCAAATCTGAGGGCGCGTGTAGAATTCGGGTAAAAACGCTGTTCCGACAGTAACTCGAATCTTTCACTCATATGGAGACGTCGCCATTGCCGGTGAAGGACTGCAAATTCAGGTCTATGCTAGACGCTTACGGCCTTTGAGAAGGGAGGGATCTTTATCGTGCCACACCCGCTGTGACACGGGGCCTTGGAGTTTGCGGTCTCATCCGAAGGAAATTTAAATAACAAGGCCCCGAGTTTAAATTCAATTCACTGATTTTCATCTCATATTCTCGTATTTGGGAAAATCTTAGGGATACAGATAACAGTGGATCATCATTTAAATTAGGCTATTTTTGTTTGGAAATGATAACAATGTGAATGATCAATAATTAATATTCATTTCGCTTGGGAAGTGTACATTATACATCTTCGCTCATGTCTGCATTGTACTTTCACTTTTATGTGGGACTATTTTTATAGCGTAGTAAAATGTGTAGAAGGTAGTTAATAAAAATATGGTGATCCGGGGTCATACTAAAATGGGGTGATCCGGGTCTTACTCGAGGGTATGAATTATCCTTCTGCTATAAGCAGTAGTGATATTAATTGCGCGCGTCTTATTCACACGTTGTAATGTCCTTATATTATGTAGGACAAGCTTAGTTTTTATCAGCCCTAAAAACACAACAGATCGTGCTCACATGAATTCTACCAACCCGAAAACCGCAGTGATATTCAGAGTTCAAATCTAAACAAACGGATAAAAACGTATTATATATAAACGGATTATATAAATATTATTACATTTTCCCCGATTTGATTTTAACGTTATGACCATTTAATGTTAATAATTTAAAGAGAGAATTTTGACAAATTATGAAAAGAAATAGTTGAAAACCATATTTACATATAACACAAGATACCGGTTGTGGTAGCTCTGTGGTTAGAGCGTTCGCTTCGTAACCGGGAGGTCGTGAGTTCGAGCCCCGCTCGTGCCATGGCCTCGTCAAGCCTATCACGCAAAAATAGGTAGTGTGATTGTTCCTTCGCCAACGTTCGGCATTTGGAAGTAAAAATCACGGGTCTCTTGGATATGACCTTTAAAACGGAGGTCCTGTGTCACGGCAGGCGTTGACAGGTTAATGAACCCTCACTGCTAAGGCCCTGAGCGCTAAGCATAAGTCTAAATTTGTGGTACTTCGCCTACAGCTGATGACGTCTTGATATGAGTGAAAAATTCTCGATTGTAAAATAAACAAATAGTCAATCAATCATATAACACAAGTGTACATTAGTTATCAATACCGGTTTCAGTCATTTACACTCATTTCCATTTCACTTATTTTGGGGATTATTATGCCCTATCACATTCACTTGTCATCCGCAAAACGTTTTGGGCTACGAACTTCTTGATCTGACTTAGTTTTGTACGTTTCTGACTTGCGTATCAACCACATCTGTAGATTGCAAAATTTGAAGTGTATGATTTTCACTTGCGACACTAGTATCGACGAAATCTTCTCCGATGTCGTCATCTTCGGAAGTCTTCTTCAGTTGCAATAATTGTCTACTCTTTCCCATTTCTACGATATTGGTCACAGTTAAGATTTTCCACATTATATGATCTGTCATGAACTTGCCGTCTCACGAATCCTGGCATCCAGTGTCCTCTGTGTTGGAAACGAACTTTTTGCCCGAGGTCAAATGTGATAGGTCTCTTTGTTTACTGTTGAAATAACGTTTATGACTACTCTGGGTGACTTTTCTTTTTTCCCTAGTTTTTGAAGATGACAACTTTTGGTTGAAGTTGTTTCTTCACGGATCTCAGTTGTCTACTCATTATCATCTATGCAGGAGAGTCTTAATATGTTGGAGTATTGCGATATTCCAGTAGACTGATGTACGGATCCTTTCCGTCAATCTGAGATTTTTCAAGTATGCGTTTCACTGTCTAAGCAAGTCCATTTCTCTGTGGATTGTATGGACTTGCAGTAGAATGTTTGAAGCACCAACTGCTTGCGAAATCATTGAATTCCTTAGATATGTATTGAGGACCATTATCAAATTTAACCTCAAAAGGTATACCATTTCGAGCGAATGAAAATGTCATATGCATAATGATCGTTTTGCGCCAAAATTACCATAAACTCAAATAATTAAAGATATCTTTAATTATTTGATGATATCAATTCAATTATTGCTCTTATCAATTAAAGTAATGCGCGCATCAAATTAATTTTTACTGTAATCAATTGAATTAATGCGCGCTTCAATTCAGTCATTGCTTTCATTAATTTAATTAATGCGCGTATCGATTGAATTCATGAGAGCTATTATGTATATACAGTTGATTTAATGCGCACATTAATTCATTTAATGAGAGCAATAATTGATTTGATGTACACGTCAATTCAATTATTGCTCTCATCAATTCTATTGATGAGAGCATCAAAGTGGTGAAAATATTGCTCTCAAAAATTAATTTAGAGCTTGATATAAATAATTTGATGATCTCTTTAATTCAATTCTTTTTGTATAAGGAATTAATGCGCGGATAAATTCTTTTCAAGAGAGCAACAATTCATTTAAAGAAATCATTAATTTAGTCGTGGATATGTTGAATTGAAGATATCTCTAATTATACAGTTGTTCTCTCTAAAAGAATTATTGCGCGCATCAAATGATTAATGATATCATTAATTCAATTGAAGAGGTCAGTAATTCAATTATTGCGCGCATCAATAAGATTCATGATATCATTAATTCAATTGAAGAGAGTAATAATTCAATTATTGCTCACATTGATTAAATTGATGTGTGCATTAATTGAATTATTGCTCTCTTCCATTGAATTGTAGCGCGCATCAATTCAATTGTTGATATCATCAATTCATTTGAAGAGAATAACAATTCAATTATAGCACGCATCAATTCAGCAGAATAATTAATACTATCATCAATTCAAATAATGCGCTCAATAATTCAGAATTGAAGGTATCACTAATTATTTGAAGAGGTCTTTAATTGAATTATTGCGCGCATTAAATGAATTGATGATATCTTCAAATAATTAAAGATATCTTCAAATATTTGAGTTCATGTTAATTTGGCGCTCCATTTTTTACCAAGTCGCCCCCATCCCGCAGACAACCAATTCTCCAACCCCAAACTCAAAAATATTCTAAAATTTCAACTCCCTCGATACAGATGAAAAAATCTTATTACCACAAATTGCACCCCCTGTTAAATCAACCTCCACCAAAAATAACATTTGCTTATTCCCCTTTTATGATCCTTTTGATTAAGCAAAGACAAAATAAATCTTGTATTTTTAGATTTGATTCAGCAACTCAAATTATAATCATATATAAACATAGTCTATAACAGGAATGCAAACGGTATAATTTTACAACAGGAACGCAAACACTACTTACACAAGTTGAAGCTACGTACCTCTAAGGCCGTAAGGGTACTACTAATTAAAGAACTGTAAAGGATTGTAAAAACTCTAAACAGCTATTATATAATGGAAAACTGTAAAGAAGCATACAGAACTATTATAGGATAAAGAAGTGCAAACCTTTAAGAGCTATAGGTTTATTTTGTATGATATTATATCCATATCAATTATGTTATCATAGTCATCATCCTGATGACTTTTGCAACCAGAATTACACAAGTTCTACGGGGGTTATGTTGCAAATTCAAGGCACTAAATGAAGCAGTGTTTGACTTATTAATATATAGCGCGATATTCTTACATTAACGGTGTCATAACTGTCTATGCATGTGTTTGCAAACGGCGACTCTTGCTTTGTTTTGTAACTGAATTGTCATAATGTTTATATATGCATGTCTGTATGTAAAACCGAATAACAAAATATAGTGCGACAGTGACATAAAATCAATTTTATTTGTTATAACTCAAGTGGTAATAATTATACTAATTCTTAGTCATTAGAAAATGATATTAAAAGTTGTAATGTATGATTTTTATGTAATTAATTTCACTTTATCGACTTTTTTTCTTTCCATCTTTTTTTCATATATAAAACGTTTTGCGTTTGAAAACCATGATCTTCATCTTGTTCCTATTGATCTTAGTGGTGAAGTTTCAGTTTCTTTGGCGCACTCCTTGTGTTACAACTCAGAAGAATTCAATCACAAAGACAATTCTAAAGTTAAAACAACCTATTTACAATTACTGAAGGAAAAATGTAACACTAACAAAACACTAACTTACGATAGTTATACAAAAATAATGTTCCTTGCGGGATTTGAAGCCCGAGCGGCTGAATCCACACAAAAACTGTCACAAATCGGCTGTCAAAAGTAATTCCTGACGTCTTCCTATATATATCCAAAAAATGTTTTTAATCACCCGTGCTTATGTGCTTATCTATACCAGAGATTAATGTCATAGAATTTACAGTGTATTTCTACTAAAAATGAAGTGTCCGGAATATCCATGTGTATTCTTCACAGCAAAACAAGTGTTTCGTCATTTTTATACTGAACTGTCCAACTTCGAACGTCTAGGAAAATCTGGGTCACAGGTGTTAATACAAATATATTACACCACACTTGTTTTGCAAAAGTTTACTCACTTTACTAGTTCAGAGATTTTTATAACTGTATCTACTCCAAGAATTCAAAGAGTGCCATTTATTGATATCGTAGACTGTTGTTGATTTTTTTATGTGCGAGCAATTTATGAAGGTGCTTTTATTTTATTTATTTATTTTTTTAAAAAGAAGTTCTTTAATTAACTGTGGCTCGTTTCATCAGAAATTAGCAACATTTGGACATGGTCTGATTCGACCTACTCAGCAACAGCAATGTGACTGCTTTTTGCGCAGTCAAACCAAGTGACACATTTTCCGTAATTTCTACCTTTAGGAGGACTGAATACTTTCTCTTCAAAATACCTCCCTTATTATCCCGAAGTTGTGTATTTAATGCTATTTTTCTCCATATTGTTTGAATAATAAAACGCTTTCTTTGGTTTTTCAAACGGGAGATGAAGGTGACAAGCATTGCAGAAAAATTGCATAACACGCATTAGTCTCCAAAGAAAGAATTTTATTATTCATATTTACATTTTTCTGTAATTATTTTTAAATACACTTTCAAGAACGTGAAATATACATGTACATATTACAAATCTGCAAGTTATTTAAACGTAACAGCTGAAAATCACTTGACCTTGACTTGTCTTCAAATTTGGTAACGATTTCCATATTTGCACGATATCGATGATAAAGGGAAAAGATCAATTCAGGGTAAAAAAAAAAATAATAAATAAATAAATAAACAACAAAAAACTATTACTTCGAATGTGGATTTAGTCTTTACAACGTGCTTACCCATAATTAAATCGTTTTAGATTGTCACCTAAGGTTGAGTAAATGTCATTGTTTTTCAATGCTTTTAATATGTGGACGTAGACGTATAAAGTTTTGATGGACCTCTTACAACGATGTATTGTTTACGCGTTTTGAGCTCTGTATATTTCACATTTTCATGATGGTATATATCCGGTCTTAAGCACTTTCCGGTTAACTCCCTTCTTGATGTACAATTATTTTACATGGCATTTATTTCTGGTAACAATAAAACAAAAATAAAATCTTTCTCATGCAGTGAAATACACCAAATTTTCCGTACTTTACCAGCAAAAGATCTTCTTCCCCAAAACAACGTGAAGTACAGGAAAACACTTCTTGTATGATATGCCTTTTTTCCGCACACATACTTCTATCGAGTAACGCAGAATGAATCATCATTGTCCCACCCAACCATGGGGAGGATAGTTCCACATTTTGGCAGAGAATTCATAGTTTTAATTCCTTTTATATACAGAATGAATATGCATTTAAACTAGATTATTGAAGGAAAATATACATATAATTATGTAAGATATGAAAAAGTGTTGAAATTGCGAAATGCAAAATAAAAGCGTGGCGCGAGGCCGATTCGAAACATGCCAAAAAATTACCCAGTGTGCAGCTGAGCTACTGAAAGCACAGGTAACGCCCGTATATATTCAAACAGTTCCCCTAATCCTACTTTTTGTCGGTTTTTCGTGAATTTCGACCTCAAGACAGGATGCCCTCAAAAATTACTATTGTAAATTGTTCTTAAGATTGCAACCTATCAAAAATATCGGGACAGGCCCGCCTTGAGGAACTTTAAAGCCAAAATTCATGTCAAAATCGATTATCAAATGGGGAGAATGCTGTTTAGGCCAACTTTGGAAGTTAATTACAACATTGTAGATAATAAATTATAGGTTCGAATTGAAAATATGAAAAAAAAATAATCTATATGTGACTATATGTACGACAGAAAATAACCAGAAAACCTTGATATAACAATGTTACTTTCTACTGGAATATCGTTCTCCCCTATGGGTCTTTTATTTTGTTGCCCTGAATTGATCCTTTAGTCCTTGAAGGACAACTTCTAAACGAATAACAATAAAAATCATAGCGACAATAAATATTTATTTTTCTTTATGCAATTGCAAATTGACCTACATGTCATTGTACATTTATTTGTTAGTACATGTAGTTCAAGAAATAGTTACTGGAATGTATATATTCATGTGCGATCACATAGCACTAAACATCAGCGGGATCTATCAACATTGAAACAAAATGTATCTTTATTTTTACATATGACAAGCAATGAATTTCAATAAAAATCAAGCAAAGAGCACGTGCAGTGAATGTAACTAAAATAATTTATAATGTTGTATACGTTGAAAACCATTTTGTATCTTAAAAAAGAAACTCTGATTTTGTAATTATTATCACTAGGTAGACGTCAGGGCATTGATGATATTTTCCCCAAGATTTCTCCTTTTTATTGTCATCATCTCAAATGAGAAAATGAACGTTAAAAACAAAACAAAATAATATAATTATCTTTTTTATAATAAAAAGAATGTGTACTTACACGTTTTGAGATCGTCGCTCGGAATGAAGTTCATAAAAAACTTCCTAAGGACTTCAATCAAAGGCTAATTTTCCATTACACACAATGTGTGTGAAGAAATATACAATTGTTGATAAACAGTGCGTTTTGGGGGAATGAATCAACTTCCATCAGAGCGCCCGTCCTTGCTCTGGTCCCCAAGCATCAAGTGGAAAATGCATGGTTTCAGACTATGGAAACACAGTGAAGATTAGGACCAGGACGTCCTACGTTTCAAGGATTATGTCATCAACACTTGAGTACAAGGCCATTTGACGAATTAGAGCCACTTTGATAGTGATGGGCCCAGGGCTACCAAAGTGGTAGAAAGCTGGTGAAGTAGGAAGCACAGACAGGTGGACGCCCGTATTTTTAGCAACTGAGAGGGATCCCCAAGGGCCGGGAGTGGGGCCACAATAGGGAATCAAAGTTTTACATGCTAATATGGGCGAAGGTGATTCAGGTGAGCGATGTGGCCCATGGGCCTCTTATAAACCAACATAAAGGATTTCAAGTAAAACTTTGGAAAAACGTTATGTAAAGATAAAAATAAAGATATGTTGTACATTCATAAAATTACTAAAGATGTGAAATGGTCACATATCAATATAAAATAGTACATACTACGTAAAATTAATTTCTATTACTTTATCAAATCAGATTTATTATTATCAATTATCATAACAGGCCGCGCAACATCTATCCTGATATGGGTTTTAAAATGTGCATGCGTTTCTTCCAAAAATGCAAATATTTAATTGGGAATTGAAATTATTGTTAATTTTAGCGTTTGATTTGTATAATCACCTGATAGATAAATCAAGCGTATATAAAATAAACTTTATGGTTGTCAGTTTGTACTGCGTTTGCTTCAGGTTCAATTTATTTCATTTCTATCACTATTCGCTCATGAAATACAAAAAAGGGTGTATAGTGTTTTGTGGATTCAAGACTATTTTTCCGGATTCACAAAACTACATTAATTTATTTATGTGGTCATGAGGTGATAAGGGGAGTCGAGTCTAGACAAGTAAAATGCCTTGTAAAGTCCTTTACCTTCTGCGTAAAATTGTCTCTACGAAGTAATTTTGCTGACTAAAAGATATCTTAATCAAAGTACGACTTCACAATTAACTCTTCATCCTTCAGGGATGCACAGAATGCACATCGTCAGAATGGTCCGATCTGATAAAATGAATAATGAAGAAAAAAATTAGAATGATTTCTTCATATCTTCTGCGGCCTGATATCTTTGACGGTTGCGTTAAGTTGCTTTCTTGTTATTACATGCAATGCCAAAATTTCATACTTCTGCGTCTTAAAGAGCTTGCAAAAAAAAACCTGATCGCTTGCACGTTTTATTTTACATCGTTTATATATATATATATATATATATATATAGAGAGAGAGAGAGAGAGAGAGAGAGAGAGAGAGAGAGAGAGAGAGACTGCGTAGTGTGATTTCAAGAATTGTGATATTTTTTCTCCTCTTAGTTTTATTTATGGATCAGATCGCATAATATTTTACCCTTTGCATTTATTTTAAATTCAACATCTATGCTAGATAACTGTCTACATTGTAAGAAATGCACATCCTTCGAATTTCCCCTTCATAAATCTTCGCTGAATGTTACTGAAATGAAACACAACACATGTTGTCTGTAACTCCCTATTTTGCAAAGCATAATTTGCTTCGCTACTTTGTCAGCAATGAGTTTTGGAAAGAGCAATAACTCTCACAAAATTCATCTATACCTATTCCAATTAGGTGAGCGTATTAAAGGATCTAATTTTAATTAGACTGTACTGTATCCATGCACCAATAAGGGTCAAGGTTTTTACAAATGAGCCACAGAGTCTCGACCTAGCACCATAATCCCATACCCAACAATTTTTCGGTAGACCCTATCTCGTCACGACTATGCAGTTTGCCTGAAAGTTTATTTTACGTCCCGTTGATAATTTTTCACACATATTGAGACGTCACAAGCTGTAGAAGTACCACATGCTTAGCGCTCAGGGCCGTAGCAGGGAGGGTTCGCCTGCCGTGACATGGAGCCTGAAAGTAGAAAAGGTACAAAGTCTGTCAGTATAGGGGTCATACAGTTCGCCATTTCTGTCCCCTTACCACATCGATGCTACATAAAATTCTGTTTTATTTATTTACAGCAGTAAATCTCGTTTGTAAAAGTACTCCAAGACGCTTAAAATTGTATAGAATACTATTACCGTAATAAAGAAATAATGTACCAGGAACAGGCGATTATTATTTTAAAAAAATAAACAAAGACAAATTATTGACAAAAAACCCAACAAGATTTTCCAAATATTAGTTAAAAGTATCACTAGTCCTAAGGGCTATACGGAAATTATAATAATTTTCTGGTTGCAGTAGCTCAGTGGTTAGAGCGTTCGCTTCGTTACCAGGAGGTTGTGAGTTCAAGCCCCGCTCGTGCCAAACCCAAGACGTAAAAATAGGTAGTGATTGCTCCTTCGCCAAATGCTCGGCATTTAGAAGTGAGAATCACGGGTCTTTCGAATATGACCTGTCACGGCAGGCGTTTTAACGTTAATGAACCCTCACTGCTACAGCCCTGAGCGCTAAGCATGGGTCTAAATTTGTGGAACTTCACCTACAGATGACGTCTCAATATGAGTGAAAAATTCTCGACGGGACGTAAAACAAAGAAAACCGTTCTACATATCTAACCTAAATGCTAATATTCCGCAGTAACAGAAAGCAAGGTAGATGTGTTCTGCAGATGAATGCCCTCGAAAATCCCCATACTGAAAGAATGTCAATATTAATACTATGCGACTATTTTTTACCCGTCCTAGTCGGAACCCCGGGTTTGCAAAATTCACAATTTCGGCCAATTCCTCAATATGCGTTCAGTTTTCATATATCACCAGCAAAATTAAAGAAGTCTTTCAAATGATAAAGACAATAACTATTATGTTTGCCCCATCCTGGAACTAAAACCTCTACCCTGTAATCATGAAATTCATAGTCTACCCACTCCTTTTTAATATATATCTACGATCAAGAAGTTATATGGAATTCCTCGATGATAATATTTTCGTAGTATTTGATATCAGGTCTTTCGACAATTGTTAAAATTCTCCTTTGTTAGTTGACCTGTTTTTATATTCTTATAAGACAGAGCTTCTACACGAGAAGTAAAATCTCTTGTGGCCTTCAACTCGACATTTAGATAGTTGAACATTGACGTTTAATCTGTTAACAACGTATATCGATCCCCACGAGGATCCGGGTTAGAACAGGTCCTCAGTAGCCCTTGCTCGTGGCAAGAGGCGACTGAATGAAGCGGCCTTTCGTGCGAGACCGTAAAAACCGAATTCTGTGTCACTATAAAGATCTCTCCTTGCTCAAATTTAGCAACCCTTCACCGGCAATGTCTCCACGAGTAGAAAATTCTCTAGCAGGACAATTTCAATTTCTCCATTGTCAACTTCCCTTGTCCATGTGGCAATACTCCATCACCTGCGTATGATCAGTTTTTAAATCGGGGCAGCTTACTGACAAACAAGTTGATGTTACAGGAGTTTTTAGTCTCGTCTAAATTCAGCATTTCGCAAAGTTTATGCTTCTTATAACGATCTAGTTTGCCAACACAATTTCCCATCAAGTCTCATGCTGTCTGGCGTGGTTCATATCAATCGTTAAGCCGTTCTTGACTATGGATTACTCTGTTCACCTAATCGGGGTGTAGGGCTCACGGCGGGTGTGACCGGTCGACAGGGGATGCTTACTTCTCCTTGGCACACAATCCCACTAGTATGTCCAGTGGTCTGCGATTCCCCATCTCTACGACTTATATCTGTGGGGATTACGAAATTGAATACTGTTCGTTATCTTAGCCTTTTAAGTTAAATAATTTTCAACCGACCAACCTAGTGAACTGGAAAAGACGGCAACCTTCCACATCTGCTTCTTACTTTGACATTATATTGAACATAGAAGTTACCAGCAAACTAAGTATAAATGAGATGACTTTAACTTCTCCATCCTCAACTTCCCATATTTATGTATAAACATTCCATCACCTTATCGTCTTATGTCTAAAACGATTCAATACGCAAGAGTTTGTTTTGGGTGCGATTAAACTTTAAATCGACGCAGTTTGCCAACCAAGTTGATGTCACATGGGTTCCAACAGTCCTTTAAAGTCAGGACTTCGCAAATTCAATGGTCGTTATAACGATTTAGTTTACCAATACAACCCGTCATTTGGGTCAAATCCTGTTCGACAGGTTTCATACCATTGTATTACTGTCGTTTATATATTGTTAACGTCCCGCTTGAGAACTTTTCAATCATACGAGACACCATTGCCAGTGAAGTGACGCAAACCTTGCTTTGGTGGCCTTTTTATTGTGACACACCTGCTGCAACATGGGCACTCAGCTTTTGCGGTCTTACCCAAGGGAGCGCCCCATTTAGTTGCCTCTTACAAAGAACGGTACTGAAGACCTCACAACGGGGGCAATTATTAGGCCGTTCTTTGGACATAGATTTTGACTACGAATTACTTCGATTACTTGACCAGGAGCTCTTGGCTGGTGCTACCAGTCGACAGGGATGCAACTTCTACTAGGCACCTGATCCCACCTCTTGTATATCCCGAGGTCTAGCTCTAATTTTCTATTACAAATTACAGTTCTGTTCAAAATATTCATCTACCATTACTTTAAATCAAAATAATCATTCTGTAATAAAGTATATGCCAACGAAAATTATACTTTTTGTGTGCGAAGAATATTAACAAAAAGTAACAAGTGTAAAATGATCAATATTCATCATGTTTCTTGACTTTTTTAGATGTTACATCAAAACTTCTAAAAATAAATGACAAACAACGGCGTTTTATGCATGACTTTTATTTCAGCTCTTTAACAGCAAGTCCTGAAATGAAAACAAATATAGTGTAGATTAGATACATTTAACATTTTATTATAGTAGTTCGTTAACACTATTTGCTTTTAAAAACAGGTTATAATAAATAACCCCCTCCCCACTTGCACCCGTCTTACCTGGAGGGAGGGACTGTCGGAGTTTGTCGGCCTTTTCTCTGTCGTGAATGACAAGAGTATATAGGTAACGGCTACATCTGACCTTAAACTTCACATTCTCTTTGTTTTTCTTGATCTTTACAGCTGCACGTGAAAGAAATCGTGAATAAACAGGTGAAAATACATAACGCACGATGAAATACAATCAATAAAAAAAAAAACAAACCCAAAAACCCCCAGAAATTAAACACAACTCTTGTATCAGTGCTATAGTCAAAGCTCAGAATACTCATGGTGTATGGCTACACTCACGTAAGAGGTGTCAGAAGCTTTCATATCATCATCTACAAGAGTTCTCCTACGTTGCAAAATGCATACGTCCAACAAATTAAAGAAAGGATTAACCAATTTTTCAGAGAGAGAGAGAGAGAGAGAGAGAGAGAGAGAGAGAGAGAGAGAGAGACTCTGACAGTCTTCTTTTGACACTTTCTGTAATCTTGGAGAGTATTAATAAAAAGACAGAAAAATAACATACACCTTCTCTTGCCATCGGGAATATGTGTGTAGCTTGTTTCGTGCCCCTAACCTTATTAAACTCTTCTTAACCTGAAGGATGAACCGACAGCAGAAAACCCATAGAAATACTACACAATACATGTACCATAATATAAGGAGTCTGTGGCATCAGGTTTGATTACACATACAATATTGTTTCTAGTTTTCGCCAACAAAATGACCCATGTAAGTTTAACTTTCAACCTAGAAAAACGCAGGCCTCTTCCTTCAATCATTGGCTAGTTGTACCAAGGGAATGATCTCAGTCTAAGGACTACTGATTTCATCTGAAGCATAAGGTACTGACAGAAACACTGTGTCACGGTCCCATAATATTTGCCTTTGATAGGCAAATAAAACAACTCTTGTATCAGTGCTATAGTTAAAGCTCAGAATACTCATGGTGTATGGCTACACTCACGTAAGAGGTGTCAGAAGCTTTCATATCATCATCTACAAGAGTTCTCTTGTATTTATCCGGTAGTAATATTACACTTACAGTTTAATTATCAATGAAAAAACATAGTATGCTCCAAGACAGAAGCATTATAATGCTTCCTTAGCTAACATAAATACTATCTGAAGCCAAGCATTTTGTCAAATCCAGCAAGATGTTTCAGTGGCCAAGTAAATAATTTTCTACCCACTGTTCATGTATAAAAAAGACCCCTTAAAACTCTCCGTTCAATTAACATGTACAAGAAATCTCCAAATGGTAAATGGAGTCTTAATTCTGTATACTGCTTAACATTAAATTCATTCTTTCTTTACACAATATCTAAACTATATCCTATCTTTCAATTGCGTGATTGGCCATTGTGAGGATAGTATCATATCTGACACCCTCGGCTAGCCATAAGGACTGCACAGCAAGCAAACGCACACAGTTGAATTTCGGTATCCCAAACATTGTTATCTCAAATACCATGGATATGTTGAAGTGAGTTGGAAGTCCCAATTAATTCTTTTTATGTATTTCAACCTCAATATCTCAAACCCTTACATAACTCAGTTTTTCCCAGCCCCATCAAGTTTAAGATAATGGAAGTTTGAATGTATACAAATAGAAGACATTTTATGCTTTCCCCGCCAGCAACACCCTACAAAATACACTTAAAAAACCAAATTTTTGAAACACTTCCTATCTATGCATGCAATGATTGATTGATTAAATATTGTTTAACGAGAATCTTTCACTCATATGGAGACGTCACCATTGCCGGTGAAAGGCTGCAAATTTAGGCCTATCAATGATGTTACAATGGATTGTTTACTTGACCCGAGTTTAGCAGCTAGAATCAAACAAAAAGTATTAAACATATTTGTTTTCCTTCTTTTACTATTCAGATTTCTATTACATATTTCCAACTATGATGATCACTAATCAGATCATTTCATTCCTCATTATTCAGTGATGTAGACTTTCATTCCTCATTATTCAGTGATGTAGACTTGTGAATGTAAAGACTAAATAATTAGCAGTGGCCTTGTATCAGTGCTATAGTCAAAGCTCAGAATACTCATGGTGTATGGCTACACTCACGTAAGAGGTGTCAGAAGCTTTCATATCATCATCTACAAGAGTTCTCTTGTATTTATCCGGTAGTAATATTACACTTACAGTTTAATTATCAATGAAAAAACATAGTATGCTCCAAGACAGAAGCATTATAATGCTTCCTTAGCTAACATAAATACTATCTGAAGCCAAGCATTTTGTCAAATCCAGCAAGATGTTTCAGTGGCCAAGTAAATAATTTTCTACCCACTGTTCATGTATAAAAAAGACCCCTTAAAACTCTCCGTTCAATTAACATGTACAAGAAATCTCCAAATGGTAAATGGAGTCTTAATTCTGTATACTGCTTAACATTAAATTCATTCTTTCTTTACACAATATCTAAACTATATCCTATCTTTCAATTGCGTGATTGGCCATTGTGAGGATAGTATCATATCTGACACCCTCGGCTAGCCATAAGGACTGCACAGCAAGCAAACGCACACAGTTGAATTTCGGTATCCCAAACATTGTTATCTCAAATACCATGGATATGTTGAAGTGAGTTGGAAGTCCCAATTAATTCTTTTTATGTATTTCAACCTCAATATCTCAAACCCTTACATAACTCAGTTTTTCCCCAGCCCCATCAAGTTTAAGATAATGGAAGTTTGAATGTATACAAATAGAAGACATTTTATGCTTTCCCCGCCAGCAACACCCTACAAAATACACTTAAAAAACCAAATTTTTGAAACACTTCCTATCTATGCATGCAATGATTGATTGATTAAATATTGTTTAACGAGAATCTTTCACTCATATGGAGACGTCACCATTGCCGGTGAAAGGCTGCAAATTTAGGCCTATCAATGATGTTACAATGGATTGTTTACTTGACCCGAGTTTAGCAGCTAGAATCAAACAAAAAGTATTAAACATATTTGTTTTCCTTCTTTTACTATTCAGATTTCTATTACATATTTCCAACTATGATGATCACTAATCAGATCATTTCATTCCTCATTATTCAGTGATGTAGACTTTCATTCCTCATTATTCAGTGATGTAGACTTGTGAATGTAAAGACTAAATAATTAGCAGTGGCCTTGTATCAGTGCTATAGTCAAAGCTCAGAATACTCATGGTGTATGGCTACACTCACGTAAGAGGTGTCAGAAGCTTTCATATCATCATCTACAAGAGTTCTCTTGTATTTATCCGGTAGTAATATTACACTTACAGTTTAATTATCAATGAAAAAACATAGTATGCTCCAAGACAGAAGCATTATAATGCTTCCTTAGCTAACATAAATACTATCTGAAGCCAAGCATTTTGTCAAATCCAGCAAGATGTTTCAGTGGCCAAGTAAATAATTTTCTACCCACTGTTCATGTATAAAAAAGACCCCTTAAAACTCTCCGTTCAATTAACATGTACAAGAAATCTCCAAATGGTAAATGGAGTCTTAATTCTGTATACTGCTTAACATTAAATTCATTCTTTCTTTACACAATATCTAAACTATATCCTATCTTTCAATTGCGTGATTGGCCATTGTGAGGATAGTATCATATCTGACACCCTCGGCTAGCCATAAGGACTGCACAGCAAGCAAACGCACACAGTTGAATTTCGGTATCCCAAACATTGTTATCTCAAATACCATGGATATGTTGAAGTGAGTTGGAAGTCCCAATTAATTCTTTTTATGTATTTCAACCTCAATATCTCAAACCCTTACATAACTCAGTTTTTCCCAGCCCCATCAAGTTTAAGATAATGGAAGTTTGAATGTATACAAATAGAAAACATTTTATGCTCCCCCCCCCCCCCCCCCCCCAGCAACACCCTACAAAATACACTTAAAAAACCAAATTTTTGAAACATTTCCTATCTATGCATGCAATGATTGATTGATTAAATATTGTTTAACGAGAATCTTTCACTCATATGGAGACGTCACCATTGTCGGTGAAAGGCTGCAAATTTAGGCCTATCAATGATGTTACAATGGATTGTTTACTTGACCCCAGTTTAGCAGCTAGAATCAAACAAAAAGTATTAAACATTTTTGTTTTCCTTCTTTTACTATTCAGATTTCTATTACATATTTCCAACTATGATGATCACTGATCAGATCATTCCTCATTATTCAGTGATGTAGACTTGTGAATGTAAAGACTAAATAATTAGCAGTGGCCTTGTATCAGTGCTATAATCAAAGCTCAGAATACTCATGGTGTATGGCTACACTCACGTAAGAGGTGTCAGAAGCTTTTATATCATCATCTACAAGTTATTCATAGAGAACATGACCAGTGTTGCATCTTTCTGTATTTCAAAATTTTGTATTCATTTTTTTGGGGGGTGGGGTGGGGGTGGGGGGTGGAAGCTCTCATTGAACATACTAGAATGCTGATAACACTGTATGTGGACTCTCTATAGCCCATTAAACAGATGTCATAATTGGAGCTAATGCACTTTTATTTGGCATAAACATAATTTGGTGTGGGTTTTTAAGATAACAGATGAAAATAGCATTTCACATTTTAGCACAATCCACATATATATTTAAACACTTTCTTCAGTCCAGAACTTACTACAATATGAATCCTGTTAAAACTAGAAATCTGACTCGAATCACGAAGGATGTTGCCAAGAAACTAAATCATAAATTACATTTATGAGATGTAATAACAAAATTTCCCCATATTTCCATGTTTATCCACAGGATTAACTACCTTCGTTTAAAATATGAAAGCTCTGTAATTACACTTGTGGAAAGGTCTGCTGTAACCTTGTCCTTTGACCCAGTGACCAAAAATTCTACAGGTTTAACTATCTTTGTACAAAATATGAAAGCTTTATGGTTAAAACAGTTGAAGATAATGTATCACAACAAAAGTCATGGTGAACAGACTGCGATTCCTATAAGTCTTCCCATTTTCAATGTGGGGCCATAATAGCTAAATACAGTATACAGGTTTGCTTACATTTGGCATCCTTCCTCCTTGCAGTTAAAAGGAAATCTTTGATTTCTTGAATCTGCTTCGGCTGAAAAAAAAGAAGAAGTTACAAGTTATATTTGTCAGTCATGTATGTTCTAAACATTCAATAAAATTTCTATAATTTATTTGATATTCCAGAAATGTACTATGAATATTTGTACCAAAGACATTAACATCGTCAAACAAGAGGCCCATGGGCCACATCGCTCATCTCAGTCAACTTGGCCCATATTAAAATATTTCCCCTATATATACGCATGTTAAGCTTTGATCCTCTATTGTGGCCCCACCGTACCCTGGTGACCCAGACATGACTTTAACTTAATTCTGCACTATGTCAGAAACCTGTCATGTAAACTTGAACATTTCTGGCTTAGTGGTTCTAGAGAAGATTTTTTCCTATACTTTTACATATAAAACTTCGATCCCCTATTGTGGCCCCACACTACCTCAGGGGGTCATGATTTTTAACAAACTTGAATTTGCACTATGTCAGAAAGCTTCCATGTAAATTTGAACTTTTCTGGCCCAGTGCTTGAGAAGATTTTTAAATGATCCCACCCTAATTTTGCACTTTCGTGATAACATGTATCTCCCCTATGAAGGGGACATGGCCCTTCATTTGAACAAACTTGAATTCTTTTCACCCAAACTTGAATGAAACAGGCATTGTAATTCTGGAGGGAAAGTCTTTTAAAGACCTCCCCTATATTTTTGCATATAAAACCCCCATTGTGGCCCCATCCTACCACGCAGGGTCCATAATTTTAACAAACTTGAATCTACATTATATCAGGAAGCTTCTATATAAATTTGAACTTTTCTGGTCCAGTGGTTCTTGAGAAGATTTTTAAATGATTCTACCCTATTTTTACATTTTAGTGATTTCTCCCCTATAAAGGGGGCATCGGTCACAATAGCTCAGTGGTTAGAGCGTTCGCTTTGTAACCGGAAGGTCGTGAGTTCGAGCCCTGCTCGTGCCAAACTTAAAGATGTAAAAATAGGTAGCGATTGCTCCTTCACCAAACGCTCGGCATTTAGAAGTGAGAATCACAGGTCTTTCCGACATGACCTTAAAAACGGAGGTCCTGTGTCATGTAGGCATTGGTACTTCAAAGAACCCTCATTGCTATAGCCTTGAGAGCTAAGCATAGATCTAAATTTGTGGTACTTCACCTACAATTGGTGACATCTCAATATGAGTGAAAAATTCTCAACGGGACATAAAAAACAACAACAACAACAACAACCCCAACAATAACAATAAATCAAGTTCGTTGAAAATGGCTCAGTGGTTCTGGAGAAATCAAAAATGTGAAACTTTATAGACACACGGAGCGCATTGGGGGTTCCAGGTTAGAATAGGTCCTCAGTATCCTTTGCTTGTCGTAAGAGGTGACTAAATGGGGCGGTATTTCTGATGCGATTGCAAAAAGCAAGGCCCCGTGTCAAGCAGGTGTGGCATGATAAAGATCCCTCCCTCCTCCAAGACCATAAGCGCTGAGCATAGGCCTAAATTTTGCAGCCCTTCACTGGCAATGGTGAAGGCTCCGTATCTGAGAAAGATTTTCAAGAGGGACAAACACAATGTACAATCAATCAGCCAGACGGATGATCAGAAAAGCTCACTTGAGCTTTCAGCTCAGCTAAAAATGTCTCCCAAAATGAAATGTTAAAGGAAAAATATGAAATTAAGCCATTTCCCAACAAGAATCACTATAGTAATGCATTAACACTGCTTGTAATATTGTGAAAACATATACAATAGCTCATACATAATTATCAAAATTTCCATGCTCTCAAGACAGATATTAGACCACAGGACCCAACACTTTTATCACTGGATCTTGGCCTGCCATTTTATTCATTAAAACTGGACACAATGACATATGACTTGTATAACCCATTACAGGAAATCTTACATGGATAGTGAAAAGTTGGTTTTCATTTTTTATTGTTGAAGTATTGACAACTCCCACAAAATTGGCAATGTTATTTGCCAATCAGAAACACATATACCATTAAGACTGTCCATTCATAATGAGAATTATCTAACAAACTGGTGTTAAAGAAATGAAAAATTATATAGCTCCTCAGGAATTTTGTTTCATTTGACTGTTAATGTTACACAAACTTCACAGATAATTTTGATTTCTTTAGTGTATCATACAACCCTAAACCTTCTAGTTAACTCCTACTATAACTTTCAGAGATTGTAAGTAAAATTTACACCCATATGTGTTGCAGTATATAAGTTAATTACCATGAAATTGCAAAGCTTGTCACTGAAGTTTTTAAAGAAATGTTTTCAGGCCTTGAATTCTGACTGCATATATATACTTAATAAAAATAGATAGATAAATTTGAAAGAAAAACCAGTATATCTGACACAATTTGTTTCAAACATGTTCAGATTGTACCAAAGGTCAATGAAGCACGCCAATAATGATTGAAACAGTATTGGACATGCTGTTTTAGAAATTTTTTTTAGTCTCTTTACATAGGTTCCATGGGGATATTGGTCAGAATAGGTCCTAAGTACCTTTTGCTTGTTGCAAGAGGTGATTAAATATGACGGTCCTTCGAATGAAACGACAAAACTTGAGACCCTGTGTCACAGCAGGTGGGGCATGATATAGATCCCTCCCTGCTCAAAGCCCGTAAGTGACAAGAATAAGCCTAAATTTTGCAGCCCTTCACCGGCAATGATGATGTTTCCTTATGAAAGACAACTAGGTCAGCATCATGTAACAGCTCCATGCAAATTTCCCCAAGATTTCTTCAAAATTTGACTTTCAAGAAAAAAACCCCCATTCATCTTTAGATTCTCAGTATCTGTTTATGTTATCTGTGACATTGCCATGTAGACTTACCCTTCTTTTTTATACACAGATAATTCCTGAATAATTACCATTTGTAACTTTTTGTGAACTTTTATTTTCAATCACTGACTATAAGGAATAGATAACATTTTAAATATTTGTTTATATAATAAAAATTATGCATAAAAAATGAAATTTTTAAAAAAATTAATTTTTTCATTTCATAAAACATGGAAAAAATTGATTCATTCCCCTTCTCAAACAGCAGAGTTTGGTTATTGCTCTCACTGTAAGTCTTGCCCTGTATCTTTGATATAGAAGTAAGCTTGTAACAATGTACTTCCAAGTAGTACTTGATTTGTTACAAATTAATCATTGATAGCAGGGTTCTCCTCAAGACATGGCAACCAGCAATTTCTCGCCATCTACTTGTTGCAAATTTGTGGCCTATAATAAATTATCAAAAAACCTTCCGAGTTTCCTTTTATTAAATGGAATCAGAATTGTATTCAAGCATCAAAACAGGTTATTATTATTATTTTTAAAATATCTATTTTGCTGTTTGTTACCTGACCTGACTTAAGTATATCATTCCTTATTATATCTGTTATGTAAGCAATCAGAATAGAGAATATCAGTAAAGTAATGGGCTATTGAACAACATTACCATGATTAGGTAAGTCTGAGCTTTTTTTTAATTTCAAGTTGCAACTATTTTGTGCAAAACAAATTGCAGTTTTGGAATTCAAATTATATTGGTAAATACGAACTTCTATGTTGATACTCATAAAACTCATA
This sequence comes from Ostrea denselamellosa, assembly GCA_024699665.1. NCBI lineage: Eukaryota > Metazoa > Mollusca > Bivalvia > Ostreida > Ostreidae > Ostrea > Ostrea denselamellosa. The sequence goes on along the minus strand of JAMZEH010000073.1, from coordinate 6,735,409 downwards.
CATGCTCATTGACAATGTCACTTCCAGTATCTTGTTTTGGCATGATGACTCCAATTTTGAAAGTCAAATGTTATATTTGAATATTGAAAAACAATTGATCCCTTTAAATATTGTAGGGGACTCCATGGCTGAGTGCTTAGTGCACTGCGCTCAAAATCACAAGGCCTCTCACCTCTAGTCGGCACAAGTTTGATTCTTGCTCACAACGATATATGTGAGAAAGTTTGCCAGTTTACTTTCTAAAAGTTGGTGGTCTCTTCCCAGGTACATTGTATCTGGGTTTTCTCTTCCACCAATAAAAACTGGACCCACCATACAACTTAAAAATTGTTGAGTGTGGCGAAAAAGAACAAACAATCGATCAATCTTTAAACATAAATGTGTTAACACAAAAATGGGTTCGTATAATTTTATTCAATTAATGTAAAAATAAAATTTATAATTACTGGAAGTAACATTCATGGCCATCAGGCCAAAATGAAATATGTGCCTTTCCTATTACACCCCCCCCCCTTCCTCCCCCCAATTTGGTAGCATAGGTAGGTAAAACATTTTCTTTATTGCAGCGTTTTTCCCCCCTTATATAATTGGTACCACTAAATGGTACTATTCCCAATGCCAAAAAACGTTGATTTCTACCAATTTTGAGCCTAAAAATTCCCAATTCACTTGCCAAAAAAAAAAAGACTGCTGACATCGTAATTTACTTAGTGTGAAACATTGTACAAGTTAACTAAAATGTTCACATCCAGTATTAAAAATCAAAAGTACAGGTCATGGCAGTACACGTGTTGTATAGCTACGACGATTCCTAATGTCCCACAACAGCAAATATTACTGTAAAAAATTGAAGAAAGATGATTCCTGCAGAATTGGTAGAAAATTCCCAATTTGTTTGATTTTGACACTATTTTCCCCCAATTGAATGGGTACTGGTACCAGTGGGTACGGGGAAAAAAAAATAAAAAAATAAAAATAAAATGCTGTATTTAAACATTTTTTTGAAATCTTAGTTTTTGATGTGTTTTGAATACATGTCTACATACATTACAAATACTTTTCAAATAGTTTGAAGACCAAATAGTAGTCAAAATGTATAGCAGAGAAACTTGAATGTGGAAAGAAATTTCAGTTTGAAAACTGTTTTTATTCTATGTATATATATTGTCAATAAAATATTTAGGGTCAGCAGCAACAACTTCGGTAGGATTAGGAAACTGAAAACACGCATATACAGCAGAACTTTGGTATCTCAAATACTATGGATATGTCAAAGTGATTCGGAAGTCCTAATCACTTATTCTGTAAGTATTTTAACCTCAGTATCTCAGAAATTATCTCAGAAGTTTTATCTTGTTCCCATCAAGGTAGAGATATTTTATTTTGGCCTCAGACCCCGTGGGGATCCGGGTTAGAATAGATCCTCAGTACCCTTTGCTTGTCATAAGAGGCGACTAAATGGGGTGGTCCTTCGGATGAGACTGCAAAACCGAGGCCCCGTGTCACAGCAGGTGTGGCACGTTAAAGATCCCTCCCTGCTCGAAGGCCATAAGCACTGAGCATAGGCCTAAATTTTGCAGCCCTTCACCGGCAATGGTGACGTTTCCATATGAGTGAAAGAATCTCGAACGGTATGTTAAACAATATATAATCAATCATTTTGGGTTTAGGACAAACGAGGGAATGACATGAAGAGTGGTTGCGAAAAACTGTCAAATATCCCTAGTTATATGCGTCAATGAAGATTATGTTTATGATGGATCAATGAAATTAATATTGAAATCAATGGATCAGAAAGAACTTTGGGGTGGGTGATGATGAAATAAGAATTTTAGATTTAATTTGAATTGAAATTTTGAGTAAAAACTTGTTTCACTCCCTGTGTTTTATATTAGGGGGTGGCATGGTATAAACCCCAACTATTATTACATTCAAAATTTGTGACTCCTGTTCTGCAACAAATGAAAGTGTTTTACCCTTATTATTCATCATAGATATTGGGCAGTCATTTTCATAACCATTGGTCCATATAAATAGTAAAAATTATGTGGGTAGCCCAAGTGACCAGTGTATAAAAATATTTCTAGAACTGCTAAATCCTTGTCCAAGCAATACTCCTATTAAATGTATGTTTCTTGTTTTTCGACATCAAGGAATTCCATATGGGAGGCATAGATATCGATTCATATATGATAAATATAACGATATCATGGTTCTTGCTTGGCAAACTCTCATGTCACTTTGGAAGTTATCCATACAAAATGCTAATCATATTTTCCGAACTCTTACCTACACCAACAAAAAAACCCAACCCAAAACCTTGTAATATTATAGTAACAAAAACGTTCTACTCACCATTGTCAAGCCTTACAGATGCAACCTACAAAGATAACTACACAATATGAACAAAAGCAAGACTTAAACATTGTTTACATTTTCATCAAGGGGGGGGGGGGGGGTTCAAAAATACATTCATCATTCAAAAAAACTGCATACAGGCTAGTTAAGCAGTCAGAAAACTAAATACTCTATCTTTCGTTTATTTAACATAATTCTCTCTATGGGTATTGTCCCAACATTATATACGATTTGAACGGATTTAGCATACAATATTCGTAACACACATACCGCTTTTGATGGCTAAACGGAAAAGGAAGTAGAAATGGGAAGTAACTTAGTTTGTGCGAATCGATCGCCTCAATTCGTATCCGAACAATCTCGTACCCAAGTCAGTTTGTACCTTTGAGGTAAGGGGAAATTCCATTTGGCAAGACTAAATACCGACCTTAAGATAACAAATCTAAACGTTGTACAAAGAAAATTCAAGCCGCTAGAAAACAAAGAAAAAGTAAACTCCAAATAAAATGAAATGATATTAGATTTATAAATACGAAATGTTCACACGATCGGAACTCTCATATAATATTCATCCTATCTTAAATGAAAATGGAGAATTAATAGGGGTCAATATCTAGATTTTAGGAAAGAATTTGAGGCAATAATCAACAACATGCGGACCAAAATGACCACTGGTGGCTCCAGCAGGACAACACATGCGGGGATGCTTAAATTTTCCCAGGTCAAGGGTTTGTGAAACTGAAACTGAAACTAATTTATTTGATTAAAACGTCTAATTTTACATACATGTATTCACTGGCGTTGTACAATAAAATAGTAAAAGAGATGATGTGCATAAAAGGTAATAGTAGAAGCATAAGATAGGTAAGTAAATAAGTAAATAAAACATACAAGTACATACATTCTACACTTGTGATCATCACGCTTGTGATAAATGCGAGAATATATATATATATATATATAAAGCATTGTAAAGCCAACTCTATACCCCGAAAGTGTCGGATAAATAGATGCAAGATCAGTAGCCAAACGCCAAAGTAATTATTCGTGTCGTTGGTCATTCTAGTGCTCTCTCTCTCTCTCTCTCTCTCTCTCTCTCTCTCTCTATATATATATATATATATATATATAAAAGTTTTTACATGTATGTTGCATTTTTAGCTGCAATATTAACGTCGACTTCGGTCCTTAAAACGTCAAGTAAATTTTTGTTTAATACAAACGAGATTGAAAAATAATACAAAATTTTTATACATTTGGCTAAATACCTACTTCACGTGTGTCAAACTACCAGGAAATGGGTATATCTATGCTTAAACTAAACTCCTTGAAGAAAAACATCGTCGTTAGCTAAGGTTGACGATAGACGAGGTTAATCCTCATCTTCGTTACCCAAATGTGAAATGTGATAATACTAGGTCTTTTTCTTTCAACAAATATATATATATATATATATATATATATATATATATATATATATATATATATATATATATATATATAACACATTGGATATGTAAATATATTCTGGTGGTGTGTTGATTGATTGATATATGTTGGTTAACGTCCCGTTCGAGAATTTTTCACTAATACAGAGATGTCACCGTTCCCGGTGAAGGGCTGCAAAATTTAGATCTATGCTCGGCGCTTATGGCTTTTGAGCAAGGAGTGATATTCCAATCCGGATCCCCACGGGGTTCTGATAATGTGTAGAAACTAAAATAAGTAAATGTGAACATAGGTGATGATAAGAAACAATTTAGTGGCATATTTAAATTGACAAAATAAATACTGATACATGAAAAACGCTATGTTTGTTTGTTTATTTTGTTTTGTTTTACATCCCGTCGAGAATTTTTCACTCACATTGAGGAACCTCCGTGGCCGAGTGGTTAGATCATCACGCTCTCACCTCTAGTCGGCGCGGGTTTGATTCTCGCTCGTGCTGATATATGTGAGAAGATTTGCCAGTTTACTTTCAGAAGGTCGGTGGTCTCTTACCAGGTACATTGTATCTGGGCTCTCTCCTCCACCTATAAAAACTGGACGCCACCGTATAACTGAGAGATTGTTGAGTGTGGCGGAAAACAACAATCAATCTCTCATATTGAGACGACACCATTTGTAGGTCAAATACCACAAATCTAGACCTATGCTTAGCGCTCATGGCCATAGCAGTGAGGGTTCTTTAACGTGCCACGCCTGCTGTGACACGAAACCTCTATTTTTAAGATCATATCTGAAAGATCCGTGATTCTCACTTTTAAATGCGAAAGAGCAATCACTAATTATTCTATCGTCTTAGATTTGACGCGACCATGGCACGAGAGGAGGTCGAACTCACAACCTCCCGGTTGCGAAGCGAACGCTCTAACCACTGAGTTACCGCGACCGGTGAAAAAGAAAGAAAAGATTCGAGGAATAATACACCAGAGGATATCCATGATGAAAGATGAAAAGTGGAGGATATGTACAATACTGTTTTGAAATTGAAAACTTTGAATTTGTTTTATTTAGTGAAATGCAGTTGTAGTGGAAAGTAATCTGAAAAAAATATATATAACTCCTGCTGGACTCGGAACCTGCGATCTACAGATCAGCAGCCGACATGTTAACCGACTGAGCGACCCAGCTAGGAAATCAAATTTAAAAGGAATATACAAATATTGCTGGTATTTATATGTTATTCATAGTATACCTCCTTAAACACAAGAGACCCATGGACAGTATCACTCACCTGAATAACCGTGGCCCTATCGTTGTTCAGCTGTTGTAATTTTTCAAAGATTTTTAAAATCAATCTTCATTTCCATGAAACATTTTGGCCCCATATTGTGGCCATAGCCTAGCCTCAAAGGGTCATAACATAACTAAAAATGATTCATATAACACAGAGATGCCTCAACACCAACATGACTAATATGACCTTGTTGTTCTGGATAGGACCAAAGCCACAAAGTCATAGATCATAGTACGAAATAAAAGATCTTGCCATACGACATCTATATACAAAGTATGAAAAATCTACCTTTAATAGTTCAGGAGATATTAATTACAATGTAGGTCCGACTTTATGAAAAGTAGGTCAAACTTCCAAGTCAAATTGACAAGGTCAAAGACCAAGGTATAATAAGGTCTTGTCATAAAGAATATATATAAAATACAAAAATCTACCTTAGATAGTTAAGGAGATGATTTATTGATTGATTAATTGTTTGTTGTTTTCTGCCACACTCAACAATCTCTCAGTTATCTGGTGGCGTCCAGTTTTTGTAGGTGGACGAGAGAACCCAGATACAATGTACCCGGGAAGAGACCACTGACATTCCGGAAGTAAACTGGCAAATTTTCTCATATGTATCGGCGCGAGCGAGAATCGAACCAGCACTGACTAGAGGTGAGAGGCCTTGTTATTTTGAGCGCAATGCTCTAACCACTCGGCCACGGAGGCCCCTAGTTAAGGAGATATGGATTAGGTCAAGGATTTTAAAAAGTAGGTCAAAGTCACAATTAAAACGACGTATATGATATCATTGATTCAATTGAAGATCTCTTCAAATACATGTAATAAATGATATCTTCAATTCTGAATTATTGTGCGCATTAACTGAATTGTCGGTAGTATTGATTATTCTTCTGAATTGATGCGCACAATCGATGAATTGTTGTTTACTTCAAATGAATTAATAATATCAATTTATGCCCGCTATAATTCACTTCAATTAATGCGCGCAATAGTAATTATTGCTGTCTTCAACTGAATGAATGATATCATTAGTTCAATTGATGTGCGCAATAACTTTTTTTTTCCAGAGAGAACTACTATTTAGTTAGAGATATATCCGCAACTGAATTAATGATCTCTTTAACTGAATTGCTGCTCTCTTTAAAATAATTGATGCGCGCATTAATTCCTGTTCCAAAATTGTTGTAAATAAATGAACATATCTTTATTTGAATTACAGTTATAATCAAATCATTAATACTGAATTCTAAATTAATTTTTGGAAACTAACAATTCCACCACATTGATACACGCATCAAGTCAATTCATGAGATCAAAATTGAATTATTGTGCACAACAATTGAATTATTTGACGCTTTATATAAATGCTCCCTTACAGCAAATATGACAATGAGAAAAAAAAAATCCTTCAAATCTTTCATTTCGGAGTGCTTCCATTTTTCTTCTCTTTCAAGAACCATTGCGTTAACTATGGTTATGTCTCTCACACGTAAGAAATCGATATTATTGTAGTTACCAGTTATCCTCCAGCTAATTACATGGGACTCTGTTATGTCATACTGGACTTTATTCGTCAATTAATTACTGGCCATTGAGTGAGGAATTAATCATTTCATAAGCCTGATCATAACTATCATAGAAGTTATCAAAATACTAATTATATATATATATATATATATATATATATATATATATATATATATATATGAGAGAGAGAGAGAGAGAGAGAGAGAGAGAGAGAGAGAGAGAGAGAGAGAATTATCCTTATTATACAAAGTGAAGAGTCAGACTCACAAGCTGCGTTCACAATACAATAAGGTAATAAACAAAACAGTTGTTACAGCCTGTGGAAAACCAAAACAAACAAACAAAACTTAAACACACACACACACACACACACACACACACACACACACAGGTAAAAAAAAATTATACGCGTTATTTTTTAAAAATATTTTGTCTTCTATTGTGTTCATGACGCGCAATGATGTTCAAACATAAAGTGTCTGCACATCGTTGCGTACTAATTGTAGAGTATATGTCAAAGATAGGATGTTTACTACAATGTACTTTTACAAGTATATGCAGTAAGTGTGTTTGCATATATGATTGAATGCTTAGATATATATACAGATATATACAGTGTACTTGTACAAGTTTGTAAACAAATATTTCTTAATCAACCATAATATCACCTTGTTCATAATTAGTTTCGTATATAATATAGATATGTATATATAAATAAACAAACATTGCTGACATTTACAACTATGAAAGAGACTCACGGGAAATCAAGTTAGAATGAATTCTGACACGTGCATCTCCATAAATCTACTTACATTAACACACACACACACAATTATCGTTTCTTGACTGTGACCTAGGACATCAGCAGATGATTTATTTTAAGCCGTTGAGTTACAAATGAAGATTTGAAAAGATATGTCAGAAACGTGGCGCTAAATTATTAATACTAAATATTTCCTTCTAAAGCCCCATTTCCGGATTCATCATTTTTGAAGAGCTGTGTAGTGGTATACCACTTGACTACCATTTTATTCTGTCCAAATGATTGCTGTCGAATACGTCATTTGGCCACTTTTCTATTTCATAACATTTCTCTGCTCGGAGATTACAAGATTTACTGGGTGACCATTATCTGTATATTCCCCAATATGCAATATTATCGTGACCGCCTCCAACTTCTTTTCTTGTATTATATGAAAATATTCAAAGATTTTAGTGTATATACAATGCACGATTCCTATACATGTAACCCGAACCCGAGGGTATGATTTTTCAAATTTTCGCTAGGAGTCCAAGCACACCATGATAAAATTAGAATTCAAGATTCGATCCCAGCGCTGCATCAGATGTAAGATTTTAAAGAGTAACTATAGCTCATTTTCCTCATTTCAATTAAGTACATTTTAAAACGCATATCGATAAAATGATAAAAATCATGTCGATATTGACAATTTATAACAAGTGAATGCATCAATTTGCTCTTAACTGCGCTTTGAAGATCATCTGGAATTTAAATGTTTCTTCATGCTGACATTTTACATCACGTGATGTCGAATGAAAGGCAAACGCGCTGTGTAGAAACTTATTTATATACCCCTTAAGGGGTCCACACTCGCTTTTCAAGAATGGGATTATTCCCTGCCTCTTATAATTAAATAATTATAATAAGAAATAAAGTATTCTAACGAAAACCGTCCATGTCCTTATTTTCAAACTAACATGTGACACCGGTCGCGGTAGCTCAGAGGTTAGAGCGTTCGCTTCGTAACCGGGAGGTCACGAGTTCGAGTCCCCTATGCTAAGCATAGGTCTAAATTTGTGGTACTTCACCTACAGCTGGTGACGTCTCAATATGAGTGAAAAATTCTCGATGGGACGTAAAACAAACAAACATGCAAAAACGTGTGACGTGTTCAGATAAAAATAGCACTTAATTACCTTTAAAGTCCTGCGTGTGTTTCTCCCAGCTTTTGGTTACTGATTGTATCCTTATCCATTATAGTTGTATCTCGTTCTATTTTAACCCCCTTTCTCGCATAATCTGTCAAAATTCTAGACATGCAGTACTCTTTACTTCTGTGGCACGCGTCTCCAGACCAAAAGGAGGAGTCTCAATGTATTTTTTAAAGGGTCTTCAAAAACTATCAAATTTTGCGTTTAAACGAGAGTTTTCAACTTAGAAATGTTATTTTCAAAAGGTTTATACTTTCCACTATACAACACAATTTGAAAAACAAACTTGAATTGTTATTTTATGATTTTGGGAAAAATGAGCTTCAGTAATGTCTCTTTAAACGTAGGAAGTGATTGTTCCATCGCCATTTGTAAGATATTAGAAGACATTCACTGGTCTTTCGCATATGACATTAAATATAGAGGACTCGTGCTACGGTAGGCATATATTTATAGAATATTATACTGTATTGCGTGTATCAGCAGAGAGAGAGAGAGAGAGAGAGAGAGAGAGAGAGAGAGAGAGAGAGAGAGAGAGAGAGGGATTCTCCGCACTAACTACACTAAAGTCAAATATGTACTGAGCTATCTGCTATAATTACCAAACTTTTCATAACTTTTCATGGAGAAATATCGAATCAACAAATGAAAGAAAATGAGTATTGGTAATGGATAAAAAATGTCGTCGATATATCTGAATGTAGAATTTAAGAATACAACAAGAAATATCGTCTCCTCATATAGAATCCTTTGAATAAACTCTCCCTCATAAGAATACAAAAACAAGTCAGCTAATAATGGAGCACAATATGTTTCCATTGGAATTTTAACAGATTGTTGGAAGACCTGATCACCAAAGACTACGTAAATATTGTCAATGAGGAACTCCAGCATCTTTTAACATTAGCTTCGGAGTACTTGTGCGTGGAATCAAAATTGTGTTTAACAAAGTATTATTGGATGACTGAGCATAAGATATGAATATTTCCATGTTTCATTTCTATTGAAGAAACAGCTATCTTTGATGTCAAAAAGTCTTGTTAATTCATCGCGAGAAATGGTAAAGTATTAAAAGGTTGTAAGATTTGATTTTGATTTGAGAAAAGTTTTGTGATTTCAAATTCAATAAATGTTCTTTGGAATTCTTGAGAATCTACATTACATTTACACCACTTGTTGCATTTTAAACATAAACGGTAAAAATTGTCATGCATCAGATGCGCATTTCGACAAATATTGTTTCGCAAGTGATGCTCAAGTCAAAAATGTTGGAATTCCGAAATAAGAACAAACTTGGAAGAGCTGAAAGAACCAAAATTGGCCAAATAGTGGATCCAAATCCAGCAAAGTATCAGAGCTATGCATGAGGAAGATAATCCTTAATTTTGAAATGAATTTCTTAATTTTACACAGCATTTTATCCGTGTTCCATACTAGTACCGAAGTACTAAGCAACTGGGTTGGTGAAAACCCTGGTGGGACTAACAGTCCACTGCCTAGGAGATAAGCATTCCCTCTCAACCGGTCACACCCGCCGTGAGCCCTACATCCTGATCAGGTAAACGGAGTAATCCGTAGTCAGAATCAGGGTGCCAAGAACGGCCTAACAATCAGTATGAAACACTTCAGACAGCATTTGACCTAATGGAAAGTTGTACTGGCAAACTAGATCGTTATAACGACCATAACATTTGCAAAATGCAGACGAGATTGTACAAACCCTTGTAACATCAACTTCTTTGTCAGTAGCTTGTCTCGATTTAAAAACTGATCATATGCAGAACAAGCTCTTGTGTATTGAATCAGTTGGGAGTTATAAACACCATATGCAGGTGATGATGGAATATTGCCACTTAGATAAGGGAAGTTGACGATGGAGAAATTGAAATCATCCCGTTTGTCAGAAAGTTGAGTTGTTAATTGGCCACCAGTATCTATTTTCAGTAAAATATCTAAGTACGAAGCAGAAGTGGAAGACTCTGTGGTATCTTTTATATCAAGTTTACTGGGATATATCGAACCGACATATGAATGAAAATGATCATTGTTAATAGACTAAACGTCAATTTCTCGATCGTCAACTTCCCTTATTTATGTGGCAATATTCCATCATCACCTGCATATGGTGTTTATATCTCCCAGCTGATTCGACCAAGAGTTGGGCAAACACGGACCTCTGAACTCACCAGAGGTGGGATCAGTTGCTTATAAAGAGTAAGCATCCTCTGTTATATCCGCCGTGATCGCTATATCTTGGTAAAGATAAGGCAAACGGAGTAATCAGTAGTCAAAATCAATATTTAAAGATTGATCTAAGAATTGCTATGAAATACCTCATATAGCATAGGAGCCAATGTCAGGTTGTATCGGTAAATTAGATCGTTATCATGTTACTTTATGTTTGTAATAATTGATATGTGAATACTTAAACCTATGATTTGTATGGCTTGATAATACATGTAAACATCACAATACATGTAGAGAGTCCTTTTCAATATCATCATTTGTATACGTATGTGGATTGTATTTGGCTCATAAATATGACCAAGGTCATTGTTTGATAGATACACGTTATTTAGCTGACAGAAATAAGTCCGAAGTTTATCTTGCACATTATTTAGTTGACAGAAATAAGTCCGAAGTTTATCTTGCACATTTCAACCATGCAAGTTTTACCATTACTGAATATACAGGTACTAGGGATTGAATTTGCCCCACTAAATGAACGATAGCCAAATTGCATGATTTGGCTCTGTGAATCCTTGAAAATCGAACGTTATATTTATGACACGAAACTTGATTTTGATTAGACCTTATGCTATTAATTTTCATACCTCATCAAGAAAATACAGGTTCATTGCAGGATGTGAAGCTTGTCTGATAGAATATATCCTTATATGTTTCATCATTGCACAATGCATGCATATACAGGTAGGGATTAGAATTTGAACCGTCTCAGCAAATTTTTAATTTGTCTATCACGTGGGGAATGTCGGTCAATTTTGCAGAATCTGATCTTGCCGCATGTCTAACTAAATGCATCATTACAGGTATAATCCTTGTAAATTTCATTGTTCTATATCATATAGTTATTTGGGATTGAAGTTACTTGCCTACAAAAACTTAAGTTGTATCGGTATTTTAACGGCCCGCTCGAGAATATGGAAACGTCACCATTGTCGGTGAAGGGCTGCAAAATTTAGGCCTTAGCTCGGTGCTTACGGCCTTTGAGCAGGGAGGGATCTTTCTCGTGCCAAACCTGTTGTGACACGGGCTTCTGTTTTCGCGGTGTCACCTGAAGGACGGACGGACCCATTTAATCGCCTTTTACGACAAGCAAGGGGTACTGAGAACCTATTCTAATCCGGATCCCCTCGTGACCAAATGTCAGGCCGTTCTTTACACACTGATTTTGACTTTTGAAATGTATCTCGACACATATCACCAATGAATGTTCATTTTCATTATGTTAGACATTCAGTCACTTTGGGTTGAACATTCATTTGTCTTCAGTAGTTGAACTTTGCCTCTCATCAAGAAAAGGTAGCGTCCAGTTGCCTCAATACGTCATTATATACCATCCCAAAATCTAAACTGTAAGAGTTCCAGTGATAATCAGTCACAAGAATTGACAAATTTGGGCTCATATTCTGACTCTTGAACCCAAATCTATATTTCAAATCTTATTGCATATATAAACGTTGTTCTCCCTTGTCCAGCCGGGTCCATTTTGCACTGTGGTTCCTCTCAAGGCATCTAGTGATTCATTGATCCTGGAAAGGGAGTGAAAATCCTTAATAGTAGCTTCATTGAGTTACCGATCATCCACACAATATCTAGTGAGACCATCGTATTAATGTACGATGAAGGTGGTGAAAGTCCAAAGTGATTTAGAGGGTTTAACACCCTCTACTGCTAATATTCTCTTTAATTCTTTCTATCTCTATTTGAGTTAGACATAAACATAACTACATCTGAAAAGAGAAGCATACTAAGTGCACAGAAAATATTACAACTGCAGGGGATATCAATTGATTTTAGACATAAACATGTCAATTAAAATGTTCACGCATTAAGGATAGAAATCACACTAAAGAAAACGGATATACTGGAACACTGATTCTGACTACGGATTGCTCCGTTTACCTGATCGGAATGTAGGGCTCACGGCGGGTGTGACCGGTCGACAGGGGATGCTTACTCCCCCTAGGTACCTGATCCCACCTCTGATATGATCACGGGTCCGTGTTTGCCCATCTTACTGGTTTGTATTTGTTATAGGAATTACGAGATTGAATACTATATCTTGATCAGGCAAACGGAGTAATCCGCAGTCAGATTGGTTGATTGTTTGTTATTTTCCGCCACACTTAACAATTTTTCAGCAATCTGATGGCGTCCAGTTTTTGTAGGTAGAGGAGAGAACCCAGACATAATGTACCCGGGAAGAGACCGCCGACCTTCCGAAAGTAAACTGGCAAACTTTCTCACATATATCGGCGCGAGCGAGAATCGAACCGGCGCCGACTAGAGATGAGAGGCATTGTGATTTTGAGCGCAATGCTCAAACCACTCGACCACGGGGGGCCCCTCCGTAGTCAGAATCAGTGGCCAAAAACAGCCTAACAATTGGTATGAAACACATTAGACAGTATTTGATCGAATGAGAGGTTGTACTGGCAAACTAGATCGTTATAACGACCACAGAATTTACGAAATACTGACTCTCGACGAGACTGTACAAAACACTGTAACATCAACTAATTTGTCAGTAGCCTGCCTCGATTTAAAAACGGATCATTTGCAGAACAAACTCTTGCGTTTCGAATCCGTATCAGTAAACGCCATGATGAAATATTGCTACATCGATAAGGGAAGTGAACGATGGAGAAATTGAAATCACGAGGGGTTACGGAATTACGAGATCGAATACTGTTACTTATCTTGACCTTTTCATCATCCCGTATGTCATAAATTTGAGCTGAAAAATTGCTCAGGCGGCTATAAAACAAACAAACAAACATAAATTTGAGTTGTTAGTTTGCCGTCAGTATCTATTTTTCAATAAAATATCTAACTAAGAAGCAAGTGTGGAAGACTCTGTAGTGTCTTTTATTTCAAGTTTATGGGATATATCGAATCGACATATGAATGAAAACGAAACAGATGTGAAGGACTATGGTGTCTTCAATGAAAAGGTGAAGATAACGAACAATGATTAATCTCATAATACCCATAAGGAATATAAATTAAAGAGTTGGGCAAAGACGGACCTCTGGGTATACCAGAAATGGGATCAGGTGCCTATGATTGAATGTAAATGAGAGGAATCGTGTTTAAAAGCTTCAGTCATATATCGACCATAACAAAGAACTATGCACTAACAACAAATTGACAAAAATTCTGAATGATCTCTTCACCAGAAATTTGTTCCTCCATTGCATCAATTCTTTTATGAAAGAGCAATTCATGTACCGGAAACCAATCTTCAGTTAAAACATTTCGAACATTTCTGATAAGAATTCTGCAAATCTCAACAATATGCTGCTTAACAATTTATAGTGTAATCGTAATGGACACTTACAGATTCCTTTTTTTTTCTACTGAAAAAGACAATGAATGTTTAATAATTAAATGTTAAAAGAATATATGAAAAAATATATTTGAAAAATGGGAACTTTAAAAGTCTTTCCCATCTTGGGAAGCATTTGTGCCGGGATTTTAGTATTAAACTACTGAAGAACCATTCTTCGGAAGATGATATCACAGAAATTATGTTTTATTTCTTGAGAAACAGCTAAGTACAAAATGTATTCTGGAATTAAATATAAGTAGGATTTATCTCAAAACATATTTAAAAACAACCAAGAAATTCTTCCCATGTTGTTGAAAGAATAGTGTAGAAACAGCACAGGTAATGATAAAATGCTGATTATATAAAACATAAATGTACTTGCGAAATTCTAGAAACTTTGTTAAATGTGATTATATATGTATGTCATGTTCTTCCTCTATTATTTTCAGATATAGCATACTGTACTTATGATCAGTATCTTACGTAATATCTCTAAAATGTAATTATTTATTTATATACACAAGGAAAAACAATATTATAACCCGTTAACATCTCTCTCTCTCTCTCTCTCTCTCACCCCCCCCTCTCTCTCTCGTACTCGTAACATTTGTTTTCATTTCATTTAATGAACTTTCATACACTTTCGTATAAGAGGACATTTCGTGTGAAGTGATGTTCATTTACAGGTGATTTTTGATCTAGAGAAGTGAATTCACGGTCCCGGTTTTTCCCCCCTCTACATCTCTCCAAGTTCCGAACTCTGAAGTTCATGATTTCTCAAAGTAAAATTTGGGTTCCATAAAACATGGATCTTTTTTTTTATTGATTTTGTCGAAGTGGTGATAGCGTTTACACGCCACTAACCATGCGAATAATTATGTCATAATCATAATTATACCTGAATAATGGTACACGTGGCCGATGGGGAAGAAGTAATTTGGTCGGTTTTGGCCTTGCATCTGTGCTTCATTTTAGGGGTAGATAATTTTATATTGATTGATTAATCATTATTTTGATGACAAACGTATAGTTATACGACATATTTGGCAAAAAAAAAAAAAATAAATAAATAAATAAAATAATAATAATAAAAAAAAAAATAAATAAATAAAAGTAACCAATACAGTGTATTATATAGGTGTTGTTTGTGGGCACATTTAATATTCTAATTATTAACCATTACGTCAGAATTCTAAATGCGTGATGTGTTATAGTAGCGCAAATAAAAGTACATGCGCAGCGTAAATATAATTCATCGCAATCTGGTTCTATGTAATTTCACATACAGTTTTATGAAATGAAAACGAAATGCTTACAACGTGCATATAAGCGATGCAATTCATATTGTATCAGAATGTTTGGAGGAGACTGAAAAAAAAGAAGAAAAAAAACCCATCAAAACTACGTTGCCTACATCGTTGAATGAAATAAGTACATATGTCGTAATACAGTACACAATTAAAAATCAGTAAACGACAGGCACTTCGAGCGTAATAATAGTGATTTTGTGACACCCACGCCCACACACGATTGGTTGATTAAGTAGTACTATATTATGACATTGGTCCTGGGGTTATAGATACGACAATCTGAATGAATAAAAAAGCCCACATCTTACAAACGTTTCGCATGACCATGTGTTTATCTTGTTTCCAATACTAATTTCTTTCTACCTTAAAAGGAAAAGGAATATCCTTTACTAATTATTTGATTTTTACTGCTTGGCTTTGCTAATGAGATAGGAATGCCATATAATCCATTAATTGAATTGACTAGATTGTTTGGCGAATTTTATAATTCCGTAATTTCATCATCCACACATGCCCCTACTGATTGGTTTACCATATTTGATTAGACCCATAGCTTGGCACCTGAGGCCCACTCTAGGGATCATTGATTTTCAATTGACTCCTAAAACTCTCACACTCCACTTCTCTGTTCAAAAACATTGAAGATTGATCTCCAGCCATTTTTTTTCGACACCAACTTATTTCTCTTAAATCCACTGCACTCTTTTCAAACAAATATACTAAGATAATGGTGGCGACAAACTCCTTTATTATACACTTTCTCTATAAAAAAATCTTATCTGGTCTATAAAAACAAAGTACTATGCTATAAGATTGATTAATGTTATTCCAGAGAATTGCACAATAAGCGAGGAATGTTGGTTTAAAGATAGGTCGATTTACTAGTTTAGACCACTTAGTTAATTACACACGATTTGTAAACATCCAGTGATTGCACAAGTTTCATTCATAAAACCATGCCACGAGCTGTTAGTATTTCAGAAAATAAGACAGATTCTTGCCGAAATTCTATTCTTCGAACTGCCAATGAAAAGTGAAGATAACGAACAGTGATCAATGAAAATTGATTGATTGATTGATTATATATTGTTTAACGTCCCGCTCGAAAATCTTTCACTGATGTGGAAACGTCACTATTGCCAGTGAAGGGCTGCAAAATTAGACCTATGATCGGCGCTTATGGCCTTTGAGCAGGGAGGAATCACATACTGAGACACGGGGCCTTGGTTTTTGCGGTCTCATCTGAAGGACTGCCCCGTTTATTTGCCTCTTACGACAAGCAAGTGGTACTAAGGACCTATTCTAAACCGGATCCTCACAGACTGGCAAATATTAATCAGCAGTCAAAATTAGTATGTAAAGAACAGCTTAACAATGGGTATGAAATACGTCAGTGTGCATTCAACCTAACGACAGACTTTATTTGTACCATATGAATTAGATCATTATAACGACTATAGAATTTGCATAATGCAGACTTTAAAAGAGACCGTTGAAATTTCTGCAACATCAATTTGTTTGTCAGTAACTTCCTCGATGTGAAAACTGATCATACACAAAACACGCTATTGCGTATCGAATCAGTAGAGATATACACAGCTATACAGATGAAAATTTAATATTGCTACATACATATGGAGAAACTGAAATAATCCCTTTTGTCATAACGGTGAGATGTTGTTTTTCCATTAATATATATGTGCAATAAAATATCCAAGTATGAAGCAGAGGTGGAAGACTCTGTGGCATCTTTTATGTTGAATTTACAGGAATATATCGAATCCACATACGAATAACAATTTGTATTGTTGATAGATAAAACGTCGTAGATATACCTAAATGTCGGGTTGAAGGCCACAGCAAATGATGTTTTCTTGTCATGTAGAGACTTTTGAATAAATTCTGCCACATAAGAATAAAACAACAGGTCAGTTAATAAAGGAGTAATCTTTGTGCCCATGGGAATTTGTAAAGAATGTTGGATAATTAAAGGTCATCTTTTTATGTCAACTTGAGAGTACTTGTTCGTAGAATCAGAGTAGTGAGAAATCGAGTAATTTTTTTGATGACTGATCTCAAGATATGAATATTTCCGTGTTCCAGATTTTTGAAGAAGCAGCTTTCTCTGATGTCAAAAATCTAGCTTTAATTTTTCGCGAGGAATGGTCGTGTGAAGTATTGGAAAGTCGTATGTTTTGATGCTGTTTATTTGGGAAAAGTTTTGTTGGTTCACATTTGCTAAAAGTGCTTTGGAAATTGATATTACAGGGGTTTCAACAGTCTAGTTTGAAGTCAGCAGTTCACAAAAATATGATTTGTACGATTATCTTATTTGCAAATACAACCAGTCATTACTTCGAATGCTCTCTGACGTGTTTCATTCCAATAGTTAGTCCATTCTTTACATAATGATTTTGACTAAGGATTATTCGGTTTACCTGGCCAAGATTTTGGGCTCACGGCTGTCGTGACCGCTCAAAGGGGAGTGCCCACTCCTCTTAGACACCCTATACCACCTTTGGTGTTTCCATGGGTCCGTGTTTGCCATCCTCTTGGTTTTGTATTCTTTGTGGGATTTATGAGATTAATCAGTGTTCTTCATTTTTAGGAATCCGCATTTGATTTAGATCAACTTTCGGATACGTTTTCTCCTTTACAACTGTAAATATTTCCGGAGGAGCAAAGATAGGGTCTTTGTAGAACAATTACTGGATCCAGTAATGTATCGCTATTTGTCAGGGTATTTGTGAAGTTTTTAATCCAGTATAGGCATGGTAACTCATATTCATTCGTCCCATTGACTGGAATATTGAACTGAAGCGTGAATTTGAATAATATCATCTTTTGAAAAGAACTTGGAGTATAAATTTGATTACCAAATCTGGAATTAACACCAAGCCCGTTTAAGATGAAGCTGTGATAAAAAGACTTACAAAGAAAGACAATGTTGTTACAAGCTTTGTCAGTTGGAACCAATACATATTCCTCACGTAAACTATCTTATCATTCTTTCATCAGTTTTGGTTTTCAGAATACAGAAGGATAGACGGTATGCACTTTTGTTTGAATCTGACTAGAACGAGGTTTTAATATTCGCGTTAATTCTTATCTATTCTGACAAGGTGTCAAGTTCATCCATTTCATGTTATGGGGATTCTCATAATATTTGGACATTTCAAAATATATTACTTTAGCCATTTTAAACTATATCTACCTCACCAGAAATGACATGTCCTGCTGAATTATATCTGAAATAGAACATCTAGGTGTAGATATATGATTATTAAAATTCTGCGCATGATTCATAATCAAGTAACCGTAGAATTTCTAGGTAATGTCTTTTTATTTAATTAAAAAGTTTACATGTATTTTTAGTTTGATATATGGATTGTTCGAATAAAAGTCGATCACTAGACAAGTTTTGGCTAGTACAATATTTATGTCATAAAGATGCTATCGTTTATGAATGCTCCTCTCCACTATTTGTGCCCATCATTTATTTTCATACCGAATTTACAAAAACTCGTGATATTCTTGGTATTCATTATTTTGTTTTTGTCATACGATTTTTTCCCCCTCAAAATGGAAAGCATTTTTTATATCAAATATTGTCATCTTAAAATATGACTGCAATCTGAATCACACCATTACGCACCTGGTTCGCATTATTGTGCGTTTGATTACAGCCTAGTCAATTTCTCCCACCGACATAATTATACTGTCTTGCTAGGCACAAAACTTTATGGAGTTTAATTCCTTATGAAATATGAATTCATGGCAGCAATAAGGGGATTCAAAATATATTCATAAGGCGATCATTAATCATGTTTGTGTTTCGTCATAAATTTATTTCACACTTTTATGAAATTTGCTACCAAATTACTAATAACACTTGATCCTCATCCCATGAAGATCTCACTTCTCTATGAACAAATGGTTGGCTAGTTCACTGTAAAAACATAATATGCAGATTTTTTTTCGCCTTATGGTATCTGAAAACTGATATATCAGATATTATACTCGGAAATAATATACTTCCTTCTATATTATAAAAAGTGGTGTTATAGTGTGTTACTTAAATTCGTGATGAAGCCTTTAGTAATATTCTTACACAGTTTGAAGTCTCTGAACTCGTGCATGAAGACCAAAATTACTTCATCTATAAGAAAACTGGCTAAACTTCATGAATTCCAATAATAATTCCATTTATCATGGACTTATATCACGAGATTTAGACACAAGGTAAACATTTATTGACCAAATAGGTTGGTGATTTCCCAATTATGATTTTTATCTGTTTGTATCTTACGCCAGCTATGATACAGTATTGATTTGGATAACATTAAAAGCAACATGAATACATCATATGAAATATGAGTATAAATAATGTGGCTATTGGCCATTTTCTTTTTGAGATACACAAGCGAAAGGGTTGTTCCTTTAGGAGTATTGATTTTGTGATAGAGTGGACCGTAATGGCGCCTTGTAAAAGTTGACAACACAAACCAATTTGAACTTACTCCAGTATTAAACATCGCGTGAAGTTTTCATATTAGTAAATATTTCACGAGAGAGAGAGAGAGAGAGAGAGAGAGAGAGAGAGAGAGAGCATTGCTTTGGGAAGTAAGCAGTTGCAGTTGCTTTTGTGGTTTTAAAAATGATTAGTGATTTCATCAAACCCGCACTATCTATTAAGAGAAGGCCCCAGTTCATTGTTTACATTTCCATGCGTCCTGCTGTCCCTCTGCTACTCTACTGTATGATAATAGATCGACGACGTTTTATCTATTAACAATACTCATTTTCATTCATGTGTCGATTCGATATATCATAGTGAACTGGAAATAAAAGACACCACAAAGTCTTCCACGCGAGTCTGCTTCATTCTTGGATAAATTTATTGAATATAGATGTTAACGGCAAACTAACAACTCAACTTCTCCTTCGTCAAACGCTCGGCATTTACAAGCGAGAATCACGAGTCTTTCGGATATGACCTTGAAAAAGGAGGTCCTATGTTGAGGTAGACGTTGGCACGTTAAAGATCCCTCATTTATAGGGCCTTAAGCGCTTGGCATAATCTGAATTTGTGGTACTTCACCCACAACTGGTGACTGCTCAAAATGAGTGACAAATTTTCAACGGGACATAAAAAAACCAACCAACCAACAACTCAACTTTATGACAAACGAAATGACTTCAGCTCCTGCATCGTAATTATATAGCAATATTGCATCATCACCTGCATATTGTGTATATATCTTTCAACAGATTCGATATGCAAGAGCATGTTCTGTGTATGACCAGGTTTTAAATCGAGGAAGAATACTGAAAATAAGTTGATGTTATAGGGGTTTCAACAGTAACAGTCTCATTTAAAGTCAACATTTCACAAAGTCTAGGGGGGCCTCCGTGGCCGAGTGGTTAGAGCATCGTGCTCAAAACCACAAGGCCTCTCACCTCTAGTCGGTGCGGGTTCGAATCTCACTCGCGTCGATATATGTGAGAAAGTTTGCCAGTTTACTTTCGGAAGGTCGGGGTCTCTTCCCGGGTACATTGTATCTGAGTTCTCTCCTCCACCGATAAAATCTGGACGCCACCAAATAACTGAAAAATTGTTGAGTGTGGCGGAAAACATCAATCATCAATCAATCAATCAATCAATCACAAAGTCTGTGTTCGTTATAACAATATAATCTGGCATTAGGTCGAATACTACATGCGTGTTTCATACCAAATGCTGAGTCGTTCTTTACACACTATTTGTGACTACGAATGACTCCGTTTACCTGACTAAAATATAGGGCTTTCGGCGAGTGTAACTGATCCGACACTTACTCCTCTGAGTACCTGACCCCCTCCCCCGCTGTGTCCAGGGGTCCGTCTTTGCGCTACTCTTAATTCTGTATTCTTTGCGGGTTATGTGATTGATCACTGTTCATTTTCTTCACCTTTTTCATGAACTCCGCTCACGTTTTAAAAAGTTTTGCATATAGTTACACTGTAGACATATCTTATGTTTTAAAATAAAATGGATTACGAATTAGGAAAGGGGTTCTAAATAAGAACGATTAAGAGTAGAATTTTTTTTCAATACTTGTCAATGACACTCTGCCTACATATAAGTTTTGCGATTAAAGTAGCTGCGTTTTACTTTGTCGATGTGCAGTAAGTTTCGGATATAGCAAGAATTTGAAGGTAGATTCACTACCAAGTTATATGTTCTAGAATAATGAGCATGTCCCAGGGAATTTCGACCAAAAGGCCGAGGATCTGGGACCTGGTTCAGGGCAAAGCCTCCGAATTTCCACGGTTTTACAGATAGTAGACTATGCGAAATCTGCACCCAAAATTGCTGTACGGTAATTTTCATATTATCTTATAACCTTGAGTTTTGCGAATAATAAAGTCGACCGAGAGAGAGTTGATGATGCTATATTAAACGCCATGCTAGGGTGAAAGATGACTATATTTTCTTTCAGTAGATCCGAATACAAATGCATTGTCTTTACCGGATAAGGTTCTAGGAACATTTTTGCTGACAGGTGGTTAAGTAACTGTAGGTTCAAGAAGAATCAATCTGAAAAGGATCACACATGCACATTGAGGAATCGATATAGGATACTTTCTTAGAATGTAGCGTATGACCTGTATTTTCTGGATAAGTGACCAGAAAAATATTTGGTATCGGGATTAATTCTAAGTATAGTATATTGTAGCTATCAAAAGTTAACTGCATCAACTTTCTGTTCCAAGATCACTATACTGAAAACACACACACACACACACACACACACACACACACACACACACACACACACATATATTATATATATATATATATGTGTGTGTGTGTGTGTGTGTGTGTGTGTGTGTGTGTGTGTGTGTGTGTGCAAGTTTCAACCCCGGTAGGGGCGAAAATTGATATCCAAATATAGTGAAGTTTTCTGTGTTTAGTATTGAATATTTCTTCACCAGGGCAGTTATGTTTATTTGAGAGTTCATTGGAATCGTTGTGCGCTCGTATATATATATATATATATATATATATATATATATATATATGTATATATGTGAGTAAAGTAGTGGTTCGACTCCTAACCACGATTCCGGTAGACCACCTGTGGATTACCAAAACCCTGTAAAAAAAAACCAGATATCATATTTTCAATACATGTAAAAAGTGTAAATAAAATTAAAAGCGTACTGTAAATTTTAGTTAAATTTGATTTTAGTAAATCTTCACGCGAAGTTCCCCCCCCCCCCCCCCCCCCCCAAAGTCATGAGACCACTGATCTTTGGAGTTCCATTAAGTAATCTTTTTCTTTGTAATATGATTGTAAATGCGCATATTACAGACTTAAAACGTGTTCTACACTGGGTTCAGTTTTCGGTTTCTTTATTCTTTATGCCAAATGGCATATCAAATTTGATACATTTAACATTCAAACAATTCGTAGAGAGTGAACATCATATATATATATATATATATATATATATATATATATATATATACCGAATTGTAAGAACGAAAACAATAATTATGACATAGCGATTATTGCTTAAACACATAAGAATACATGATGATATGAAACCATTGACATATATTACAAAAAAATAGTCAAGACTCACATTATCACAAATAACATGTACGACTATGTTTGATTGTTAAAGGTGTAGATTAAAAATCTTTCTTATCGTTAATGCAAAGTGTATATATTTACCAAACTTTATGAGTTCCTTGATATTTGGGATACTCAACAGTTGAATAAGTTTTAAAACACTAGGTTTTTTTTTTATAGAAGTACTTTTTAATATACAAATATCTCAGATCATGATATTTACGGCATTTTAAATTAAAGTGAAATTTATCCTCATCGTCATTTAGACTACACATTTTACACATTTTTATTGTAGGGTTATCTGTGACTTTTTTATATTTTGCATTTGATTTCGATGTAAATTTTAATAATGATTGATTGATTGTTTGTTTGTTTTCCGCCACACTCAACAATTTCTCAGTTATCTGGTGGTGTCCAGTTTTTCTTGGTGGAGGAGAGAACTCAGATACATTGTACTCGGGAAGAGACCACCGACCTTCCAAAAAGTAAACTGGCAAACTTTCTCACAAACATCGGCACGATTTTAATAATGACGTGTTTTTGTTGTTATTAATGGGTGAGATGACGGTCGCCATCAGTGTAAGGAATCTGCATGATGCGCTTACGCAACATTTAATGTAAAAAAAATATGAATACAGTCGTTTTGGATGCGCGAAACGAATGACGTCACACTAAACATATGAATCATTGTGAAATTTTCCTTGATAATCTTTAATTTTGATGTATCAAACGAACTGAGTTTTGAAATAAAATGTTGGCATAATCTATTTGCCCCTCTCTCTCTCTCTCTCTCTCTCTCTCTCTCTCTCTCTCTCTGTGTGTGTATGCGTGTCTGTGTGTTATTGGTAGATATATGATAAACGTAATAAAGCATATCCTTTCTATATTTCACTACATATCTACTCATCCTTTTCCAAATTACATCCCATACCAACGATCGACCAACAGAAGCCCTGGGGACTTCGGCCCTGTTTTGGAATCTCTAGTTGATATGCATCTTTTTTTTTTTATTCATCATATTACGAGTATTTGATTTTAAAGCCAGGTATTGCAAAACGTACGAAATGATTCCTTACAAATCACATTTTTGTATTTTTTTTTATCAATTAATAATGTCATTGTGATTTCCCATATGTCGTTGAAAAACATAAACTTTTTAGCAATTATCGCATGCTTTAATAAAATGTTGTAATGCATGATATCATCATATAGGACTGATTTGATTTCTTTCCTTGTGATATTGGCAAATATTCACAATTTTGTAAGAATACTTATTCGTAGAAAGACAGCATGTCAACATATTCTAATAATATTGCAGACAAAATTACACATGCTTAATAATACATTAACATGCGCCTGTAATTTTGTCTAATTTCATATTGAGTTTTATAAATCACATAATGCATTTCCTAAAGAGCTTCCAGAATATTTTGTTCGAGAAGTTAATAAAGCAAGGATTTATGTGTTGAGAGATCCTCTATTCTCCCATGTTATTACAGCTAAGGGTGGAAGATTTCCTCAGGGAGCCGTCTTTTCGTCATTTTCAAGGAAATGATCACAGCGGCAGAAGTCCCTTTACTGCTAGTATTAATGTTTTGGTGTAAATTATTCACATATTATTGACACTTGATTGTCAAAGCAGAGCCTTGTATAAGGCCAAATCTTGAGATATGACTCCATATTTAGGTTTTGACATTATTGACAAACACCGGATAAATATACGAACATGCAGTATTTCTTTTTCCCTTAGAGGGTGATGTAACGGTAGCCAAAAGTTGCCGCCACCATCTCAAAGTTAATTTAGAATTTGACATTGTATCGCCTATGTTTTTTGGAGAAAACGCAAACAGATGAAACAATCGGATCACGAACTACGTTGAGATACAGTGTTTGCTGATTTAGCCTGATTGTTTGGATGCCAGGAATAAAAAAATATAACTTATCGCCGCGAACTCAAGCCTCTCCAACCAATATAGAAGCGGCTATCAATTTGATCGAAAAGACAGATTCACAAAGTCGGGAGACTTCTCTCAAGACGTACCAGTTTGTTTAATTAATTGTTTTCACGAATTCATGAATTTGGAATCGAAAAATCATGTGCATTAGGAGTGAAATGTGAAAACAAACTTGCTGGCATGAAAACATTTGAGAGCGAAAAACTGCTGATGTTTATCTTGGGCTTAGAAAAATATGAAGATATGCGTTACAAATGGATGATTTTTGTTTGACTTGACACGATGCAAATATGGAAGTCTAGATATCGTTGGACCGAAATTAATTATGTTTCACTTATTGTTGATCGATAATAGGTAGGTATTTGTTAAGTGAAATAGGATTGTTTTATCGAAGATCGAACTTTTTCACTCACTCGTTCTAGGGACGAATTGGTGTTAGTAGTACAAAGTTTTGCTGGATAGTTTGATGTGCTCGCACTGGATATAAGGACCCTTCTTTTAGCTATGACCGGGCATGCAGATATGTAACTACAGCAGCCTAATTTTTGCTGGAAATATCACTGTGTTGCTTATAGTCTCAATGACTACGGATTACTGGGAGTACCGTAGCTTCAACCAGACTATGTTGAATGAAACACTATATATGGCAAATCAAACAGAATTTGACGAACCCGTAGACACCGACTCTTATGTGTCGTTATGGTACAAAAAGAAGATGCTTCCCAAGCGGAAAGACTCTTTTAAAAAAGAGGTACTATACCAACCTCCAATTTTAGTGGAGAATTATTTTAGTGTCACAAAGAACATATCAGACTCCCCCAAGAAGAAATCTGCGGACATTCACTCAGATATGCTAGCAGGAATGGTGGTACTATTTGAACAATATGGAAACCTTTTTCGAGACTGTGATGCTCTGGAAGGTAATTACTTCAAGATCTATTTCTCTTTGAACAAAAATGGTATAGTGTGTTTCAGGTGTGTGTTATATTGTTTAATGATTCGAAATAACTAATGATACACTCCGTCGCTAAATTCAGAAAAATAGATAACACTTTATGGAATGATAGAACGATCACCATATAAAAGAAAAGGGAAGAAGCGTGACCGTAAGTGATGTATAAAGGGATGAAATTGAGAAAAGTAATAAGTCCGTGTACTTTATCATTGCTTTGCATCATAAATTTCTATTCATTAAGTATCAAAAACAAGCTTTCTTGCTGTAAAAGAAATGAATCATGCTCACAAAATTAATTACTATATCCGACACAAGACAACTTCGGGACAGTTGATACATTAGTATATCTATCTGCCATGGCACAATGTCTAGATTCTTGATCATTCCCAAGACAATGGAACATGGAGTTATTTATACTGAGACAAATTCGGAGCCTTGATTTAAGAAAACGTCAACTAAAAATGTCATTAGGTCGCAAAACTCACAAGAGAATTCGTGCTGTTACGTCAAAGGCATTTAATGGTCTTGTTGAAACATTCATGAATACAGAGAAGATGTCGAGTGATGATTCTTTAATGCATGATCATTGAAAAGTAGTCCACTACCGTGTTCCTCGTCGTATAGTAACACGGGTTTTCTCCAACTTTGGCGGGATTCTGAAATAGGAGACGATAGAACGACGATTTGTCATGGACCTCCTCCATCATCTGCGTGTCCCCATTTCTTCTGTCATATATATCAAAGTCAACATTCTCCAGTATCCTGCTTAATTGGCTATGACCAGTGCCGCAAATTATTGATTTTCTGTATAATCACACGTTATCATTGTAACATAATCATGTTGCTCAAAGAGCAAATACATCTTATGATATTTTTTTCTTTGATATTATCGACAATTAAAACTTGAATAATGAATGAGTGAAAATTCATACATGTTATATTTGTAAAACAAAAACTGCTACGGAACTGAGTTAGTTGATAAACGCAAATGATTTATCATTTTGCTGTCTGACATCTATTCTGACAATTTCAAGGCAAGATAATATGTACAAATATTCTTACTGTGAAATAATATAAGAAATTGCATCCCAATGAAGCTGTAAATTCTCTACAATCAACGAAAATTGGTCCCGCCAATTGATTCCATAATATCCAAACTTATCAACCTAACAGTATTCATAAGGAGAATGTGTTCGGTTGTAAATGTACGCAGTTGTATAGACTTTGTTAAGGTGTAAATAATTATCGCTGACATGTTTTCTGAAACCCCCGTTTTGAATATTTGAGCATGGAGTTTAATGGAAATATTTTATGTTCAAATAAATCGTAGGATTTCTAGATGCTCTAGTGCTAAATATTTTTTTTCTTCAAGACCGAATAAAACCATTTTACAGCAGAGAGTCTCATGTTTAAGAATTATTTCTTAGAATGCGCCAAATATTCAAGTAGAATATTTTTAAAGTACAACACATCAGAATATGAACTATTCATTCACTTCTTTTTTTTCCACTTAACAACATCGCTTGTCAATTTATCATGTAGCTATATAAGGTTTAGCAAATTACACCCATTCGAAATAGCTAACGGCTTGGCCAAGAGAGTAATTCTTTTTCGCCTCAAGAGAGTTCCTTATTAGAAACAACCCATCAAATCGCCATAAACTTAATTGATAGTAAGAGGGCAAATACGAACAAATTATGGAAAACACCGAATAAGAGAAACACACATAGAATAAAAGTCCAGCGTGTATACCACCAACATGCATTTCTCATTCTGACGTGGAATTAGATTAGCCTTTATCGGACTAGACGGTCACGTTAGTATCAAAACAGTTTAAGGTAGAAAAGGGTACATATAGGTTAATAGAAGAAGACTGCTGCTTACGAGCTTCTCTCTACCACCCCTCTCTATTAATTTGAGTTTCTTTTGCCAGAACGCAAAATAGATGAGCACGTTTTCAGGTGGTTATATTAATATCTCTTGAGTAATTTAAAAACAAATTTTCCCTCAGATGACATCTATTGATCGTTCCTGTTTACAAACCATGAAATGAAACAGTTTCTGACACAGACATTCCGTGCTCCTGTGAGTAGATCCTTTGACTAGAAACACTCTCTATCACAGGATGTTTAAATTATTCATCTATATTTTAAAGAGACAAATCTACTGTTCCTTAAAATAACCTGTAAATTACACAAATGTAATGTGGGTATTATTCTTATTCATCTACAGGTATATAAATTTTCAAATGAATTATTTATATCAAAAGATGTATCACTGTCAGTGTAATCGACTCGGAGACATTAGACATATTTTTTTTATTGAGTTATTTCTGGTTTTAAAGAGAATAAATGCATGGTAATGAATCACGTGACTACCCCACGGTGACTATAATAATTTCATAAACAGATTTAAGTACGGCTTTGTTCTCAACATATGTTCATTCTAATATGTTTCCTAACGAGTTTGATGGTGGCATAAATTCAGGACGGGAACTTTGATTTTACAATGTACATGCGTATTTCCTTCTTGAAGCATTAAATTTGAATGAAAAGATTTTAAACATCAAAGGGGAAATTCACTTATCTCTGAGCTTGTATTGCATTGCGACAGTCCAATAGCTACATGATTGCTTCGAGAGGGGCGTTTCATTGATAAGATGGGGGAACTTGAGAAGATCTTATTCTTGTACATTTATATAGAATTAGTTACATTGTTTCTGCATGGGTATCTTTCATTTGGAACTTAAGAATGGCATCGCCAATAATATAGTTTTACCTGTATTGGAAACCTTGATATCATTCTATGCAATGCAGGGTTGTTTTATTTTTATCCATTGCAAGTCAGTTTGTACATCTGATCAAATACATGAAGTAATATGATGATTCATATGACAGCTTTTAAACGAAGTTGTACCCCGGATATCTTCAATCGTATCGTCTTTTTTGCCCGTTTACGCCATGATATATAAATCTCTTAATCTTAATTCCTTCGTACAACGGATTCTTTGATGTTTACAAACGTGATAAAACCTACATTATATAACAAAAATACTGACTGAATAAAAGCAAATACTCGATCACACTTTATCTATGGTTTATACATGGTATATATACGTTTACATTTTAAATTCAGGTGAATGGTTGAGTTGCCAAATCATTATATAATATATATTATGTAGTTGGTGTTAAAGACATTCAGCTGCTCCGAGATTTGTTTTAGTATATTTGTATTATATCTATGAAATAAACTAATTCTAAACAGGTACACTTCTTATAATAACCCCCAGTACACCTGCAATATTGCATTATACCTGTTTATGCCATACCCGACACAATACTAACGAAAAGAGACCCGTGTAATGTAGCCTAAAAATAGTGGTACTTCAACCTTCCTAATGATGCGCTCACGTCATTGTGTATATTTAGAGAATAGAGTCCCTGTTCACAACTTATAAAATTATGGGAGAATAATCGACGTGTTTTAAAAGTTTGCCATGTAATATATCTGCAAATACAGTAAAAACGGAAAGGGGGTATTGTACATACCGATTTTCCATAACCTCAAAATGATACTATAATTCAGAAAATGATAACGTTTTACAAACTAAAACCTGTCAAATAAAACGAAAAGTAAAGCCGTTAATAAAAACCAAAACATTTGATACATGGTATAGTGAGGCAACATAGGTCCAGGTTTGGTGATAATTGGAACATAATAAATATGAACCTTAAAAACGGCGGCATTATACATAGAATGATTCTCAAGCAAAATTTCATGAAACATTACATAACATCAATAAACACAGAATGTGAGTAGAGAAGTGAAACTTAAATTACTGACATTCGAGTACAGCAGTGTAAGGAAATTCCCTTTAGAGTAGTGTAATTGAAAGTAGCAGATTCCTACAAATCTATCAATTAATAATATCATTTCGAATTCCTATTCATGGGTGTGTCGATTCTGAAACCTTAAAATCAAGGTTTGGGACAAGTTCCCCCACAATGTATTAAACTATGCCTTCTTTAGAGCTGTACAATGAATAAGGTGTCACGGGCAATAGTGTGTAACAAAAACGTTTTTCAGAGGAATGTCATTCTTTTTCATTTAATCCTGGAATTATAGATGGTTGGTTTAGTCCATTCGTTCTAGACCTGCATTAGAAATTGTGGGTTTGGTCCATTCGCTCTGTCACTGCTCATTTGTAGGACGTTACTTCAGATTTTTCACCCATATTGATACTGAGTCGTCACTAGCTGTGGATGAAGTACTAAATATATAGACCTATGGTTGGTTTTCAGCTTTCTTCTGAAATCAAAACCATACCGTTCTAACCACCGAGTTACCACGACCTATCTGATCATAGTTCGTAGGTTTGATCCATTCGTTTAGGTTTGTTTTAGTTGATTTGTTCTTGATTACACCTGGTAGGTCTAGTATATTTGCTCTAAATCACAGTTCATTCCATCATTCGTTCTGGAATAAATAGTTAGTAATTCTTGATTATTGTCAGTAGTTCCTAATCGTTGAAGATTATAGTCAACACGCTTAGTCCATTCGTTGTGAGTCATTAGATAAAATTCATTCGTCTTGAATCATATACTAGTACATGTACTCAGTAAAGGTTTGGTCTATTCGTCCTGAATGAATTGTAGTCAGATAGATTTGATTTATTCCTTGTGGATTGTAGTCAGT
The DNA here is from genome assembly GCA_024699665.1 of Ostrea denselamellosa. Lineage (NCBI taxonomy): Eukaryota > Metazoa > Mollusca > Bivalvia > Ostreida > Ostreidae > Ostrea > Ostrea denselamellosa. The sequence continues at coordinate 6,704,713 of JAMZEH010000073.1, read as the reverse complement.
AGGATTGGTCCATTCCTACTTACTGAATCGATGTATTGCCAATTTCAATGGAACATATTGCTACATATACTCGTAAGTCTATTAACACTTGTTTGACTTTCAGTGATTTTAGTTATGTTTTTCTAATCGCATTTTCTTATTAATGCTGTAGTAATATAACTCTGAGGGTCGCATGGGATTCATTACCATACCGCCAATTGAATTTGCATTTCTCTTCTATAATGAGGCAAAATCTTTTTGTCATGATGACAAGAACTGATATTGAGATTTTGACTTTATGTCGCTCTACTCTTCCGAAAACAAATGTTGGGCTCTGATATGCTATGCACCACCTACACTGTAGACATTGTCTGCTTTTCAACCGACAAACTCTTAATCAATTACGCCAAGGGAAGTTTGCTTGATTACTATGTATTTCAATCATTGTTCATGATTTTCCTCTGTCACGAATGCATTTGTTTTAATATGAAGTGGAATTTTCCTATTGATAAATTTGTACTAATCTCTGTGTAGTGGCAAGAGTTATCTACCCGTCACAATGGCTTACATTGATTAAGTCACTGAACACATTACAACCGTATACGAGTATCAATATGTAATTCTGAATTAATTTAAAATTGTCATTGTAGCCCTCTCCGATATAGTCTACCAGAACCTCAAATTCGCGCAGTTTAGATAGTCCTAGTTAGAATAATCAAACCGTGTCTCGTGACAGGCCCTCACCACAGTTAAAATGCCTCCCATATATCCGTAATGCAGCAGAAAATGACAGAATCGCTCCGAAACTATTTTAAAATCACCACAAAATAACAGCGTAAATTTAAAGTTAAAATTGAATACAGATAACCTCAATGATGAAAAGGCTAAGATAACAAATAGTACTCAATCTCACAATACCTATAGAAAATACAATCAGAGAGAACACGGACCTCTGGACATACCGTAGGTGGGATCAGGTGTCTAAGAGGAGTAAGCATCCCCTGTCGACCGGTCACACCCGCCGTAAGCCCTATATCTTGATCAGGTAAACGGAGTACTCTGCAGTCAGAATTAGTGTGCCAAGAACGCCTAACACTTGGTATAAAACACGTCAGACAGCATTTGCCCCAATGGAAAGTTGCTATTGCGTATCGAATAAGTTGAGAGATATAAACACCACATGCAGGTGATAATGGAACATTGCTACATGATAAGGAAAGTTGGAGATGGAGAAATTGAAATCATCCCGTTTGTCAGAAAGTTGAGTTGTTAGTTTGCCGTCATCATCTATTTTCAATAATATAAAAAGTGCGAAGCAGATTTGGAAGACTCTGTTCTGTCTTTTATTTCTAGTTCAATGATGTATATCTAATCGACATATGAATGACAATAATGAATGTTGATAGATAAAGGGTCGTCGATATATTTAAATGTCGAATTGAAGGCCACAGCAAGAGATTTCTTCGTACGTAGAAGCATTTGAATGAATTCTGCTTCATAAAAAAAATATAAAAACAAGTCAGCTAACAAAGGAGTACATTTCGTGTCCATGGGAATTCCAAAAGACTGTTCAAGGACTGATCACCAAAGTCTACGAAGATGTTTTCAATGAAGAACTCTATCATCCTTTTAATATCAACTTCAGACTACTTGTGCGTGAAGTCAGAGTGGTGCTTAACGAAATAATTTTTGGATGACTTATCACTAGATGTGAATATTACTTAATGAATAATTAATGATAATTCGTAAGTCTTTAACACAACAGGGGCTTGTCTTCCAGAATGTGGAAAATAAAAATAATAAAGAAAAATATAAAACCCTTAAAAACCTCCTCTGGAGTCATTCTGATAACGATACCGACACGTTTTGGTAGTTTAAATATCGTATTAAAACACCCAAGCAGATAGTATCGGTATGATATCAATACAAGGGACGAAAGTCACCATCTTGGAAAAAATACTCCCACTCAGCTCAACACTCATTTCTGTACTTTAAACTAACAATTTATTGGATTATCTTGGCACGATTCGCTGCAACGATGCTTTTCCTAAAAAGTGATGTACTTATCGCCGGTCGAGACACGTTATAGCAATGCAAAACACCTACGACCTTTGATTTTGAGAGCCATCTCGTAAAATTAAAGTCAAATAGCTAATATATCTATTAGCTAATGTTCATTATTGTGCACGCCCGATTTTAAAAATAGAGATTCTTTTATTTATATTTACCTCATTTTCACAATGGCGTTGTGATGTCTACATGGAATGATACCACGTTAATGTTTATGTAAACTTCAAATAAAAGTAAAATGAAGTAAATACATGGACACTTTATCATTTAATAAACAATCATGTTCATGTAAGATCTCCCCGAAAACACATCAGTCATTTATCAATCTCACAGAAAAGAAAAGCCAGCGAAGTAGCAGTGGAAAATTCAAAGACTCACCGAAATCAGATACTTCTGATATACTTGGCATACTCGTATACGGACATTCCTCAATCCATCCAAGTTTGAATAATGCAGTTCATCTCCAACAAACGTTCAGATATTCCGCCAATTTGCCTTAGGTTCCTCAAGAAGGAAGACTACAGAGATCTTCACAACAACACAGTTAATGAAATATGCGATATTTCTGACATTTGAGCACTGATTTAGCCACTTCATCTAACTGACGGACAACTTGATGTTACTGGGGTTTCGGCAGTATTGTTGAGCTCGGCGTTTTGCTAATTCTATGTTTTTGTGCCAATACAACGTGTCATTGGGTCAAATGCTGTCTGGCGTATGTCGTCCCGTTGTTGGGCCCGTTCCTTGAACAATGTTTTTGGCTGCGGGTTGCTCCGTTTGCTTGCTTGGGTTGTGGGACTCGCGGCAGGTGTGGCTATTCAACGGGGGTGCTTACACCTCTTAGTCTGGGCACCTGATCCCACCTCTTGTATGTCCAGGCGTCCGAGTTTGCCCAACCCTTAATTTTGTATTCCTTATAGAAGTTATGAAATTGATCACTGTTCGTTATCTTCACCTTTTCACTTAATGGGGGACATTACAATCACGTTCAAAAATATAGAATTCTTGATTATAATTGTTAATTACTTGCTACACTTGCTTGAACTTAAAGCCTACATTGATTTTGTTTGTTTTCCGCCACACTCAACAATTTTTTCAGTTATCTGGTGGCGTCCAGTTTTTGTAGGTGGAGGAGAGAACCCAGATACAATGTATCCGGGAAGAGACCACCGACCTTCCGAAAGTAAACTGGCAAACTTTCTCATATATATCGGCGCTAGCGAGAATCGAACCGGCGCCGACTAGAGGTGAGAGGCCTTGTGATTTTAAGCGCAATGCTTTAACAACTCGGCCACGGAGACCCCTAAAGCCTACATTGAAGAACTTGGTGTACTATAGGTGGTTTTAAATTAGCATATTTGCAGCATATATATATATATGTGTGTGTACTCTTTTTAGTGATACCATTTATATTTATACATTAGATTTTCTATTTTCCGTTCTGTCATTTACCTGTGCTGGATTTATATAGGACCGCAATGTAAACTAGTCATTTAATAATAATTGTGCTATCCTGACAAAGCAAACGAATATATCATTTATTATTAACTATTTAAATTGCCTCTTCGTCTGAAATGTGTATAAAAGTAATTGTTCTTCTTTTTCCCAATAATGGCCACCATCAACATGTTGATTATTTTGCCATATAGATGCGCATGCGCTTGTTAGTTGGTTGTATATTGTTTAAAGTCCCTCTCGAGAATTTTTCACTCATATGGCTTGCGGCCTTTAAGCAGGGAGTAATCTTTATCGTGCCTCACTTGTTGTGACACGGGACCTCAGTTTTTGCGGTCTCATCCGAAGGACCACCCCATTTAGTCGCTTTTTACGACAAGCAAGGGTAAACTCGGATCCCCACGGGATCACACACAAGTAAGAAATGAGTATTTAAAGAACTTCACCGGGATATGAAGCGAAAATGTACGTGATGAGGAAACGTGTACCTGACGGCTTTTTCTGTAGGAAGCTATGGTTAATCGGTGTGCTGTTGTGACTAATATTTGAGGGAAAATACCCTAAGATATGACCAAATTCAAAGTGTTTTGTATAATATAAATTATGTTATTTTTTCAAAACTTTCAGCATGTTTCAAGTAAATTCGGAATCGATTTATATTTCTAAGAACTATTCTCTGATTGGGCAAATAACACATTCTCTTGAAGATTATGTCACACGATGGGCTAAATATGAAACGGAAGAACCTTCACACCATTTCAGAAAGGATTAAAAGTTTAAGAGGAGTATTAAAATCCTGTACCAGACATGTCCAAACAAAGTGGGTATCGTCCTTTTGTGTTTAGTAAACCGGAAGTAATAAAAGAATTAGGTTATATGAAGAATTTAGTATCTTACTTACACCCCAACTGCCCTTTCAAGGGATGAAATGCTCAACTTTTAAACACATTTAATATCCCAGTAAATGGGGCGAATGAATATGAGTTACTGTAAATAACTTCACAAAACCCCTTACAAAGATACATTGCTGGATCCAGTAAATGTTCTACTACCAACCTTCTTTCATTCTCACGAAAATATTAACAGCTGTGAAGGGGAAACTTCAAACATATTATGCCACGAGATATACCAGAAGTGGTGTAAGTAAAATATGGATTCTAAAAATTGCAAAGAACTTTAAGTAAATTAGAAATTATAAAACTTTTTCTAAAATCAAAATCATCAAAACGCACAAGTACTCTGAAGTTCATATCAAAATTATGGATTATCTCCCTCGTGCATAGCTCTGATCCTTTGCCGGATTTGGCTTCACTATTTGGTATTTTTGGTTTTTTCAGCTCTTCCAAGTTTGTTCTTATTTCGAATTTCCAAGATTTTTTACTTGAGCATCACTGAAGACACATTATTTGTCGAATTGCGCATCTGGTACATCAACATATGTACCGTATATGTTTTATATTACAACCACTGGGTCGATGCCTCTGCTGGTGGATTGTTAGTCCCCGAGGGTATTCACCAGCTCAGTTGCTAAGTACTTCAGTACTAGCATAAATTACGTATAAATATTTGTTGTGATAAAAGTAAGAAATTCATATCAAAATTAAAGATTATCTCCCTCATGCATAGCTTTGATTCTTTGCCGGATTTGGCTCCACTATTTGGTACTTTTGGTTCTTTCAGGTCTTCCAAGTTCGTTCTTATTTCGAATTTCCAAGATTTTTGACTTGAGCATCACTGAAGAGACATTAATTGTCGAATTGCGCATCTGGTGCATCAAAATGTTTACCGTTTGTACCGTATATGTTTTATATTAAAAAGATGCTAGAGTTCCTCATTGACAATATTTTCGTAGTCTTTGGTGATCAGGTCTTCCAACAGTCTCCCGTGGGAATCCAGGTTGTTAAAATAAATCTTCAGTACCCCTTGCTTGTTGTACGAGGTGACTAAATGGGGCGGTTCGTTGGATGAGACCGCAAAAACCGATGTCCCGTGTCACAGCAGGTGTGGCACGTAAATGATCTCTCCCTGCTCAAAGGCCATAAGCGCGGAGCATAAGCCTAAATTTGCAGCCCCTTCACCGGCAATGGTGACGTCTCCATATGAGTGAAAGATTCTCGAGCGGGACGTTAAACAATATTTAATCAATTAATCCAACAGTCTGTTGGAATTCTCATCAGGACGAATTGTGCTCCTTTGTTAGCCGACTTGTTTTTATATTCTTATGAATTCATATCTAGTGATCAGTCATCCAAAAACATTATTTTGTTAAATACCAGTCTGACTCCACTTACAAGTACTGAAATATGCTTGATATTGACAATATTGACAATATCTTTGTAATCTTTGGTGAAAGGGTCTTCCAATAGTCTGTTGGAATCCCCATGGGCACGACATTTTTCCCTTGTTAGCTGACTTGTTTTTATATTCTTATGAAGCAGAATTCATTCAAAAGCTTCTACATGAGAAGAAAAACCCACTTGCTGTGGCCTTCAATTCAACATTTAGATATATCGACGACGTATTGTCTACTAACAATGATCATTTTCATTCATATGTCGATTCAATATATCCCAGTGAACTTGAAATAAAAGACAGAATAGAATCTTCCACATCTACTTCATAGTTATTAAACTTAGATGTTAATGGCAAAATAACAACTCAGCTTTATGAGAAATGGGATGATTTTAACTTCTCTATCGTCAACTTCCCATATTTATATAGCAGTATTCCATTTTCACATGTGTATGATGTGTATATTCTCAACTGATTTGATACGCGTGAGTTTGTTATGCGTATAGTAAGTGTTTAAATCGAAATAGACACCCGCCGTGAGCCCAACATTACGATCAGGTAAACAGAATAATCCGTAGTCAGAATCAGTGTGCCAAGAACGGCCTAAAACTTGGTATGAAACACGTCAGACAGCATTTGACCTAATGAAAAGTTGTACTGGCAAACTAGATTCTTATAACGATCATAATATTTGTGAAATGCTGACTTTAGACGAGTCTGTACAAACCCCTGTAACATTAACTTCTTTGTCAGTAGCCTGCTTCGATCCAAAAACTGATCATATACAGAACACGTTCTTGCATATCGAATTAGTTGGGGATATAAACACCATATGCAGGTGATGATAGAATATTGCCACATAGATAAGGGAAGTTGGCGATGGAGAAATTGAAATCATCCCGTTTGTCAGAAAGTTGAGTTGTTAGTTTGCTGCCAGCGTGTATGAAGCAAATGTGGAAGACTCTGTTATGTCTTTTATTTCAAGTTCACTGGGATATATTGAATCGACATATAAATAAAAATGATCATTGTTAATATATAAAACGCCGTAAATATATCAAATTGTCGACAAGAAGGCCACAGCAAGAGATGTTTTCTTCTAATGTAGAAGTTTTTGAATGAATTTTGCTTCATATGACTATAAAAACAAGTCAGTTAACAACGGAGTACACGTGCCCATGGGAATTCCAACAGACTGTTGGAAGACCCGATCACAAAACACTACGAAAATATTGTCAGTGAGGAACTCTAGCGTCTTTTTAATATCAACTTCAGAGTACTTGTGCGTGGAGTCAAAGTGGTGTTTAAAAAGATATTTTTTGAGTATGACCGATCACTTTTACCATTTTTTGTTGACGAAACAACTGTCTATGATGTCAAGAAGTCCAATCTTTAATTTATTGTGAGGTATGGTCGTGTAAAGTGTTGTAAAGTCATACGTTTTAATGTTGTATTAAATTTGAGAAAAGTTTTGTGATTTCAAATTCATTAAAATTTCTTTAGAATATCTAAGAATGCACATTTGATTTACACCACTTCTGGCATATGTAGTGGCACAGTGCGTTTGAAGTTTCTCCCTTCACAGCAGTTAATATTTTCGTGAGGAGTAAAGATAGGGGCTTGGTAGAACATTTACTGGATCCAGCAATGTATCTTTGTTTGAAAGGGTTTTTGTGGAAGTTTGGGGACCTAGTATAGCTACGGTAACTCATATTCATCCGCTTCATTGACTGGGATATTAAATGTATTTAAAACTGAAGCATGATTTTGAAGAATTTCATCTTTTGAGAGGGCAGTTTCAAAGACGATAGCTTTAGAACGATAAAAAAGTTTGATTGATTAATTATATATTGTTTAACGCCCGCTCGAGAATTTTTCACTTTATCGTGCAACACCTGCTGTGACACGGGACCTCGGTTTTTGCGGTCTCATCCGAAGGACCGCCCATTTAGTCGCCTTTTAAGACAAGCAAGGGGTACTGAGGACCTATTCTAGCCCGGATCTCCAAGGGATTCAAAAGGTTTGGATACAATAGTGGAAGTATATCTGTAGGAAATGCAAGGTATAGATTATACATAGATATAATACATTTGCATATGAGAGAGAGAGAGAGAGAGAGAGAGAGAGAGAGAGAGAACACGCGCGCGGATTTTAAAATTGTTTATTAAGTATGTCAATATAGGGTCTGAGCTTGAATCCTCTCTTCGTGCAGCGACGTTGAGATAATGAAAATATGCTTTAACTACATTTTTGTTAAAAAAGAAAGAAAGTAATTCGTGCTCAGAAACGAGCATTCTTGAAATCCCCAAAGGCTTCTTCCCCTTAAGTGTCACATACTCGTATCAGTCAAATGACTCAATACCTATACATTTTAAAGTCCCTTTGATAAATCGCATGTTTACAAGTTCAAAATACAATTAAATTGAAATAAAATTTCAAATTTGTTTAATGTTTGTTTGTATGAAAGAGTGAAGATAACGAACATTGATCAATATCATAATTCCTATCAATAATACAAAATTAAGGGTATGGCAAACACGGACCCCAGAAAACACATCATAGGTGTGATCAGGTGTCTAGAAGGAGTAAATATCTCCTGTTGACCGGTCACATCCAAAGTGAACCCCAGACTTTCCTCAGAAAAACGGAGGAATCCGAAGTCAAAATTAGTATATAAATATTGGCCTGACAATTGTTATGAAACACGTCCGATATCATTCGATCTAATGACAGGTTGTATTTGTAAACTAGATCGTAATAACGACCACAGAATTTGCGAAATGCTGACTATAAACGAAACTATTAAAACCCCTTTAACATCAACTCATTTGTCAGTAGTCTTCATCGATTTAAAATCTGATCATACGCAGAATATGCTTGTGTGTATCGAATCAGTTGAGAGACATAAACACTATATACATTACTCCTACAAATAAGAGCTTTGGTTAACGTCCCTACGCTCCTTATATACATCGGACTCTTGCACCCAAACGCCATTTTTCATAGGCGCCTGAGTTAAGAATATTGCACTATAACTTGCATGTAAATAATGGAAGAAATTTGAAATATAAACATTTCTCTCCAATCTTTTTTTTACATTATTAAATTTTGTTTATTTTTCAGAAAGTTTAACTACATGTGTCATTACCGCAGAATACTAATTTATCCGCGTTTTAAAAAATATCTTATCTCACTAATTCATAATATACAACAAAGCTTGCAAGTCAATCGACTCCTTTCCGTGCTTCAGGAGAGATAATTTTGGATTAAAAGTTATTTACACTACTTACTAGCTGGTTTTTGAGTTCCTTTCACTCTCGGTAAATCTTTTTTTAATGATTAAAATCCTCTCATAACAATTGTCTATACGCTGTGTATTTTTAATATTTTATTCGTGTCGAGAGTCATCTAATTCAAATCTATAATCACTGAAGTTACGTAAACAGTTCTAAACTCGAAATGAAATAAGGGCTTCCGGAATTAATCTCGAGATCTGAAAGAGTCGAACGCTATGTAAACCTCAGAGGATATCGAGAGTAACCAAATAGTTATTGGTGCTATTTTTCAAAATCATTAATGAGAACGAGTTTTGTTTTTTCAACAACAGCATGGTAATTACTATTCTCTGTTTCCATTTTCGTTTTGTTCACTGGGATATATCATTTACCATCATACAAACAATCCTACTTTGAGTACCCCTCTCCGTAGACAACGAGAAGATCACTGAATTAAAACTCAAGGCACTGCTTTTCCATATGGATGCAACAGTAATATATCTGATGTCGGAAATTTGACTAGTCCACTAGAAAATAACGTGAATGAGATGAGACTTTTTTCTAATACACATAGACGTAAACACAGCCATGGTCATTGTTCAAATAAAAGATCTAGTATACGCGATGTCACACTTGACATGC